>JACEEZ010000109.1:0-22145 GCA_016584305.1 Chionoecetes opilio | reverse complement strand
AATTAATATATGTAGATTTTTCTCCATGTTTTTTTTTAAAATGGTACATATTAATCGTAAAATAAGCATTTATCAAATGATTCCTGACGCCCTATTCCTGTTATTTATTGTATAAAGGGCCCAAAAAATATAAACTTTTCCTACACAGAGAAAACTTTCTTGATGTATACATAATTTTAAAGTAAACTGACGAATCCCATAAAAGTATATAAAAAACATTAATTTTCCACAGTGTGTTGATCCCTGGGTACGCATTTTCTATAGCACCACACGGGGGTTTTAATCCCAAGCCCCCTCCCCCCTTGGCACCTCCTGTGCGTTTTTACGTCGGGCGGTATCTTCCTGATACATTTTTCGAGATTATATATACAATGCTTGGTATTTGGACCCGAAACTTTCTTACAGTCATACTTCATTGAATAAAAATACTGATGTACCTCATATTTATCACATTTTTAAATAATCATGTAAAGGCAAAAACAAGTACTACAAAAATAATCTTCATAATAAAAAGATTGTGTTAACATGGAGTTTAAAAGTGATGGGATTGTATTGAGAAATTAAAGATACTATAAAGTAATTTAATTATAAAAGGGGGCTCAATGGGAGTAAACAAAAAAAAAACGATTTACAAAAATTTCGTCACCCATGGTCCCCCCGCACGAGAAACCGGAAAAAAAATGTAAACTATTATACATGGGACCCCCGGGCCCTCTCCGTCATAGGCCTATTGGCATATAGGCGGTGCAGAACACGATAACATGTGTGGAGGGGTGACACGGATTTCCGCAGAAAATGTGTACCAAAGTTGCATTAATGAAAAAGAAATAAGGTAAAACCTAGTTTTTTTCTTACTAAAAAAATTTTAAATTGCACCCCAGTTTTAAAATTAACAATGCTGATGAAATTTTTCTCCTTTATTAGAATGTATAATAAAAGATCTTTTAAAGTAGGTATTTAAAAAACATTTACAAGTTGCAAAATTTTATTCCTGTTTAAAAGCAGGGTATTAAAGTCTATTGGTATTATCGACCCATATTACTTCCAAGCCTTAGCATAATTTTAAAAAAAAAATTGTTGAAAATAATAGTTATTTTATCTGTCAAAATTTTCACTTTTAACTGCCCTTCAGCATGGTTTCCGACCAAAATCCAGTTTTTCGTTACTGTACACCAACTTTGCAACGTATAATAATGCAGTAATTGCAAGGAACACAAATTCATATTCTGTGCTTAAAAAAAGCTTTTGATTCCATATTTCACCTATTCTGTTAGAAAAAATAAAGTCTTGGATTTCGGGGGCCAGCCATGAAGGGTTTAAAAGTATCTGAGCTCTAGAAAACAATTTATGTTAAAAATAGCTTTCCATTACAAAAAGTCTATCTGCCGTGTGTGCCACAAGGATAAATTTTGGGCCCAGTTTTGTTTTTTATATATATAAAATGACATTTTTCGTGCCCTGTAGATTGGGAGTTTTTTCTTTAGCTATGACCCACGATATATTTAAGGAAAATTTTAAAAGTGATTAAAAAATACCTTAAATATAATTAAAAATGGTCAAAATTGGCTGAAAAGAATAACTTCTTTAAACCTTCCAACGTGCTTCAGGGTCTCCCCCTTTTAATGCCCAAAACAAACTCTGTTCCCTTTTAAAAAGGGAAAACTTCTCCTTAAACAGTTCAAATTAAATTTTTTTAGGGAAAATCAAAATAGTAGATTATTAGAAATTTTCCCTAAAGTGACCTATGTCTAAATTCTCCGGCTAACAGGGATTTATACAAATTAAAAAAATTGTATTATACTGCATGCTTAAAGGGAAAATTTTTATATATTTAAATACCCCATTTATTTATTGTGCAGCTATCTGGGGGGGGAGCCTACAAGACTTACTTTGATCATCTTTTTCTTGCTCAGAAAAAAATACCCGGAAAATTTTTCTAAGATCAAAATATGACCATACTGCCCCTTTATTTTAACAAAAAGCTTTTAAAATACCCGACAATTGTTTTTTGCAAGCCTGATATTTTTTGAACTCCTAAACCATACTCTGACAATTGTTCCAGTACACAGCACATGTGGTGGCAGAAGACCCTTTCAACTAAAAATCCCCCGGTGCAAACCCCAAGTGCCCAAAAAAACATAGTCACGGGGGGGCAATAGGAATGATTTCCAGAAAACTCGAAAATTCCCCCCGTATTGTCTTTTTCAAATATAATGCTAAACATCATAAAAAAGATCCAGCGAAAAAAAAAATATTTGCTTTGTGTTTAACTCTTCTATTTTCACAATATTTAAACTGTTTTTTACAATGCCGGGCCCCTAGCCAGCTGCAAATGTGTTGCAATGTTTTGTATTTGTATATGTGCATATATGTGTGTATATTGCTAGTTGGGGGTATGTGTGAGTAATCATGTATGTGTGTATGTATATGTGTATATGTATGTGTGAGTATATTATATATGTATGTATGTGATGTATATATCATGTGCGTGTGTTTTTTATGTCCATTTTTTTCTAGATGTATATGTATTGGGTTTTATGTATGTGTATAGGGTGTACGATGTTTCAAATGTTAAATAAGCGTGTAGTATGTATATAGTCATAACATAATGTTTTATTTTTTAGTACAAAGAAAACCCGCAGTGTATTATGTTTCTGTATAAGTATGCATATATTCTTTGGTTTTTGTCTTAGGAAATACTTTTTCCCTAAAGTCTGGCCTTTTGTCCCCTCTGCTTGCTAGAATTTTTAGACGATTAGGTCTGTATAAATTCGGGTCAACAGACCTGGGCCCAAATACAATATTGTATAAGAACTATGAATATGTTACAAGGCCAATAAAAAGTAAAGGTCAAAGTCAAAGTCTCTCTCTTTCTCTCTCTCTTCTCTCTCCCCCTCTCTCTTCTCTCCCCCTCTCTCCTCTCCCTCTCTCCTCTCTTCTCCCCCTCCTCTCCCCTCTCTCTCTCTCCTCTCTCTCCTCTCTCTCTCTCCTTTGTCTTTTACCCATTTATTACTTAATTATTTAACTCGTTAATTAACACTAAAAATTTTTAATAACAAGAAAAAAAAAAAAAAAATGTCAGTCTTTTTTTTTTCAATTCCCGCATTATTTTAAAACTTATCATAAATTAAATTTTATAGTCTATCTTTTACTTTTTTCTTTTCTGTTCCTTCATAGTTCACACACTTCCTTATAGGGTAGCAGGGTTTTTGCAAATCATGACCCGTGACGACCTCCCCCTTCCCCGGGGAAATGGGGGCAGGTAAAACAGTGTGGATGAGAACAAAATTTATAAATAAGAAACTAAATTTTAAAATGACAAAGAGATTACGGGCAATAAATCAGACACGAAAATCCCCGCCCCGGGGGGGTGAGGCAGGACGGGGAACCCAGCTCATTTTCTCCCGGGGGGCAGAAAAAGAAAAAAACTTCGTAAAAAGGGCGCGCTACTAGGGATCGCACCACGATACACACTCCTCTGGCGCATGCGCAGATTCGGGAACGTCCCTTTCCCTTTGCACTTGCCTCCTCGTCGCGCCACAAGGGTTACGGTGTGGGTGATCGGTGAGACACATCTCAAAGGAACTCCGAACTGTATCATATCACGTAAAGGGGAAGGCACGATTTCACTATATCGTATATTCAATTAAAAGTTGGGGGAATGATTAGCACGAAAAAGCGGGGACAAACGAAAAAAGCGGATTTACTAACATTTAAAAAAGCAGGCAGACGCTGAAAAAGCTGGGCTGTCCTGCCTAAAAACGGGGCCTGGTCGCTATAAATTACACGATACGTCCCGTTGGAAAATATTAGTGGGTAAAAATTGCCTCGGAAAATAAAATGCGCCCCGAAAATTTTTTATATTTGAGCATTGATGTTAAGGAAAAAAAAAGTGAGAAAATTTTATGCGCTCTTTTTTTAGCCCTCATTTACTTTAAATTTTAATTGGTGTTGCAGATTTAAGGCCTCTTCCA
Source organism: Chionoecetes opilio (assembly GCA_016584305.1). Lineage (NCBI taxonomy): Eukaryota > Metazoa > Arthropoda > Malacostraca > Decapoda > Majidae > Chionoecetes > Chionoecetes opilio. Next base: position 18,171 of record JACEEZ010000109.1, on the reverse strand, counting down.
TTTTCGACATTTCAGAAACCCGTTCACGGAACCCAAGAGTTCAGGCGTTCCATTTGCCCGAAAACTGGGTCCGAGGCAAAGCGCTAGTGATGCAGCAAAACCCGTGGAACTTTCTCTACTCACATTTAAGAGGTGGTAAAAGGGCCTCTTCCATTTTCGACATTTCAAGAACCAGTTCACGAAAACCCCAAGAGTTCGGCGTTCCATTTGCGCAGAAAAAACCCGGGTCCCAGGGAAAACGCGTAGTGATTTTAGCAAAACCCCCTTTAAATTTTTTCCCACTCAATTGAAAGGTGGGTACTTGGGTAGAGTTTTCAGTTCATAACAAAAAAATGGTCGCTTGGCCTATTTCTCTTTTCGTGAAGGGTTTCCCCATGCACGAGTCGGGAGGATGTCAGACGGGATAAAAGAGGGATAATGCCTGGTGGAGGCCCTGCTTTCCCCCTCTTAAGCTTGATATGATCCCTTTTACTAACAGCTAGCTGAGTTTATCTCTCGTTATCTCTCCTCTCTCTCTCTTTTTCCTCCTCTCTCTCTTTTCGTTTCTTTCTTTTCTCTCTCTTATCTCTCTTTTTCTCTCGCTCCTCCTCCTCTCTTTTTTTTCTCTCTCGTTTCTTCTCCTTTCTCTTTTTCTCTCTCTTTACTCTCTTTTTCTCTTCTTTATCTCTTCTTCGTATCTCTCTCTATCGTTATCTCTCTTTTTCTCTCTTTCTCCTCTCTTCTCTCTCTTTCTCTTCCTCTTTTTCTCTCTTCTTTCTCTCTTTTCTCTCTTTTCTCTCTCCCCTTTCTCCTCTCTCTTTTTCTCTCTCCTCCGTTACTCTCTCTCTCGTTATCTCTCTTTGTTATCTCTCTCTCCCTTTCTTTTCTCTCTCCTTTATCTCTCTTTTTTCTCCTCTCTATCTCTCTCTCTTTCTCTCTCTCATTTCTCTCTCATTTTCCTCTCTCTTCCCCTCTCTCACTTTCTCTCTCCTCTCTTATCTTCCCTTTCCTTCTCCTCTCTCTTTCCCGATTCTCCTCTCTCACCCTTCTCTCGGACTCTCTCTCTCTCTCTCTCTCATCTCCCCTTTTTTTCCCCTTTTTCCCCCCTTCCTTTTCCCCCCCCCTCCCCCCCCCCCTTCTCTCTCTTCCTTCCCATTTCCCCCTTCCTTTTTTTTTCTTTCTAAAACCTGCCCCCTGGTATTTTTTATCCGGGGGTTTTCCCTTTTGGAACGGAAAATGCCAAAACCAAATAAAAAAAGAACTGGTTAGCGCTTGGCACAAATGGAAGACCCTTCTTGGGTAATTTTTAGTTATAACCTTGGGCCTTCCCATTTTCTTATCTAATTTTCCCTCCCTGGGGGTTAAACCTCTCTTTGGGGTTTTTTTTTTTTATCCCTTCCCCCCCCTTTTTTCTCGTTATCTTCTTCTTTTTTTCCCTCTTTTATCTCTCTTCTTTTATTCTCTCGTTACCCCTCTCTCTCGTTATCCCCCTTCTCGTTACCCTTCTCTCGTTATTCTCTCGTTATCTCTCTCGTTATCTTCTTGCCTCTCGTTTCTCTCTCGTTATTCTCGTTATCTCTCTCTTCTTTCCTTCTTTATCTCTCTCGTTATCTCTTTTTCTTTTCCCCCCGTTTATCTTTCTCTCTTTATCTCTCTTCTCGTTTTTCCCCTTTATCTCTCTCCTTTTTATCTTTTTCTCCTCGTTATCTCCCCCTTTTTTATCTCTCTTTTCTCTTTTCCTCTCTCTCTCTCTCCCCTCTCCCCTCTTTTCCTCTCTCTCTCCGTTATCTTCTCTCTCTTTTTCCTCTTTTCCTCTCCCTCTTCTCTCTCTCTCTCTCTCTCTCTCTCTCTCTCTCTCCCCCTCCTTTTAAAATTCCCTGGACAGCTGAGTATTTTTGTAAAAAAAAAAACGGGGTTTTTTGCGTTCCATTTGTGCAGGGGAAAACCCAACCCGAACCCAGCCCCCAAACCCCCTAAACTGAAAGAACTGGCTCACCCAGCTTGGGCACAAAGGGAAAAGGGGGCCTTTAGCTCATGTGATGCAAAATTTTTTTCAGGAAAAGTTTTTCATTTTTTTTTTTTTAAAACATCAAAAAAGGGTTGTGGGAAACTGGTTGGATAAGGTTGTGAAGCCAATGGTCGCCGCGCTAGGTGCGGGGGGTCACTCATCACAATACAGCAAGATTCGGACTCGCTCTCAGGTATATAATTTGTGGGGTGCTTACTTCACTTAAAATTAAAAACGACCCCAAAATATACCTGATAAAACAGTGGTGGGGGAAAAAAAATGTAAAAATATTTAAACTGGGGAGATAAAACGACCGAAAGTATCTACGGCCCCAAAAAACTACAAAGAACGCTTTCTAATTTTTTTTTCATCAAGACTTTGACATGGGGTTGCGGATATCAGCAAGTTTGCTAAGATACTAAAGGTAGGTAGGGTTTTAGATACGTTGAAATAAACGGTTTGCGGGGAAAAATAAGAAATTAGAAAAACTACAAGAGGTTGTGAGACCTACACTGGGATTCCTGTTACTTAACATACCCAACAGTGATTCCCAACGTGGGGGGCCCCGCCCACAGGGGGTAATTTTTTTTATAAATTTTATGCTTTTCATCAAAAACCGGTGAAGTTATGTATAGATTTTTGTACAAAAGATTATACTTTGCGTATCTGGGGCTTATTTTAATCTTATGAAATTTCAAATTTTGATGTTAAAAAAATTTTACCAAAATGTTTTTTCCCCTTTAAATCAACCTTTTTAAATGGGAAAAAAGCTTATTGTAAAAAGCTAAAAATTTTTCTAATAGAATCAAACTCTGATTGACATCTTATTAAGTAAATTTTATTGCCAATTATACTTATTTAGATCATCTTTGAATGCTGTAGTTGCTATCTGTGTCAATAATTCTTTTGGGAAAAAACGTGACAATTGAAAAATGTCCTGTGCTGAGGGGTTCAGAAAAAATGCTAAAAATAGGGAAATGATCGCTGATGTACATTATGCCGCTTTCTTGATAGTTAAGCCAATTGTTTGTCCATATATGGTCTATTACTGAGGCAGATATTCCAGGTAACTCTAGTTGGCTTATTTATATTATAATAAAATGCATTAACAGTAAAACAAGTTTAATGAAACTTTAACGTTATTATCATTATGCTTCAAAAGGTTTACATTGAAGTCACCCATGATGTAACAATTAGTTTAAACCCTTGAATAACAAATCCAGGATGTATTCAGTGGAGGTTAGAAACTCAGGAAAGCTTGAATTAGGGGGCCTTAGATTAGCCCAATTACACATTTAAATGGCTGAGTAACTTCAAGAAATATAGATTCTATGTGCGGTAGTTGAAGAAAAGCGCCATTTAACAAGATTCCTTAAAACTGTTTGTGTAGGTATATTGCTACACCTCCATCTTGCGTAGACTTATTTTTAAAGAAGCATTGTAATTAATTATCTAAAAAATTTGACATATATCATCATTTAAGGGGTTTCACAACATCCACTAAGGGGGGAGGGGGGCATTCAGTAGAGCGCATACCTCCGCCCGAATATTTCATCAAATATACGTATATATATATATATATATATATATATATATATATATATATATATAATATATATATATATATTTTTATATATATATTATATATAAAAATTAAATATATATATATATATTATATATATATATATATATATATATATATATATATATAAAATATATATATATATTTTATATATATATATATATATATATATATATATATATATATATATATATATATATTTTATGCACTCAGTATGAGCGCATACCTCCGGCCGAATATTCATCATCATTGGTTGCCATGGCAACAGTTGTCATAGATTTTCATCCAAAATTAAATCAATTCTTCCTTATACCAATGGGACTTGGTATACCGAGTTTGTCCAAATCTATTCGTAACTTTTCGAGAATCCTGTACACTAACAACAGACGACAGACAGACAGACAGACAGACAGACAGATGGGCGGGGTGAAACATAAAACTCCAACTTCGTTAGGAGGTAAAAACATCAATTCAAAACCAGATTTGGGCATAAAGCATTGTTCTAAATAAGTTTTTAAAAGTAGCGGTATGCTTTCTAATATTGTAGGGACAATAATTTGATGGGAAATTTTAATTAATAGCTTTGTCTAAATCGTAATCATCAGAAAAATAATAATTAAAATAACTTCAAGGGTTGGTAGAAACACCCTCAATATTTCTAACAACAATTTCTTTCACTATCAGAAGCTATTGTTGATGAAATATTTACTTAAACATTTAAAGGATGGAAATGGAAATCATCGGTTTCGAAAGATTAAAAAAATTCCGCATCACTTAAGTTGTGGAAAGGGAAATGCATCCTCGTTATTCGTTTTTCTCGTTATCCTCATTTATCCTCGTTATTACAAAGTAAAAAAAAAAAATTACGAGAATACTGTACCGTAGATAACAGTGAAGTCGCCACCTGCAGTGATGTCGCCAGGCGCCAATATTACGAATTATAGCATTACTACTGATTTTTATGTGCCACAAGATAATACACAGTAGTTTATATCATGACTGTATAATCTACCATGTTTCAGCGTTGTTTTATGCTTTGTAGCTGCAAGATATAATACGGTTTCAAATTTCACTACGCGTTTTTTTTTCGGGCGACGACGACAGCGGTACGACACTCAGTAAATAAACACTAGATGGCGACTCTACTGATGGTAGCCACTTTGTAGATATTTTTGTAATTTGTTCATTTATAGCCATACTATGACACAGATGAAGACACAAAATGACACAGACTCTCCAGATAGCCCCTTCTAACTTTTCTGAAATCATGCATGTAAAAATGTAAGTATTAACGCCACCACACGTCTGTAAACAGAAAAAAAAGTTGTCCTGGCGACTTTACTGTTATCTACGGTACAGACTCAGTTACTTATGTTAGTTGTCCTTTCGAGACGATCTGGTTAGCTGTGAAGCTTGGTCCTTTCTTTTGGGTGCTTATTTTACCTTTGCACCCCCGTCACCAGCACGACCCAAGGCACCGCCAGTCTGTTCCTCAATTCAGTCAGCCAGAGGATCAGTCCCAACAGGCGAGGGTGCGGCACCGGAGAAGGAGGCCGCTACTGGCCCGGAGCTTCCATGTCCACCGTTGTCACCGGCACCACGAACTGAGGTACGGATGGCTGCTGCACCGGCGTTGACAGTTCGCTAGGCTGCTTCACGAGGCTTGTTGAGACCTAGTCGGTTCTTGATGATCAGCTTGGTGTGTCGGAAATAAGCAATTTTCCCTTCACTCCTTGCCTGCTTTAACATTAGCAATTGAGCCTTTCTTATTTTTTGAGAAGCACGGCATAGGTCTTCATTAATGAACATTCGTGTTCCTCTCAGCTTCGAAACATTTCTCATAACTGCTTTTCGGTCGCAGAACCTGGTGAAACGAGCTATGATTGGGCGGTCTCGGTTGTCCTGACGCTGTCCCACTCGGTGAGCTTGTTCAAGCTGGATATTCGGTAGTTGGAGCTTTTATTCGAGTAACTTGGATATTTGAGCTGCTGACTGTTCCCAGGTTTCTCCTCCAGTTCTTTCATCCATACCCATTATCTGAAGATTGTTCCGTCGATTGTAATCTTCTTGATAGTTACATCTGTCATCTAGTTCTTTGATAAGCTTGTCGCTTGTTTGCAGTTTCTCACTCATTTCTTCATTTGTTTCTTTCCAGCACCCGATTTCGTGATCCTGCTGCTTCACTTTTTGCTTCAAATCTTCGACCTCCTTTTCAGTAAACTCAAGACTTCTTGTCAGGTCCGTGATAGTGACAAGGCTTTTGCTGCTGCAGGCCAACAGCAGCTGTGAAGTGTTTGTAAGGGTGGTCACCCAAGTGTTCGTTGTTGGGGTGCAGAACTTACAGTGCCCAGCTTACAGAAGAGGAAAAACAGGGACGAAGGGGAGAGAAGAATGATGACTGCAGGAGGAAGAATACAAAAAAAATATGAGGTTTGAAACATAAGATATGTTTTGGACTGTGAGGCTGGAGGGAGAAAATAATCAGAGCAAGACCAACAACAACACGGAAAAATGGAGAGAGATGGCAAGCTTGTTAAGGACTAGAAATATCCCATTGAAGAGCAGAGCAGTGTTTATGAAATGTTGTGTCAGAACAGTTATGTTTATGATGCTGAAACATTGGCAATGACGGAAGAATGGGAGATCAATTGAGAAGATGTGACCAACGGATGCTGAGATATATGGCTAAATTGAGGTGGCAGAACAGGGTGTCCAGTGAGGAAGTGGCTAAGAGATGGGAATTGAGAGAAACACAGGGAAGAATGAGACAGAAAAGGTCACAATGGTTTGGAAATGTGAGAAGGAGCAGGAGGAGAAGTACTGACGATAATGGAGTAAGTGGAGATACCAAGGAAGCCAACAGAAGAATCATGATAAACATGGAAAGGCAGCAGGATATGGAAGTGTTAATTATAGAAGAAGGATTGACACTGAAACGAGCAAGATGGAAAGGATCATCTCTAGTCCCCCCCTAAGCATGAGACACAAATTTGATTATATATATATATATATATATATATATATATATATATTATATATATATATATATATATATATATATTATATATATATATATATATATATATATATATATATAATATATATATATATATATATATATATATATAATATATATATATATATATATATATATATATATATATAATATATTATATATAAGGCGTATTTTGTAGTGTCCTTTCGGAGTAAAATTATACTTATTTAAGCTCCGCCCCTGCTTGCCATCACAAAATACGATTGTAGCGCTGCCAGACGCTTCTACAGACGGAGCCGAAGGAAAATGTATCGTACATTAACTGGGAGAGCCAGACAGACCTCGCTCTCACAACTTAAAAAAATACCCAACGTATTCGAAGACGTACGGAATCATGGTACATCATATGCCATCATGGAAGACAGCAACAATTTATCATTTACATATATCACTTTTCCTCTCTTCTCTTTTCTTCCTTTCCCTTCCCTTTCCTTTCTTTTTCTATCGTGCTAGCCACAAGTCTTAACAAGGGTTCGGACGCATTGAAAGTTTGGGAGGGAGTGGAAAAATTGTTCCCAGATGTCGCTGGAGAAATATTAATATTTGTGACATCATTAACTGTTGAGTTGTTTGATATATCCGATCAAACGTGTTGAACCTACTCCTAATTAAATACAGTATCCTTTGCATGTCTGCGCATGTAATGAATGTTAAATTTGGGATGAGAATTAAAGGAAAAGAAAACATTTACAGGAGGAGTCCTGATAAGATTTTCTCATGCGCGCGATCTGATTGGCCGGCTCTTGAAACCACCACCCACACCACGACTGTATAATTTTACAGGAAAAGAGTAAAATCCGCTGCCTGGAGTGACTCTGCCTCAGTTTTCTGTACACGCAAAAGAGTAAAAAAAATAAGTGGGCGGAGCTTAAATAAGTAAAATTTTACTTGCAAGGGCATGCACAAAAATACGCCTATATATATATATATATATATATATATATAATATTTTATATTATATATATATATATAATATATATATATATATATATATATAATATATATATATATATATATATATATATATATATATATATATAAAATAGATATATATATATATATATATATATTATATATATTATATATATATAAAATCTATATATATATATATATATATATATATATGTGTGTGTGTGTGTGTGCGTGTTGTGTGTAGGGTGGTGTGGGGGGGACACCGTACTATTAGTGGAAAAATATTCATAAAAAACCATTTTTACCTAAAGAGAGTGCACAACTGTGCCCAAAACAAACTTCACAATATGGCCCACCTATGGTACCCTCATGAATACTTAACTCAGATAATAAGGGTCTTTTAAAGGTTTTTTATAAATTTTTGGCACCTCGTCCGGTGTCCCCGCACCGGATCAGGTCACCGGACACCGGATCAGGTATGGGGGGGCACCGTATGATATTTTTAAACTCATATTACATCAAACATTATTGTGTTTTTTTTGCCTGAAATCAACATATATGCTAAGCTTAGACACCCACCATTATTATTAGGTGATGAAATGAAAGATAAGCTCATTAAAATAGCATTTATTAAAAGATAGGTCTAGGTATTTGTATGCTCACTATTCAGAAGTGCATCATGAAGGCATGCAGCGGGGGAAACACCTTCACCAGGTCAGCCTGCCTCTTGGTGATGCCCTTGGAGGTCACCAGGACACCCTTGCACTGTTCTGGATCAACAGAAGCTTCATCTAGGATGGTAGGGAAGGTGAACGTGTCTCGGGTGTTAGCGGACTTCATCCGGAGAAAGAAAGGTTTAATTTTCCATCCTCCATGATGGCCAACACCTGAGCAACATAGCACACTAATGTGCCCACACCCCTTCCCTCCTCCAGCTTCAGCTGAACCAGAACAAAGTCCCCCACCTGTGATGTTTTTCGCAGCAAAAGGGTATGATGCTGCAGTCCAGGTGCCCTCGTCGTCCACCTCATCCGAGTACTCGGAGGAGTCGTCCAGCTGAAGTCGGACATCTCATCACCTCCTCCTCGTCAGTGGTGTCTTCCTCCGGGACAGGCACAGACTTTCTTCCGCTGTGGACCCTTCTTCTTTCCAATGTTTTCTTTTCGGGCGGGTGCCTTTCTTTTGTCTTCCAGCTTCTGCCTCTTTCTCTGCCTTCACTCAGGTCAGTATTGCCTCCTCATTCTCGGTTAAAATGCAGGCCCGCACCCTCTTCCGTCCCTTTCCATAAGGACGGAGGATTAGCCTTAGGGAACGCCTGACACCTCCGGGGTTAAGTCTGTCTGTTGAGAAGGGTGTCCTGGGGTGGCCAGGGTGCGTCGTGCTCGGGCCCGGGGTGGCAGGGTGCATCGTGCTGGGGCCCGGGGTGGCAGGCTCTGTCGTGCTGGGGCTCGGGGTGGCAAGGCTTTGTCGTGCTGGGGCCCGGGGTGGCAGGGGGCGTCGTGCTGGGGCCCGGGGTGGCAGGCTCTGTCGTGCTGGGGCCCGGGGTGGCAGGCTCTGTCGTGCTGGTGCTCGGGGGCAGGCTCTGTCGTGCTGGGGCCCGGGGTGGCAGGCACATCATCTAGCCTGGGAGACACAGCGGGAAGGGGTTAGCTTTCTGAGGTATGGCCTTCCAGCCAGTCGCTCCTCTCCATCTGAACTTCCTCCATCAGAAGAAGTTGGAGTAACTTCCACTACAAATTCTGGTGGTGCCGGTCGCTCGGTTACATGCGCTCCTACAAACACATCATCTGGGAAGATGTTGCGATTGAGTGGCCATATACCAGTCGCCCGGAAACCACTGAGAATGTTGGAGGGGGTAGTGGCTTGGTCCATGCCTCAGAAGCAAACTCTGGCAACTTGTGGACTGTTATGTGCTCGTTAGTGTGCATGAGCGCGTGGTCGTTCAGTAGGGCACGCAGGAATGTCTTAAAGGGACCAAAGACACTCACATCCAATGGCTGGAGTTTGTCTGTTGTATGCGGAGGCAAGGTAACAATCACGATACCATGCATTATCGCAAACTCAACAGGCTGAATGTTCATGTGACATTCAGCGTTGTCCATGATCAGAAGAATCTTGTTCTCTACAGAAGAACAAGACTTCTCATGGAGATGCTGAAGTGTCTGCACGAAGCATTCACCATTCATCAGCCACTAGGATGCAATATCCCTTTGGAACCAAAGGATCGTGTTCCTCATGAAAGCGGATTCCATCGGCATCTGGGAATTATAAACACTGAGGGATGGACTGCCCCACAGCATTTATAATGCCCACAAACGTCATGCTGTCACCGCGTTCACGAGTTACCTGCGTGGCTACTGGCTGGCCTCTCGCACACACAACCTTGACTGGCTTCATAACAGTCGACAATGAACTCTCATCCAAATTGTATATCCGGTCCGGCGTGAATGTGTACTTCTCCAAAGCTAATGTGTAAGCCTTAAAGAAGGTTTCCACATTGACTTTGTTGAAGGCAACAATCCTGGCAATGGACATGCCTTCCGGAGCCTTCAATACAAGGTTTGGGTGACGGTTTCATGAAGGCATAGTACCAGTCCCTTGTCGCCATTTTCTCTTTCTCCCAGGCAGCAGGATGCTCTTGCTCCACAAGCTATGGCATACTGGTACACCATCCTACGCACATCGTTCATGGGCAGGCCGTAGAACATCTTGGCTGCGTGGATGGTATAATCAGCAATGTATATTTCTTGTTGAGGGCTGAAAACCCTATTGCTACGGGAAGCAACAGCCATATAGGTAACTCCATCCGACAGCTTCTTCGATAGATAGAAGGCGTCCTGTAACAAAAGAAATGAATTAGGACTTAAAAGGCCTTGCTGGCAACAAAAGTTGACAAAAAAATTAATAAATAGAGCGCTTGAAGGCATCCTTTAACAAAAAAAATTAATTAGGACTTAGAAGGCCCTTGCTGGCAATAAAAGCTAACAAAAAAATGAATTTTTTTAAAAATCTATAAATCTAGAGACCCTTAAGCTATCCCTGAGGTCTTTTTGCATGACCTCATCCCAGGGAGACCAAAGAAGACGTGGGATGAGGTCATACAAAAAGACCTTGGGGAGATATGGAAAATAAATAGAGCAACTTACAGCAAGAGTTGTTTTCTTGATGTTGAATCTGTCAGCGGCTTCTTTCAGGCTGCAGCTAGTGGCCACGCGGTGCTTAAAGGCAGCCTCCAGGTCAGTGCGGTCCATCTGCTTGTCGCTCTTCCTGACATATTTGCGAGGCATGATGACGGTGATGGCGGTAGGTTAGGTTAGATCTGAAAAGAGTTAATGACATTAGACATCATGCATAGTTAGGTTAGGTTAGTTTAGGTTAGCTTAGCTTAGTATTTTTTACAGGTAGAGGCGATTCTTGCATGGCCACCATATTATTTTGGGACTATGAGTCTGGCAATATATGTGGGGGATCACCGAACGTCATGCCCCCAAAATATGCAGTGTTAATGTTTTTTTTAACCATAAAAATTTAATTCTAGAATCATTCTAATAACATAAATCACTTATATAATAGTTAGTTCATGTGCTTATAGCATAATAACACTGATATAGCATCATAATTTAATACCAATCACCTTCAACTTTACACCAACAAAAAAAACACTGTTCCATTTAATTTAAATGCACTAGTTCACCACCACCATTTAATATCATGCTAATATGCATAGTCAGTCACTTTTTCTTATGTTTTTCTAAGTATTTAAAAATATATAGATTTTCCAAAATCGTAGTGATGCGGGGATCACCGAACGTCATGCCCCGAAAATATGCAGTGTTAAATGGTTTTTTAACCATAAAAAATTAATTCTAGAATCATTCTAATAACATAAATCACTTATATAATAGTTAGTTCATGTGCTTATAGCATATAACACTGATATAGCATCATAATTTAATACCAATCACCTTCAACTTTATGCCACAAAAAAACACTGTTCCATTTAATTTAAATGCACTAGTTCACCACCACCATTTAATATCATGCGAATATACATAGTCAATCACTGTTTGTTATGTTTGTGTAGGTATTTAAAAAGATATAGCTTTTTCAAAATTTCACTGTACGTTGATCCCCCGCACTTCACCATACGTTGATCCCCCGCGCCACCAATTTTTTTGTAAATAATGCCACCGCGGCCTGTTCGAATGCATGCACTACTTTTTCACTCAATAACATGTCAATACGGTTATACCTCGTATTGCAACTTACCTCAAAAGAATCACGCCATCACAGCTGACATGAGACACTATATAAGAACGGCGAAAAGTGACAAGGAACATACGAAAAATAAAATTTCTTACCTAGTAAACACGGAGGTGACGCTGACGCTACCCTGTTGCTCGCATGTAGTTCACTGAACGTGGCGCTGCATCCGTGGTGGCATGGTGGCGCGAAATTTGAATTAATTTTCGCGTTGTAGCCTTCGTACGGTGATGACCGTTCGGTGTGACCCCACCCCACCCTACTGTAATAAAAACTCAAGTCTTTTGTTTATATAATACAAATCTTAGTTCAGTTCGTCCACACTAAACCTATGCCGAAATATATATTTGGCCGATCGGCTGGAAACCTTTAGGGAGGTATCTTCATTGCCAAACAAAGTTATCTTTAAAAAAATGAAGTTGATACCTCTGTTAGAAGGGAAATGGGAGTGATTTTCGAAAATGTCAGAAATCGCAAAACTAGCCTCCACTGGAAATAACCCAAAATGAGTAGCAAGTCCAGTATAGAGTAGTCTTTGGTAGTACATAACGGTGTTGGATAAATCGTTGATAAAACATATTGGAATTTATATTATAAATTTCAAAAACAAAAAAATTGCCCCACAAAAATCGTAGATATGCTTCTTTAAGATATATGTAATCAAAATTAGATACATAACGAATAAGAAATATCAAAACTCCTCACAGTTACTTCATTATTATGTTGTATTACATTTAATTTGAACTCGCCGCCAAACGAAACTTTGCCGTCACCTGCAAAACCGCCTGCTGGAAGGCCGGTTGGCGGGCGGGCGCCATGATGGTTTCTGCAGTAATCAACACAGGAGGTTCCTCGGCGATGCCCTCCGCGTCCCCTCCATGGGCCGATACCGCAGTGCCCTTTCCCCCCCCAACCCGTGGATAAGGAAAAAGTCCCGTGTCTTCGAGGGTGGGCCCTCACCCGCCTCCGCCTGGGGCACACGACACTCATAGGTCCCCTGCATCGCCTCCGTCTGTCCCCTGACCCCCACTGCCCCTGGTGCATGAATATTCCGGAGACTATTGAACACTTTCTGCTGCAGTGTCCGCGCTTCACTCGCGCCGTGTATTGCTACAATCTAAACTCTCGCCCTGAACTTCCCCACCTTTGATCTGTGGCGGCGGCGGGTGTTCCCCCCTCTCGGCCACACGCCCCGTCATCCGTCTCACTGTAAACTTCCTGAGGAAGACAGGTAAAACTACCGCGCCTGTGATAGCATCATAGGACATCACCGGGCTCATAGTGTTCCCAAGGGATCCTCACAGCCCTAAACAAGAACAAGAATAAGGTTCCACGCGAAGTAAAGTAAATAATCCGTATCTACACACAAGCAGTTAGGTTGGAAAACCACACAATTTATCTATAGGCATAACAAATAGGTATCAGTAGCATTGCTGGAGTATGTTGAAGAATTTGGCCTCAGTAATCAAAATACCAGTGTTAATTAAGTCGTCTCCCGTTTCCGCCAGTTTTAAAGAGGCTTAAGAGTAGAACATACATGATACTTCAGCCTGAGAGAAGACTAAACGGTAAATATTCTGTAAAGTTCGCGCTTCATCAGGTTCGCTCTTTTAACTTATAACTGTAGGTAAATATGCATTTTCAACCAATAATCCTTATTGGGCCAATACTTTCCTGACCTAAATGGTGGGGCTGGGGCACCCTAAGACCCACCTGCGGAAATAATGGACGAGGACTTCGCCCCCCTCGTTTTTCAGGGACACCGACTATTTTTTCATGGCCTACAATAGGTGCTTTTTCTAATGATGATAGTTTATTTTGCGTAAACTCATATAAGAAAAAAAATCAGCACCGAATTTTATGGTACCCTTTCCATTAAAAAACTATCTCCATCAGAAAAAAAACTAAAACTTTGCCGGTAAATTTTTTTTCATGGTCATATAGGTTTTAATGAAACCTAACCTAAGCTGAAACCTAACCTAACCTTATAGGTTTAAATAAATCTAACCTAACCTTATAGGTTTTAATGAAACCTAACCTAACCTTATAGGTTTTAATGAAACACCTAACCTTTAACCTTTGTTTTATAAAAACCTAACCTAACCTTATAGGTTTAATGAAACCAACCTAAACCCTTTTAGGTTTTAATGAAACCAAACCTAACCTTATAGGGTTTTTAAAGCAACCTAACCCAAACTTATAGGTTTTAATTAAACCAAACCTAACCTTAAAGTAATCGTCCAGACCCTTTCATCATTCCTGATTTAATGCAGTCAAAATAACCATGATCGCGTATATCAAACAATATGTTGTCATTTTTTTTGCATCCAGTCACCCGTTTTTAAATGATCCGCATGAAAAATCTGTAAATTCCCCGAGCTCTCAAAAAACAGCTGGCGGACAGCAGACGACGCACCACGGCTCGGCAACGTCACACGAGTGAACCTCCCACCCCGGCCCTATAAAATACACGGAGACTCGGAGAAAATGTAGTACTTGGGGAATTTTGGTGTGTTTCTAAATTTTTTTTTTGGCGATATGGCGTATACTTGCATCCTTCATGGTACAGCAAGAAAGCTGTGCCTTTGCAGAGAGCTTAGCACCCATTTCCGACCTATTTGACCATGATAATGTCTGTGCAGCGCCTGACAGTGGCGGGTGAGGAGCGCGGTATGAACCACATTGTCTAGCCGCGCTCCTCTCACCCGCCACTGCCAGGCGCTGCACATAAGAACATAAGAACATAAGAAAAAAAGGAAGCTACAACAAGCCGCGAGGCTTACACGTGTAGTTCCTGTCACCTAACACTACCTACATCCACATTTCATCCCCATCCATGAACTATCCAGCTCCTCTTAAAGCTCCCTAATGACTCCGCACTAACTACCTGTCTACTGAGACATTCCATTCATTCACCACCCTATTTGTGAAAACCCGTTTTTCCCTATTTCCTTCTAAATCTACGCTTTTCCAGCTTGAATCCGTACTTCTTGTTCTACCCTGGTTAAAAGCCGTAAGAACTTTTTCTACCTCTCTTTATTAAATCCCTTTATCCATTTAAAACTTTTATCAGATCGCCCTTACTCTGCGTCTCTCGGGTAGGGGTAATTTAATAACGTCAATCTCCTTCATAACTAAAGTTATGCATCCCTTGTATCCTTTTGGTCATCCTTCTCTGCACTTTTTCTAACAACACTATATCCATCCTGTAATACGGAGACCAAAACTGAACCGCATAGTCTAGGTGAGGCCTGACTAGAGCCAGATAAAGCTTTAGAATAACTTCCGCACTTCTACTTTTAACACTTCTGGTAATGATCCTAATACTCTATTAGCTCTATTTCTGGCCTCAATACATTGTTTCCTAGGTCGGAGGTCTGGGCTGACCCTCACTCCAAGATCTTTTTCACCTTCTGATCTTTTCAGCGATACATTGCTTATGGTGTATCTATTACCAGGGTTTTTCTCCCAACATTCATAACGCTACATTTATCAATATTAAATTCCATCTGCCATCTGACTGCCTACTCGTTAAGTTTATCTAAGTCTCCCTGCAATATGTTTACGTCAGACTGTGATCCAATAATCCTACCTAACTTAGTATCATCAGCAAACCTGCTGATATCACTGCTAATCCCTATCCAAGTCGTTGATGTAAATCAAAATAGTAATGGGCCCAAAACAGACCCTTTTGGAACTCCACTTGTCACCAGTCCCCATTCAGATTTAGAACCATTAATTGTAACCCATTGTTGCCTATTACTTAGCCAAGCTCTGATCCAATGAAGAACTTCCATCTATACCATGAGCCCTAACGTTATTTAAGAGTCGCTCGTGTGGTACTTTGTCAAATGCCTTAGTAAAGTCCAGATATATTATATCATAATCCTTATCATTATCTGCCGTCTCATAAACTTTCCTATAAAAACTCAATAAATTGGTGCGACATGACCTACCCTTGGGGAATCCATGTTGTGAATCATTGATCAAACTATGTTTATCTAAGTGCTCTCTAATGTTTTTTGCAATAATAGATTCCAATAATTTACCCACCACTGATGTTAGACTTACGGGTCGATAATTTGACTTTAGTCCTCTATCTCCCTTCTTAAATATGGGAACAACATTTCCTTTCCTCCACAATAATGGCACATCGCCTATCTCAAACCCATTTCCTAAAAATGTGCACTAACGACTCACTAACAACCTCCTTGCATTCCTTTAATACCCTGGGATACACTTCATCTGGTCCTGGCGATTTAAAATTTTTCATTTTTTCTATACCCTCTTCCACCATTTCCCTAGTTATCACAATATTTTGAGTTTCTCCTCATCGCTTCCTTTGAACATCTGCACAGACATTATCATGGTCAAATGGGGGTCAGAAAGGGGTGTAGCTCCTGCAAAGGCACATTTTCTTACTGCTCCATGAAGGACAAGTATTCCACATCGCAAAAAAAAAAATCAAAACCCCCAAAAATTTCCCCCAAATTACTACATTTTTCTCCGATTCCGTGATTTCTATAGGGGGGCCCGGGGTGGGAGCTCACTCGTGTGACGTCGCCAGCAAATTTCCCGCCAGGGGCTTGGAATGGGGGCTGTTTTTTTTTCCCCCCCGCTTTTTCCAAAAGTCATTTTTTTTTGGGAAAAAAAAAGGCGTGGGGAAAATTAAAATTTTTTTTTTTTTTGGGGTTTGTATTTTGAAAGAAAATTCAAAATAATTTGCAAAAAAAAAAAAAAAAAAAAAGGTGTGGGGCGATTTCTTTAAAGGGTTTTTAAAGAAAAATTTAAACCCCCTTAAAACCCAAATATACCTAAACCTAACCTTATAGTTTCATTAAACCCTATAAAGGATTAGGGGGGTTTCATTAAAAAACCCAAAAGCCTGACTAATTTTTTTTTCCCCGGGCCAAAAATTTTTTGGGGTTTTTTTCTGATGGAATACTTTTTTTTAATGGGGAACGGTAATAAATTCGGTGATGATTTTTTTTTTTTTTTATGGGGTTGCGCAAAATAAATTTATCCCCATTAGAAAAAGCACCTTTTGTAGGCCACGAAAAATAGTCGGTGTCTCTGAAAACGACCGGGGGAAGTCCTCGTCCATTATAACCCCCCCCTGCTAGTTCACTAACCTAACCTGGGCATTGATTACGTAACCTAACCTCGCTAGGGGGGGGTTGGCCCCCCCATAACCCCCTTGTGCAAATTTATAATTTCCACCAGCTTTTTGTAGGGGTCAGAATGTAAAATTCTAGAGTCCTTTCCCGCCCTTATTAGTTTTTTTTTTCCTCCAGGCTTCACAGATTCAAAAATCCCTTCAGATACATCTAAAACGCATTATAAAGTGGGGAGAGATGTCCCCTTCACCCACCACCCCTAAACGACCACCCTGGCGCCCTCAAAAATATGTTATGTTTAATATTGCTAATCTAACCCCCACTATAATCTTACCCAACCTCACTAATAACCTCCGAGCTAGACCCCCCAAAAGTTACCACTCAAAACTACTTAACCTACCTGGTAAAATTTTAATTCTTTCCCTCCCTTAGGTTTCGCAAGGAGGTTATTGGTATGGTTATAGTGAGGTTAGGTTCGTAATATTTTTTGGGGGGGTCCAGGGGGTCGTTTTTGGGAGGTGGGGTGAAGGGGGCATCTCTCGCCCACTTTATAATTACGTTTTAAAAGTTCTAAAGGGATCTGTGAAGGTCTGGAGAGAAAAAAACTAATAAGGGCGGGAAAGGTTTCTAGAATGTAAATTGCCTTATAACTACCCAACTGTAAATTTACCAGTTTTGATCATCCCGCGATTTCGAAGCGAAAAATAGTTTTCCTAAATTAGTTTGGTACCTGGAACGTGCCGATATGTATTCTCACCGACGTTGTCGAGTGTTCCCATTTTCGACGACAGTTCCATTTTTTTATCTTGATATTACACCACCCGGGTTAATATTCCGCAGGAGTTGGCGGGGCTCCAGGCCTTACAGCTTACTTTTTCTCTATTGTTTTTGGGTCAATATATTTTGCAGTAGTTTTTCACTTGCGGAAACCAAAAAATAACCTAACACTTATAATTATATAAAAATTGCTAGGTTAGGTTACGTTTTAAAGGTTTGGTTAGGTTAGATTTACGGGCTATAACGTTTAGTTTAGGTTAGGTTATGCTTAGGATAGGTTTCGGTTAGGTTTTGTAGAGTTATTAAGGTTTAAAAAAAAAAATTATGGTGTGCGTTTCCCTGATTTCCTGCCACGCCTGCCCGGAAAAATTTACCGAATTTTCTTTTTAGTGATGTAAAAATAATTTTTTTAGCACTATAAAATAAAGGAACGATTTCAAAAGTGTACCTACTCTTTTCTTGCCCATAAAGATGCCCC
>JACEEZ010000108.1:78159-81964 GCA_016584305.1 Chionoecetes opilio | reverse complement strand
ACACCACACACACTTCGCTTTTATATGATAGAGAGAAATGTAATAACGCCAACCTATTCACATCACCCCAACCCATTCACTCACCCATTACCCACCCCCCACCCATTCACTCACCCATTATACCATTCACCACACACCCATTCACTCACCCATTACCCATCACCCCCCATCTATTCCCTCACCCATCACCCATCACCCCCCACCCATTCACTCACCCATCACCCCACCCATTCACTCACCCATTACCCATCACCCTACATCAAGGTTTCCTCAATTCTCGCAACCCACTTTTTTTCTTCACAATTCTCGCTAATAGGCTGCTAAAAAAAAAAAAAAAAAATTGATCGGATCATCTCATAAATGGGCTTAAAACCTTCCCCTGCTCGAGCCGGTTCCAAAACTGTGCCATATGAGGGGATTCCGCCACAGGGGGCGGCACCTGGAGCGGACACACACACACACACACACACACACACACACACAGACACACTTTCGCTTATATTATTATAGATTAGGCATCGTCTCATTACAGGATTGCCTCTTTCAATACCTCCATGAATTACGTATTTGTGTGATTGATGCTTGAGAGGACCTGCCAATAAGACCCAATATAGGGAGTCACGTATCGCCGGCTTTAAGAGAGATAAATGACGCACAGCGATCCCTAAGCAAGGTTAGAAAGGAGGAAAGGTATGATCGTGTGCTCTTGGGATCTGGAATGGAATCTCCTCGCCGAAAATGTCGACCACACACGCTTCATACATTGAAGATTGACAGTAGGTTAAGATTGCTTCCTTATCAAGAGCAGCACTATACAACGGCACACTAGCTATCATTCTGAGTGCAGTATTCATAGGCGACTTGATGCGGTTCCTCAGCCCAATGCATCTGAGATGAATGTGCAGAAAGCTGGTGAGAAAAGTATCACACACTTAGCAGTCAACACTCACGTGGCAAATCTTTTCAAGTTCTTAAACGAGAATAATACGAGTATCAAACGAGATATTCCAATGTCTCTCAGTGACTTTGCCTGGCTTGTTGTAGTGTTGTGATAGAACCAGATAATCACCAGGGACACACACACACGCATGCACACACGCACGCACACACGCACGCACACGTACGCACGCACGCACACGCACATACACATACACATACATACACACACAGACACACACACATACACACAATCGCATACACACAATCGCATACACACACATACACACACACACACACACACACACACATACACACACACACGCGTACGCAGGCACATACGCACACACACACACTTCAAATCTATTCTTTGGCAAGCTTCCTTTCTGAATTTCCTCAAGAATTCTTTCTCTCTGCAATGTTCATTCCCTTTGGCTGTTGCACGCCGTTGCTCTCTCGTTGTTTCCCTTGTTGTTTCCTATTCTCTTATTTTTCATAGCCTCATCAGCTGCACATATCAAATGCTAAAGCTAAATGTAGACGAAATTTTGCACATCACGCCATCACGGTCTTGTGGCTTTTTCCTTCTTTTCATCTTTATTTCTAATGTTCCTGTTTCAATCTACTTTTTTCCTGACATAACGACGACTCAGCACGCCATGATCATAACAACAAATTCTTCGTAATCTCAACCATTTTCCCAGACGACCACCACCCTCGTAACACCTTTGCCCTTCACGCACCTGGGTTGAACTTTGCTTTCTGCTTGCAAATTGCCCTGACGACCTTCTTATAAGCGTGACTTGCCCCACCTCCTCGCGATCTCAAGGCAGCTTTACGTAGATATAATCACCTTCACCGTCTCTTCAAAACGCTTTCGGGACGCCTTAGTTTAATCCTCGGTGCTCCACATTTACCTCACCGAAGCCTCGTTCACAACACTTCACAAGACTTATATACAGTAATTAAAAAAGTAAATAACATGCGGTAGAAAATTATATAAATGAATATAGGTTCTGAAGAGGTAATGAGTGATTGAATAAAATACTAAGTGAAGAGATAAATGTTGGAAAAGAGAAAGAAAAATGACAATTAAAGAAATATAAAAAACAACTACCAGAATTTCGAAGCCTTGCATTAATAGGATTCCTTGACGAGCACCATTTCATCAGGTTCATTTAATCCAGTGGTTCCCAACCTTTTTGTCCCATTCCCCCTTTTCCAGTCACTTTTCCACCTGTGGACCCCTACAACGAAATAGGCTAAGCCAGCAAAATTAATAGAAGATTTTTCTGCAAAAAATGAATACGTTCATGTAAAATGCCTTCCATTGTTATGCTGATTAAGCTGTAGACCTATTTATATGAAAACAGAACACGTTCTGTTCAGCAGACTTTTTTTATTTAAGTAAAATACATAGGAAAAATGTCATGTTATTGTTGTTATAGTGTTAGGTTTTGTACGCAAAAGCTATCCTTATAATACTTGCCTTATTTTTGAGTTTGCAAGCACATGTATGAAAAAAAAAAAAAAAATTCACATAACCAAACACATCAGTTTCACGTTTTAAAAACAGCAATCTTAAGTATAACAATGTCAAGTAACAGAATAGATAGTCCCAAGATTTAAAGACAAATAGAAAATAAATTATGAACAAAAATTCCCTTATTGATTTCATGGTATTTAAAGTATGCAAAATAATAGCAATATCGATACCATTGCTAAATAAATTTGTAGTACACCTACTTAATGAAACACTAATAAATGAGGGATAATAATAATACAGGAGGGATGAAAAGGAGTAGTTACAGTCCAATAAATCACACAAAAAGCCTGCATTTATAATTCTATTTTTTTATTAATAAAAAAAAAAACCCAGCAGTGAATGACTTTTCATTGGTTTCAAAATATTATGTCGCTATATATTTCTCAATGGGACTTTTGTGGTTGTTTCTGAGCAACCAGCTCATGACTCCTTGGCTCAGTGGCGGCCAGTGCACACCGCAAGTCATCTTTCACAGACAGCTTGTTCCTTGATTTACTTTTTATTGTAAGTAATGCAGAAAACCCACTTTCGCACAGGTAGGTTGAAGCAAAAGGCAAAAGAACTCGAACTGCCAGATCACTTATTTTGGGATATGATTCTATCATTTAACACCAGAAGCTAGACAAGGAGTTTGACTGGAAAACATTCTTAGCTGTTGAATCGTGGATAAGCTCAATGAACTCTTGTTGTGCGTCTTCTGACGCATCATCAACCTGACATAAGAACAGATTTTTTGCTACTCTTACCATGATAAAATAACGGTTATTAATTTTCTCTCTCATTATTATATTCCAGTAATTTAAATTTAAAAATAATTAGATTCTTAGAATATCTATGGACCCCTTGAAATTCTTCCATGGACCCCTTGGGGACCATGGACCCCTGGTTGGGAACCACTGATTTAATCCAATTAACACAACCTCCCGCAAGACGCCCCCATTGATCGGCACTCGCTTTGATTTGGGGAGGCGGTCGCAGAGTCGTTAGCGTCTCCGGGTGGCGTTCTCGGTGACCCGAGTTCGATCCCCGATGAGAAGCAATATCCACTTAAAATCTGTTGCGTTGTCGAGTGGCCTAACAACACCAACATGCTGCCCATTAACTCTACCTTCGATTGCGAGTGCATCGGAGGACACAGGGTGGGGGGGGGGGCATGAGCCTCTAATCACAGGCGTCACTAAAAAAATCCTGCCTGCGCCACCACGCGCAAGGGCCAACCATCACAGCCCTCAAGTGAGCCTCCAGGGCTTACCATCCCACCCATGCGACGAGCAGCAGCATCGTCGCCCTCTTCATTATCATTATTTGCCTCATTTTCATACA
>JACEEZ010000108.1:70659-75659 GCA_016584305.1 Chionoecetes opilio | reverse complement strand
GTGCGTGGCGGGTGCGCAGAGGCATCCGGGCGTGCGTGGCGGGTGCGCAGAGGCATCCGGGCGTGCGGGGCTCAGCGTCACCCGGGCCTGTTTGAGCCATCACCACAACCCAAGACTGACGAAAAATCGATGTCAATGAATACTTTTATAGAATCAAATAAATTTTCATTACTGACAATATTGTATCGTTATATTTATGGTCAATGCATGGGTGGCTTATTAATAAGGCCACGCAGCCCAATACTGCCACACGCTCGCATGCAAAATGTGTGAGTGTTAGTCTACTGTAAAATTTAACGAAGCTCATCCTCTCTCCTTCCCAGTAAGTAGAAATAATCCTACCAAAGCGTTTCCTTCAAACCATAGCCTCACTTTTTTCATTAATAAACTTTCAAGGCGCTTTAATTGACATGTCTTTTGAGTCTGCAAACTTTTTTTTTTTTTAAGGAGGGGTTGTTACACTATTATTATTATTATTATTTATATTTACCCTGATGTGTATTCACCCCGTGGCCTGCCTCTGATTGTATAGGTAAACAGTACTTTGCCAGACCACCTTCGCCCCCCCCCCCTCCCGCGTCCAGCCCCGGGCCGTGGGTAACAACCGCCGCTGATTGATTAAAGTGGTTGCCCCGCCGCCTGATGGGTAATAGGCGGAGGGGGGGCGGTGGGGGGGGGGAGGCAATGGCTTCTGTTTGTATTATGCAGCGCGTGGATTTATGGCAAGAAATATTGAGCAACTATTGATAAAATGAATAACTTATAACCCTCCCCAACAAAAATTATATATAATAATAGTAATAATACACACCAACACCACACACACACACACAACACACACACACACACACACACACACACACACACACCACACACACACACACACACACACACACACACACACACACACACACACACACACCACACACACACACACACACACACACACACACACACACACACCACACACACACACACACACACACACACACACACACACCACACACACACACACACACACACACACACACACACACACACACACACACACACACACACACACACACACACACACACACACACACAACACACACACCACACACACACACACACACACACACCCACCACACACACACACACACACCACACACACACACACACCACACACACACACACACACACACACACACACACACACACACACACACACACACACACACACACACACACACACACACACACAAAACACACACACACACACACACACACACACACACACACACACACACACACACACCCCACACACAACACACACACACACCCACACACACACACACACACACACACACCACACACACACACAACACACACACACCACACACCACAACCACACACACACACAAAACACACACACACACACACACACACACACACACACAACACACACACACACACACACTTTGACTCCTGGAAATTCACCCTAAAATCTGTCTCCCCCATCTTCACGTATCGCTCATGAAGGGTCGTGGCCTCTGTCTGTCATTACCTCCATATCAGCAAAGACACTTTACAAGTTGTAGAATGTCTTTGATATCAGTCAGGGCCATAACGACCTACACACACCGCTGCTCCCACTTACTCACTCACTTACTAACTCACTCATTACTCACTCACTCATTACTCACTCACTCATTACTCACTCACTCATTACTCACTCACTCATTACTCACTCACTCATTACTCACTCACTCACTCACTGTCATTACTCACTCACTCACTGTCATTACTCACTCACTCACTGTCACGTACACCCACACACGATATTTCACATCCTTCCACCGCAACACTTTTATTAACCCAATGCTCTCTGCACCGTTTCGTCCCATTAGCCATTCATCATACTTAACTCCATCACGCCTTCCCACCCACACACTGTTTCTGTAGCCCATCCACTACGGTATTCCGCTCCCCTTTCCGTAGGCTCTACCGCTACATAGGTTGGGGTTTTGCCGGGCGTAAAATCTAACGAGCATGTGCCTCTCCATATGTAGGGAGTTGATAAGAACCTCCACTTTGTTCTGCGCCGCTAGAATGGGCTTAGAGACGCAGGGAACAGAGACAGAAAGAGGCATTCCTTTACCTGAGACAAAATATAGAGTTGTTAGATGTATAAGCCAAAGATATCAAGTCTTTTCAAACGCAGTGAAAGGGTACTAATGAGCGCTAACATATAAATCCCTATTGTAATATCTAAAGATGGAGACACATAATAAAGTGAAGGTTATTTAAAGTTATAAAGAAACATACATTATGAAATTAACTTTTTTAAGCATTTGAACAAATCTCTAGCATACTACAACACCTCCTGATAAGATGGATAACATTAATGATTTAAAATGATTTAATTTAACTTCAGAGATAATAATACCATGTGGTGTTCACCGTGAAGAAAGAAAGTCTGGATTGCATCAAGTGAAAAAAAAAATTGGATTTACATATTTGTATTCCTTTTTTTTTGTACAATGATAGTCATTTGGTCCGTGAAGCTCGTGGCATATCATCCAGTGTGTCATGTGTGTAGTAGTATGTCTAGTAGAATATATGTAACTATGTACTAGTATGTGTAATAGTAGTAGAATGTGTAGTAAGTAGTCTGCTTCCCCTCGCCAGCCACCCTTGATACCCATCCCTCCGCGGGCTTGATAAGTAGGTAAGCCCCTCCACCCACAAAAACATCCAATGCTTATTCGTTTCATAATGTAAAAAAAATAACACTGCTTATTCTTTTCGTAGTGTAAAAGAAAAAAAAAATTCCAATGCTTATTCTTTTTAAAGTAATGTAAAACTCCTTGTGGCGTGCGTGGCGGGTGCGCAGAGGCATCCGGGCGTGCGTGGCGGGTGCGCAGAGGCATCCGGGCGTGCGGGGCTCAGCGTCACCCGGACCTGTTTGAGCCATCACCACAACCCAAGACTGACGAAAAATCTATGTCAATGAATACTTTTATAGAATCAAATAAATTTTCATTACTGACAATATTGTATCGTTATATTTATGGTCAATGCATGGGTGGCTTATTAATAAGGCCACGCAGCCCAATACTGCCACACGCTCGCATGCAAAATGTGTGAGTGTTAGTCTACTGTAAAATTTAACGAAGCTCATCCTCTCTCCTTCCCAGTAAGTAGAAATAATCCTACCAAAGCGTTTCCTTCAAACCATAGCCTCACTTTTTTCATTAATAAACTTTCAAGGCGCTTTAATTGACATGTCTTTTGAGTCTGCAAACTTTTTTTTTTTTAAGGAGGGGTTGTTACACTATTATTATTATTATTATTTTTATTTACCCTGATGTGTATTCACCCCGTGGCCTGCCTCTGATTGTATAGGTAACAGTACTTTGCCGGGACCACCTTCGCCCCCCCCCCCCTCCCGCGTCCAGCCCCGGGCCGTGGGTAACAACCGCCGCTGATTGATTAAAGTGGTTGGCCCGCCGCCTGATGGGTAATAGGCGGAGGGGGGGCGGTGTGGGGGGGGGGGGGGCAATGGCTTCTGTTTGTATTATGCAGCGCGTGGATTTATGGCAAGAAATATTGAGCAACTATTGATAAAATGAATAACTTATAACCCTCCCCAACAAAAATTATATATAATAATAATAATAATAACACACACACACACACACACACACACACACACGCACACACACACACACACACACACACACACACACACACACACACACACACACACACACACACACAGAACATGCGTCTATTTCTCTCTATGCCTTTGGTCCTAGTCTGTAGTGGTGGTGCCTCACTCTTCCAAGGCTTTCTGGATGACGGCGGGGAAGCGGCGACCGACCCTGAATACTCGCACAGCCTTCACTTACCGTACATAACACTATAGTCGCCAGTCACTCGCCACTGCACTTATGTCACCAGGCGCCATATATTACGAATTTTAGCATCACTACAGACTTGTATGTGCCACTGAAGAGACATGCACAGTAGTTTATATTATGTACATCACACTACATGTCTTCAGTGGCACATACAAATCTGTAGTGATGCTAAAATTCGTAATATATGGCGCCTGGCGACATTAGTGCAGTGGCGAGTGACTGCCTACTATAGTGTTATGTACGGTAAAGCAACGCCTTGAACCTTCCACATCATCCACGATGGCGTAGTGTGGTGGTGTGCTGTGCCGTGAAGGTTGTAAGGATGATGCAAGACCTTTGACCGTATTACGTGCACTTTTAAAGGCCAACTGAGATTTATGAATAAGTTATAAACTGCGATTTTGTAGGCCATTTCTACATTATAACAATTTTTTGAAGTCTATACCAGGTAGTCATTGGAGGCACGGTATTTTTTTAAGGTGATGGCTGTTATGGCAATCAATGTTGTCAATGTCCATTCTGTTATTGCAATAAGAACCATGACCTCAGTGGGCCAAATATTCCCTGTTTTCTTGCTACACTCGATGAAGTTCTTCGCTGTCAAGTTGGTCGCATTTCTTACAGGTGGTCGTTGGTTTGATGGACAGGTGGTGTTAGTACTTTATTACGACCCCATTTCCTTACTCGATTCGGGAACAGGGTGGGTTGAAGCGTTATTTTCTGGCAAATAATTGAAGTAGACTGTCCTGAAGAAGAATGTGTTTGCGGATCAATGGCTGTAAAGTGTGACAGAGCGTATCTAAGGCCGACACTAAACCGATGGCCTTGGTGAGAGAGAGAGAGAGAGAGAGAGAGA
This sequence comes from Chionoecetes opilio, assembly GCA_016584305.1. Taxonomy (NCBI): domain Eukaryota; kingdom Metazoa; phylum Arthropoda; class Malacostraca; order Decapoda; family Majidae; genus Chionoecetes; species Chionoecetes opilio. The sequence goes on along the minus strand of JACEEZ010000108.1, from coordinate 70,898 downwards.
GAGAGGAGAGAGAGAGAGAGAGAGAGAAGAGAGAGAGAGAGAGAGAGAAAAGAGAGAGAGAGAGAGAGAAGAGAGAGAGAGGAGAAGAGAGAGAGAGAAATATATATATATATATATAATATATATATATATATATATATATATATATATATATATATATATATATATATATATATATATATATAAAATATACATACATATATAAATAGAGAGAGAGAGAAAAACGAAATATAGTTCAT
>JACEEZ010000108.1:53159-65659 GCA_016584305.1 Chionoecetes opilio | reverse complement strand
TGCGGAGGCTGTGCTCAAAGTCTAAATAGAGTTAGCATAGTTAGAATAGAATATTTTAAAATAGAGTAGAAATATTTTTAGATTTTGGCTGTGCTGTCCCCGATAAGCCTCACCGCGCGACCCCGGCCCTTTCGTCAAGGAGAGCGAGGCACTTGTTCGCCGCGTCGCACCCACAAGACACGCGTACTCCATGGAGGAGCGAACCTGCGCTTCGTACAGGATCTCCATCCCCTGGTTTGCAAGAAGCCTCGACATCCTCCTTAGGGATGCCAGCTTCCCCGAAGCCTCCCCTGGCGAGTCGCCGATGTGGGCTTGAAGGTCGGCCTTGCAGTTGTAGGGACCCACAGCACCTCCCCCTCGACCCGGGGCACCAGCGTCTTCCCATGGAAGATAAAGCGCAGGGCTCTCTCTCTCTCTCTCTCTCTCTCTCTCTCTCTCTCTCTCTCTGCAATCCGGGGGGTCTGTAGAGGGCTCCGCGGGGGGGGGGGGTTTATAGAGGGAGGAAGTGAGGGATAGTTTGGGATTGGTTGATCGATAGTCGTGTAGATATTGCGCCGATGACAACACAGTGTGGGTAAGAGCCGTAACCCCTTATGAAGGTGTTGTGCACCCAGCGGGTTGGAACCTGATGAGGCGGGAGTTGAGGGGCGAGGGAAAGATGCTTACAGTAACACTCTACATAAGAGTCATTATTCTGTACTATGAAGGTGTTGGTGCGGCCAGCAGATTGGAACCAATGAGGTTGGAGTGAAGGAGGTTGGAGGTTGGGGTGAGGAAAAGACGCTACATAAGGGTCATTATTCCGTATTTACTCATGTGTATTGTTCCTTAACGACCACGAGGGTGAACCTCCAAGCTACGATACCTAGGACGGCGCCTACTCAAGCCAACTCCTAGCTGAACATAAAGGGTTTTCCAATTTTGTATTGTATTGACTTCTTAATATGAGAACCTATGGTGCGCAACCAGACCTCTTGGAAAGTAAAGTATATCACAATGATCAACCCAGAATCATTGACTTGCACGGTTCGCTCCCTGAAGGAAGCACGTGACAGCTATCCACCTGGTGGTGAGCGAATAGACACCTGCGGGTTGCTACAAAGAAGAGGCACTTTGTTCCGTGGCGACATTGTTTCTCGACCCGGCACGGAGTAAGAACATATTTGACGCCGTGAAGGTGTTCCCTGACTGCCCGGTGACCCTGAACCAGGAGTCTATCAACACCCTCCACGTAGACACCTACGTCAGGATTAAGGTGAAGAGAGGACGAAAAACACTGCGTAAAAAGATACTAACACCGGGAAAGTTGATTTAGTGTTTACAGAAACAATCCATCGCTCACGGAAACATTCATCTGTCACTGGATATATCAACTTTTACTCCGCTGAATGTTTCTCTGCGAGTACAAGTGTTTCCTGACCGGCACTGTGCGATGGACTTGCCAGCAGATGGGCCGCGAAAACACCAGGAAGAACTCTTCACTAGTGAGGAGAATCTGAAAACAGCCGATGAAGCTCCTGCGCCTTACCTTCCTGTCCCTGTCGACGCACTCAACAATGAAGAGCCAAAGAAAATAGCGTTGACAACAGAGGAAACCGCTACAGCCGCGGCCTGCGAGTCTGAAGCTTTGAGGGACAAGGAAAGCATCGGCGACGTAGCTTAGGAAAAGGTGAACGATGACACTAATGTGCCCGGCGACGAAGGCGTGAAGACCGAAGAGGGAAGCTGCCCGAACGATAAGGCAGATGTGCCCAGCGACGAGGGCGTGAAGACCGGAGATGGAAGCTGCCCGAACGATGAGGCTGATGTGCCCAGCGACGAGGGCGTGAAGACCGAAGATGGAAGCTGCCCGAACGATGAGGCAGATGTGCCCAGCGACGAGGGCGTGAAGACCGAAGATGGAAGCTGCCCGAACGATGAGGCAGATGTGCCCGACGACGAAGGCGTGAAGACCAAAGAGGGAAGCTGCCCGAACGATGAGCCACCCAAGGCTGGTTTGATGTTCATCCCTATGACATACTCGCCACCCAAGGCTGCCAGTCTCAAGACAGAGGCGCCACCCAAGGCTATTTTGATGTTCATCCCTATGACAGACTCGCCACACAAGGCCGTCAGCCCCAAGACAGAGGCGCCACCCAAGACTGGTTTGATGTTTATCCCTATGACAGACTCGCCACCCAAGGCCGTCAGCCCCAAGACGGAGACGCCACCTAAGGCTGGCTTGATGTTCATCCCTATGACAGACTCGCCACCCAAGGCCGTCAGCTCCAAGACAGAGGCGCCACCCAAGGCTGGTTTGATGTTTATCCCTATGACAGACTCGCCACCCAAGGCTGCCAGTCCCAAGACAGAGGCGCCACCCAAGGCTGGCTTGATGTTTATCCCTATGACAGACCCGCCACCCAAGGCTCCAAGACAGAGGCCGCCACCCAAGGCTACTTTGATGTTCATCCCTATGACAGATCGCCACCCAAGGCTGCCAGTCTCAAGACAGAGGTGCCACCAAGACTGGTTGAGTTCATCCCTATGACAGACCCCACCCAAGGCTCCCAAGACAGAGGCGCCACCCAAGGTAGTTTAATGTTCATCCCTATGACAGAAGCGCAACGCAAGGCCGCCAGTAATTATCCAAGACATAGGCGACAATCAAGGCTGCCAGGCCCCACAATCCCAAGACAGAGGTGCCACCCAAGGCTGCCAGGACCCACAATCCAAAGACAGAGGCGCCACCCAAGGCTGCCAGGACCACAATCCCAAGACAAAGGCGCCACCCAAGGCTGCCAGGCCCCAAAAATCCCAAGACAGAGGCGCCACCCAAGGCTCCCGAGACCCACAATCTCAAGACAGAGACGCCACCCAAGGCTGCCAGGACCCAATCCCAAGACAGAGGCGCCACCAAGGCTGCCAGGACCCACAATCCCAAGACAGAAGCGCCACCCAAGGGCTGCCGAGACCCACAAGAAGAGAAAGCATCTTTGATCAGAAACAGTAGATATTCTACACTGTAGCTGTACTGCCAGCCAACTCCCGCAACCAATGGGCTCGCTGCTCGCTGCTGACCACCGAGGCCAGGCATGTGCGGCACCAGGTGGAGAGCACCCACCGCCCCCCGCCCTTGGGTCTGGTATCCCGGTGCTCCGCTGTGGCCTTCCCCTTGGCCTTCCACTTGGACTTTCCATTGTCCTTCCACAAAAAAAACACTTACCCCACCAAACGTGTAAGAAAAAAAATACAGAATGGTGTTTAGGATCCTTTTCCCTTAATGAAGATTCACTTTTAAGAATGTCTAGTTTTTATCTTTCTGTAAATGATTAATTCATATATATTACTAAAAGTATCTCCCCTCTTTTCTCTCTCTCTCTCTTCTCTCTCTCTCTCTCTCTCTCTCGAGAGAGAGGAGAGAGAGAGAGGGGGAGAGAGAGAGAGAGAGAGGAGAAAAGAGAGAGAAGAGAGAGAGAGAGATCTTTGCGAGTCAACTTTTATCATGAAGGTTATCAATAGAAGCGCAATTTTATTAGCTTTCCATTGATATATATTGTTTTCTGATAAATGAATTAAAACCATGCATAAATTAGCGTTAAATAGATATATAAAATCATCAATCGGGCAATTTTCCCGATTAATGAGGTAATTTATTTACTTGTATATATTTTTTTCTGATAAATGAATTATCACGATGTATAAATTAGCGTTAACTAAATAAATAACCTCATCAATCGGGAAAATAACCCGATTGATGATTTTATTTATTTATTTAACGCTAATTTATGCATAGTTTTAATTCATTTATCAGAAAACAAAACATATTAATGGAAAGCTAATACAATTGCGCTTCTATTGATATCCTTCATGATAAAAGTTGAATCGCAAAGTTTTAAATGGCGAAGAGTTTAATAGTTATAGGGTATTAATATCACATATTTCACCCTATGTTTCCTTATAAATGCATTTTACTCCGTAACTATTAGGCCAAAAGTAAATATGCATTGAAACAAATGTGTTAAAGTTGATGTGTTCTATCCAATACCTTTATCAGAAATCAAGTATCTCTTGTTGATGTTGAGATATTTAATAGTATGTCTAAAATACACCAATACAATTTTCTCACTTACCTATTTGAACTCCAAATTCATTTTACTATGACTCATCAGAAAGGCCTTTTCAAGTTCTATCTTTACTCTAACATAAATATTTCATGTAAACCTCATCGTTTTCGAGTTATTTAAGAAAATATGATTTTTTACTGAAAATCAAAGGAGTTTTCACGAAGTATATCTCAGGAGATTATTACGGGAATATTATATATACCACTATTAAGGGTATATCCAAAGACTACTGTATACTGGACTTGCTACTAATTTGGGGCTATTTCCAGTGGAGGCCAGTTTTGCGATTCCTGACATTTTCGAACAACACTCCCATTTCCCTTCCTATGGTTTATCAGTATAAATGATATACTGTTATCTTCGTAAATGTTTTTTCTATAATGTTATCAAATAAAAAACTGTAAAATACACTAAAGAAATGCCATTATGAGAGAGTGAAAAAATATGCATGAACTTAATATTCACTTAAATTCTTCGCCATTTAATATTTTGCTCGCAGACTTTTTACATGCAACATATCAATAGAAGCGGAATTGTATTATCTTTCTATTGATATATTTCGTTTTCTGATAAATGAATTAGAACCATACATAAATTAGCTTAAACTAAATAAATAACCATCAATCGGGAAAATGACCGGATTGATGATGTTATTTATTTAGTAAACGCTAATTTATGCATGGTTCGAATTCATTTATCAGAAAACGAAATATATCAATGGAAAGCTAATACAATTCCGCTTATATTGATATGTTGCATGTAAAAAGTCTTCAAGCAAAATATCAAATGGCGAAGAATTTAAGTGAATATTAAGTTCATGCATATTTCTTCAGTCTCATAATGGCATTTCTTTAGTGTATTTTACAGTTTTTTATTTGATAATATTATATAACAATTATTTACGAAGTTAACAATGTACCATTTATAGTGATAAACCATAGTTTACTGTATTCATGGAACACTTTTTTACTTGCCGATCCGATTGATGATGTTATTTTTTTAGTTAACGCTAATCTATGCATGGTGGTAATTCATTTATCAGAAAACCAAAAAATATATCAATGGAAAGCTAATGAAAATCCGCTTCTATTGATGTTTCATCTAAAATGTTTTCTCGCAAAATATTAAATGGCGAAGAGTTTAAATGAATATTAAGTTCATGCATATTTCTTCACTCTCTTATAATGGCATTTCTTTAGTGTATTTTACTATTTTTTATTTGATAATGTTATAGAGCAAACATTTACGAAGATAACACTATATCATTTATACTGATAAACCACAGGAAGGGAAATGGGGGTGATGTTCGAAAATGTCAGGAATCGCAAAACTGGCCTCCACTGGTCATGGGCGAGTTGGCGCGGGGCACGAGTAGCAAGTCCAGTATAGAGTAGTCTTTAGTTATACCATTACATAAAGGCGGCAAACTAGATAATGTGTATAACTATCGGCCTATTTCAATACTCCCATCATTAAATAAAATATATGAACGAGCTATGTATGACAGACTATATGATTTTCTCACTAGGAATAACATCTTAACAGATAGGCAGTTTGGTTTTAGAAAGAATTTATCTCCCAAATTAGCAATTACAAAATTAATGGATTATGTATTGCAGGAGTTAGGTTGTAGTAAAAGAATAATTACGTTTTTTTTGGATATGAAAAAGGCTTTTGATACATTTAATCATGAAGTTTTGATAAGTAAATTACAACATTACGGTATAAGGGATGTCTGTCTGAATTGGTTTATGAGTTACCTATGCAAAAGAAAACAACACACTTCTGTGAATAAAATAAGCTCAGGGATTGCAGAACTTAAAACAGGAGTTCCACAAGGTTCAACATTGGCTCCGTTGTTATTTTATATATATATCAATGACATTATCAATTCTTCAAATTTACTGATATTTATTATTTTTGCAGATGACACTAACATAACATATTCTTCAGCAGATTTAGATTTTTTGACGAGAACATTAAATTTTGAGTTAGAATCTGTTTCATCCTGGTTATCAGCAAATAGGTTAACTCTAAATATTGCGAAAACAAATTATTTTATATTTGCTGGCAACAAAAGTCTGGACAGTAATATAAATATTGAGATGTGCGGGGAAGTAATACTAAGATCAAAGTCTGTTAAATACCTAGGTGTCTTTATAGACCAACACACTAGTTGGAAGGATCATATAGCTTATATACATAATAAAAGCTCTATATCATCAGGCATACTTTATAAAGTAAAGCATATTTTATCCCCTGAAACATTACTAATCTTATATTACACGTTGATTTATCCTTATTTACATTATTGCAATGTTGTCTGGGGTATGGCGAATATAACAACAATAAAACCTTTGCAATTGCTTCAAAAAAGGATAATTAGAACCCTAGGGAAAGTTAGTTATCATGAACACACAGCTCCGCTATTTAAAAGCTTTAAAATTCTTAAAATAAATGATATTTATGTTCTTGAATGTCTAAAACTCCTTCATGATGAATTCATGTCTTACATTCTGCTTCACTTCAGACTGCTTTTCAAATACATAACTTAAACACAAGAAATAGACATCAAATTAGACCACCTTTTCCAATTACTGAATCTCATAAAAGATTTGTCACTTATTTCGGATGCATGAAATGGAATGAACTTCCAGAGCACATCAAATACATTTAAAATAAATACAAAAAAATATATAGTAAATATGTATTGATCTATACATATTGAGTAGTAGTCATTTTTGTTTCTTCAGTAGATGTATTTTGTTCATTAAGATATAATGAGTGAGTTTCTGTTGGTTTGTATGTTTGTAAGTCTTGCTATGTTTAGGTTTGCATGTCTTTGTAAATATCGATAAAAAGGTATGTCGAAATATAATACGTAAATATGTTTGTCCATTGCAAGGCTTTTTATAGTTATACATACAAGGGGCCTGTCAAAAATGTTTTCATTTAACGGGCCCAGCCATGTTTATATACCATGTATAAATTGTATATATGATCAAGCTTTGTATATATTTATATGACTAATAAACTACTTGAATTGAAAACTACTTGAATTGAGAGAGAGAGAGAGAGAAGGAGAAGGCGAGAGAGAGAGAGAGAGAGAGAGAGAGAGAGAGAGAGAGAGAGAGAGAGAGGGAGAGAGAGAGAGAAGAGGAGAAGAGAGAGGAGAGCGAGAGAGAGAGAGAGAGAGAGGAGAGAGAGAGAGAGAGAGAGAGAGAGAGAGAGAGAGAGAGAGAGAGGAGAGAGAGAGAGAGAGAGAGAGAGAGAGATTTTATTTATTTAATTTGTTATTATATTCATAATGAAGTTTTCATTTATTTCTGCATATATTTATACTTGAAAACAACTTGTTCCCTGTGTTTTTAATTGTATTTCTACTATGTTATTATTATTATTATTATTATTTTTACCTTGGATATAATCCTGCGCTTGGCCAAAGTGAGTTGGTCCTTTATATACTTTTCTTCCTGTCTCATATAATTTTCTTTTTCTTTCATTCCACAGGTACGACGAATGGCGGGACAGTGTCAGAGGAGGAGGAGGAGGAGGAGGGGAAGGAGGGGAGGCACAGGTATGTAGAGAAAGGAGGAGGAGGAGGAGGGGAAGGAGGGGAAGGAGGGGAGGCACAGGTATGTAGAGAGAGGAGGAGGAGGGGAAGAAGGGGAAGGAGGGGAGGCACAGGTATGTAGAGAAAGGAGGAGGAGGAGGAGGGGGAGGAGGGGAAGGAGGGGAGGCACAGGTATGTAGAGAAAGGAGGAGGAGGAGGAGGGGAAAGGAGGGAGGCACAGGTATGTAGAGAGAGGAGGAGGAGGAGGAGGGGAAGGAGGGGAGGCACAGGTATGTAGAGAGAGGAGGAGGAGGGGAAGAAGGGGGAAAGGGGGGGAGGCACAGGTATGTAGAGAAAGGAGGAGGAGGAGGAGGAGGAGGAGGGGAAGGAGGGGAGGCACAGGTATGTAGAGAAAGGAGGAGGAGGAGGAGGGGAAGAGTGGGTGTGTTAAGTATAATTATCTAATAAATTTCTGCAGTAAAGTATATCACTATCAAAATAGATTATTAACCCACCATAAAATAATAAATTAACACTGCCTTGTATTTCCCTGGTCTTGTTTCTCAAGAAGTCAAGAAGCGTCGAGGGTCTCGTGTTATTCTTATGTCATGATTTGTAGCCCCTCCGCCGCCCCTCACGCAACACGTCTCGACACGAAGCCTCACTTATCGGTAATACATTGTTTTTGGGACATTCTCATCATTGGTAATTATTAGGTTTCGTGTAATTATTATGTTTTCGCTCAACGTTATATTTTTTTCGTTGGGGGAGATCTCTTGACAGATAATGGATGTTGTTGTTGGCTAGTTTGAAAGTTTTTGGTTAATTGAAAGTTTAAGCATCGAATATACATCACATTATTGACATGTTCATCTTACGTATATTCACACCTTTGCCACCCAGTCTTCCTTAAGGCGGCGTCACACTAGCACTTTTTCCGTCTAGTTAGACGATCTCCGTTGGTTTTTTCTCGCTCTGACTAGTTAGTCCGTCTGAATCAGTCCGTCTGAGTCAGACGATCGTGATCGTCTTCATATGGAAAGTTGAAGACAACTTTCATAGTCAATTCAAAATTCATAGTGATTACTTTAAAGATATTCGATATAAATCCGGATTTTTTTGCAAAATATAATTCAATACATTTGAAAGTATGAAAAATATTCAAGTGACTATTGCACATGTAGATACATTTAAAAGCCAGTTTTATAAAACAGGCAACAGTCTCTCGCATGACTCGATTGTTGTGTATATTTTTCAAGACACACTCAAAAATCGTTTCTCACTCTTCAAGACTTCAACTTGTAATTATAGACGAAATGCTGTGGACACGTAGTTCAGAAGAATTTCTCATAAATAAGGAGCGGGAGTGACCTCACGCCCCGCCCACCTGTGACCTGACTGTTGCTGCGGCTCCAGCGGCGGGCTGATGCCCGCTCATCTATTACTGTTTTTATGTATACATGTGTATGTATTTTAACGTGTTTGGCGCGTCTACGATTGATAATACACATAATTAAGTGTATACCAGCGATAGCCTGCCCTAAGGTACTCTAGCCTGCCCTGGTGTCGGAGCCATGTTTATTTACAGTCGCAGGAACAGCTGACTGGTAGTGCAGGCAAACGATTGTGTGTGTGACGGCTTGCAGTAAAAAAATTGTTAGTTTTTAGAAAGTTGCTGGAAAAAATAGACGGAAAAGTGCTAGTGTGACGCCGCCTTTAGTCTCACCCGATTGTTAATACATAATATTTAACACGTGCGTCAGTGTGGGCGAGTATCCAAACTAATTAAACATTTCAGAAATTGTTATGCGAATGTTGTATTCATTGTATTGCTTCCGGAATGACACATATACAAGAGTGGGCCTCGCGCTGAGCTGACGCCGCCGCCGCACTGCCGGGTCCTCGCGGGGGCGGCAGCGGCGGCATTGGTTCCTGAGATACTGCACCTCTAATTACAAAGCACGAGGATTTACAGTCTGCGGAGGCCATTATGCTAAGAGCGCGCCACAAACACCCAGTCATTCAGTAATCGCCCTATCACTAGCCTACTTGATGGAACAGGCATTCAGGAAGAACAAACTGTGAGAAGAAAAATTCCTGCGTTAACCTTTAGAGTTAGGGTTTGAGTGGTATATTTACTAACAAAATGTATTGTTGAAATATTCGTGTTAAATACGTTACATTCGAAAAAATATATATCAATCGAGCAATCGGATATCATACGCTTGAGGCGATACGAAAAACAACAAAGTATAACTTTCATTGGATGTCAGTCACGGATTAGTGGACGAAACTACCGGAAACTACAATAAACTAAAGATTTATACATGATATTAGATTTAATAAAAACAAATTTTAAATACTGGATAACCACAGAATGGCGCGCCAAGGCTCTATCCACTGGACCATCGTTGCGGTGATGTGCGTCGTGTGTATGTGTGTGTATGTGAGTGTGTGTGTGTGTGTGTGTGTGTGTGTGTGTGTGTGTGTGTGTGTGTGGTGGTGTGTGTGTGTGGGTGTGTGGTGTGTGTGTGTGGGTGGTGGTGTGGGGGTGGTGGTGGGTGTGTGTGGTGTGTGTGTGTGTGGTGTGTGTGTGTGTGTGTGTGTGTGTGTGTGTGTGTGTGTGTGTGTGTGTGTGTTTTGTGGTGGTGTGTGTGTGTGTGTGTGGGTGTGTGTGTGTGTGTTGTGTGTGTGTGTGTGTGTGTGTGTGTGTGTGTGTGTGTGTGTTGTGTGTGTGTGTGTGTGTGTGTGTGTGTGTGTGGGGTGTGTTGTGTGTGTGTCATGTGTTGTTGTGAACTCAAGAATTATGTGTTTTATGAAATGTTTATGTTAATTAAGTGTGTGTGTGTGTGTGTGTGTGTGTGTATGTGTATGTGTATGTGTATGTATGTATGTATGTGTGTGTGTGTGTGTGTGTGTGTGTGTGTGTGTGTGTGTGTGTGTGTGTGTGTGTGTGTGTTGTGTGCGCGCAAAAAGGGATGAGAGAGAAGAACAGAGTATTCAAAATGAGTACACACACTAAAATCATCATATATCTATGTATCCTTGGTATATATACACTACCGCCACTGTCATCACCGCCCTCCAGTCATCACCATCACCACCACCACATACATCACACTCCATCACCACTACCACCATCACGACCACCTTTCGTCACTGCTATAATCTTGCAGTTATAATCTTCCTGCAGCACAACACAACACCACAACACAACACCACAACACAACACCACAACACAACACAACACCACACCACAACACAACACCACAACACCACAACACAACACAACACAACCCCAAAAAACCCACACAAAACACCACCCCAACCCCACAACACAACACAACACAACACAACACAACACAACAAAACACAACACAACCCCAACACCACCACACCAAAACCCACACCACACCACACCACACCACACCACACCACACCACACCACAACCACACCACACCACAACACAACACAACAAAACACAACACAACACAACACAACACAACACAACGCCACAGCACAACATCACAACACAACGCCACAGCACAACACCACAACACAACACCACAACGCAACAACCACAACACACAACACACCACAGCACAACATCACAACACAACACCACTACACAACACCACAACACAACATCACAACACAACGCCACAGCACAACACCACCATCACCACCACATTCGGAACTGACCTCGTGACCTATTTCGTAAATTGTGTGATGAATGATGACCCAATTTAAGCCGCGACCCCTTGAGTGGCGGCTGCATGACGTGTGAGGCGCTGCCCATGAAAGGCTGTCCTGCTCCTGCAACGCCTTCATGTCTGTCTAAGGCTATCCCGCCCTTGCAACGCCTTCATGTCTCTGTCTAAGGCTGTCTAAGGCTGTCCTGCTCTTGCAACGCCTTCATATCTCTGTCTTATAAGGCTGTCTGTCCCTTGCAACGCCTTCATGTCTCTGTCTAAGGCTGTCCCGCCCTTGCAACGCCTACACGTTTCTCTGTCTAAGGCTGTCTAAGGCTGTCCTGCCCTTGCAACGCCTTCATGTCTCTGTCTTATAAGGCTGTCTGTCCCTTGCAACGCCTTTATGTCTGTCTAAGGCTGTCCTGCCCCTGCAACGCCTTCAGTGTCTGTCTAAGGCTGTCCCGCCCTTGCAACGCCTTCATGTCTCTGTCTAAGGCTGTCTAAGGCTGTCCTGCCCTTGCAACGCCTCCATGTCTCTCTGTCTTATAAGGCTGTCTGTCCCTTGCAACGCCTTCATGTCTCTGTCTAAGGCTGTCCCGCCCTTGCAACACCTTCATGTCTCTGCCTAAGGCTGTCCCGTCATTGCAATGCCTTCATGTCTCTCTGTCTAAGTCTGTCCCGCCCTTGCATCGCCGTCATGTCTCTCTGTCTAAGGCTGTCCGTCTCTTGCATCGCCTTCATGTCTCTCTGTCTAAGGCTGCTCCGTCCTTGCAACGCCTTCAAGTCTCTCTGTCTATGGCTGTCCGTCCCTTGCATCGCCTTGGTGTCTCTCTGTCTAAGGCTGTCCGTCCCTTGCATCGCATTCATGTCTCTGTGTCTAAGGCTGTTCCGCCCTTGCAACGCCTTCATGTCTCTCTGTCTAAGGCTGTCCGTCCCTTGCATCGCCTTCATGTCTCTCTGGCTGTCCCGCCCTTGCAACTCCTTCATGTCTCTCTGTCTAAGGCTGTCTCGCCCTTGCAACGCCTTCATGTCTCTATCTAAGGCTATCCCGCCCTTGCAACGCCTTCATGTCTCTCTGGCTGTCCCGCCCTTGCAACGCCTGCATGTCTCTGTCTAAGGCTGTCTCACCCTTGCAACGCCTTCATGTC
>JACEEZ010000108.1:45000-46946 GCA_016584305.1 Chionoecetes opilio | reverse complement strand
GGGGGTCTTGGGGGGTTTTCTATGAGGGGTCTGAGGGGTCCTGATACCTGATATGTGACCCTGAACACTCAAATGACATGGTGGTGGTTGGTGGTGGTGGTAGAGAGGGAGGGGAGGGGAGGGAGTAAGGTAAGAACAAGTGCCACCCTCTAGTTTTGACCTGACCAAACCTAACCTGACCTGACCCACTGTAAGGTGACCTGCGTGTGTTACTCTGGTTGCGTTCTAAGGTATTATTTTCTTACGTGTGTGTGTGTGTGTGTGTGTGTGTGTGTGTGTTGTGTGTGTGTGTGTGTGTGTGTGGGTGGGTGGGTGAAAAAGAAAAGCTCGATTTTTTTGTTTTGCTTTAATTTGATTGAAAAGTTACGTTTGATTTTTCTCGCTTTTTTCTAATGAATTATGTTGGTCTTGTTTTGTGTTTTTTGCCGAGTTGTGACTTTTATGTTCCAAAAATGTGCGTGTGGTGTGTGTGTGTGTGTGTGTGTGTGTGTGAGAGAGAGAGAGAGAGAGGAGAGAGAGAGAGAGTTAAAGATGAACCTGAATAACAGATAAATAACATAAACAAAAAGAGATTATGTCGAATAGATAAATGGAGAAATTAATGTGGCAAAAACCAAGATTAATACCTCTCTCTCTCTCTCTTCTCTCCTCTCTCTCTCTCTCTCCTCTCTCTCTCTTTCTTCTCTCTCTCTCTCTCTCTCTTTCTCTCTCTCTTTCTCTCTCTCTCTCTCTCTCTCTCTCCTCTCTCTCTCTCTCTCTCTCTCTCTCTCTCTCTCTCTCTCTCCTCCTCTCTCTCTCCTTCTCTCTCTCTCCTCTCCTCCTCTCTCTCTCTCTCTCTCTCTCTCTCTCTCTCTCTCTCTCTCTCTCTCTCTTCTCTCTCTCTCTCTCTCTCTCTCTCTCTCTCTCTCTCTCTCTCTCTGTCGTCGCGTGTAAATTGCCTCGTCTTAAAACAAAAAGACGAACGAGCTTCATCACTACATCAACGATAAGGTTTTTTGTACCATTAAAACGACTAATAGTAAAAATAAATCCAAAATAAAATAGGTTGAGTAAATATCAATCTATCTTCTTATCCCCATTCTCTTTTACCTCCTGTCTCTCATCTCCTTTTTCTTCCAGCTATCTCCTCCTCCTCCTCCTCCTCCTCCTTTTCCTCCTCCTCATTCTCACTTGCCTCCTGTCTCTCATCTCCTTTTTCTTCTCCCAGTTATATCCTCCTCCTCCTCCTCCTCCTTTTCCTCCTCCTCATTCTCACTGCTCCTGTCTCTCATCTCCCTTTTCTTCTCCCAGTTATATCCTCTCTCCTCCTCCTCCTCCTCCTCATTCTCACTTGCCTCCTGTCTCTCATCTCCCTTTTCTTCTCCCAGTTATATCCTCCTCCTCCTCCTCCTCCTCTCCCCTCCTCCTCCTCCTCTCCTCCCCCAGTATAGCCTTTCACCTAAAATTTGAGCCGCGGAGACAAAATTACATACACCCAAAAAAAAGGACAAAAATATTGTCCCTAAACCGAGGCAATTATTTGGAAAGATGACCCTCGTGGCACCGACACCGCGAGGCTACTACACTGACCTGACCTTCTTGACCCTGTGGCCTGAGGCTTGAATTACCACGGGGGGGGGGGGGGGCGTGTAGGTGTCCCGTGAGTGGCCGTAATGAGAGATATGGGAGAAATGTCGAGTGTCTTGAGTGGTCGAGTGTCAGTGAATGGTCATAGCTTGTTTGTTTAGGTGCTAATTTGAGTGGCTTGTTTTGCAGTAGTAGTAGTAGTTGTAGTAGTTGTGGTGGTGGTGGTGGGGTGGTAGTAATGGTGGTGGTGGTTGTAGTTGTAGTAGTAGTGGTAGTAATGGTGGTGGAGGTTGTAGTTGTTGTAGTGGTAGTGGTGGGGTGGCGGTGGTGATGGTGGTAGTAGTAGTAGTAGTAGTAGTAGTAGTGGTGGTTGTAGTAGT
>JACEEZ010000108.1:32500-42500 GCA_016584305.1 Chionoecetes opilio | reverse complement strand
TGTTCTTCCTTTGTATTCCTCCTCCTCCTCCTCCAGTAGGGCTGTTACTGTCTGTTCTTCCTTTGTATTCCTCCTCCTCCTTCTCCAATAGTGCTGTTGCTGTCTGTTCTTCCTTTGTATTCCTCCTCCTCCTCCTCCAGTAGGGCTGTTGCTGTCTGTTCTTCCTTTGTATTCCTCCTCCTCCTCCTCCAGTAGTGCTGTTGCTGTCTGTTCTTCCTTTGTATTCCTCCTCCTCCTCTTCCAGTAGGGCTGTTGCTGTCTGTTCTTCCTTTGTATTCCTCCTCCTCCTTCTCCAGTAGGGCTGTTGCTGTCTGTTCTTCTTTCCCTTCCTCCTCCTTCCTTCCATCTAGTTTCATGAAGCAACTTGTAAACTCGTCTGTAATTGCACAAGATTGACCAATTTCAAGCCGGCGTTGGGAGCTGGGCCGCTGGAAGGTGTGCGGGCACGTATAACTTCCCGCGAATTTTCCTGTACGCATGATGCAATGCAATGACAGATAAGTGTTGTGTCCTGTGACCCTCCAGCAATATAAGGCATCCTCGTAGCTTATGACAGTGGGAGAGGGACTTAGATAATAATGCAAGGTGAAGGAAAGGTGTATTTGTAAGGGGAGTGGTGTTAGGAGACAGTGGTAGGAGAGGAGAAGACTTTGATGCAAGGGAGAAAGGTGTTCTTAAGGTAGAGATGTTGGCCTGAGGACCTTTTCGGGGCGGTCTCAGCATCTTATTCGGGAAAGACTTTGATGCAAGGGGGGGCAAGGTGTTGGGGGGAGGACCTGGTCGGGGGGTTCTCAGTGGGAGAGGGTCTTTAATAGTAATGCAAGGGTGAGAAGGGTGTGTTTTTAAGGGGAGCGGTGTTAGGAGACAGTGGTGGGAGAGGGCAAGAACTTTAATGCAAGGGGGGAAAGGTGTTTAAGGGGGAGAAGTATTGGTGTGCAGACCTTTTCGGGGGGCGGTCTCAGGGTCTCATTTCCCGACTTTAATGCAAGGGAGAGAAAGGTGTGTTTTTCAGAGAGGTATTGGGGTGTTTTGAATGATAGACAGGTGTGTTTAGAAGGTTAGAGGTGTTGAGGTGAGGACCTGCTCGGGGTGGTCTCAGTGGCTTCTCAGTCTTTAATAGTAATGCAAGTGGAGTTAGGATGTGTTTTTAAGAGGAATGGCGTTGGAGTGAGGGTCTGCTCGGAGGGTCTCAAGGTTCCAAAGACAGCTGCTCCGCCACGATCTGATCCATGCGTAGGTAGTCAGTGGAGATCTGGTCACGCGGGATGTCGCCGGTCAGGGTGGGTTCCGGACTCCCCGAGGCGAACACTTTCCTCCACGTGTCTCGTACGCGGAGCAGGAACCCGCGCGTCATGGCAGAAGGGCCGGGCATGGGAGGTAGCCCGGCCGACAGCTGCTGCGACAAGTACACCCCCAGGTAGAGACCCACGCTCAGGATAACCAACTCTATCACCATTTCCGAAGTTTCTAATTTTGTCTCGAAAGATATACTATACTTGTGTGACTTATAAAGGAAGGGGGATGGATTAATTATGAGAGGAAGACAGTGTGTGTGTGTGTGTGTGTGTGTGTGTGTGTGTGTGTGTGTGTGTGTGTGTGTGTGTGTTAGCAAGGATGACCATTTTCGAAGTTTCTAGTTTTGTATCGAAAAATAAGAACATAAAAACATAAAAACATAAGACCATAAGAAAATAAGGACGTTCCAATAAGCTGTGAGACCTACACGTGGTAGTTCCTGTTACTTAATACTACCTACATCCACCTTCATCCCCATCCATGAAATTGCCTAGCCTCCTATATATACAATAATTCAACCATAAACTTGTGTGGCTTATAAAGGAAGGGTGATGGATTAATTAAGGGTGGAAGACAATGTGTGTGTGTGTGTGTGTGTGTGTGTGTGTGTGTGTGTGTTTATGTGTGTGTGTGTGTGTGTGTGTGTGTATTGTTTTTGCTTTTTTTGTGTATATGGTTTATATCTAGTTTGTTTTCTTTGAATTTTTTTGTGTGGTGATTTTTTTGTGTGGTGGTGGTAGGAAGGGGAAGGTGTGTGTGTGTGTGTGTGTGTGTGTGTGTGTGTGTGTGTGTGTGTGTGTGTGTGTGTGTGTGTGTGTGTGTGTGTGTGTGTGTGTGTGTGTGTGTGTGTGTGTGTGTGTGTAAAGGAAGAAGGGTCATGATAGTTAAGAGAAAGGGAAGGAGTAGGAAGAGTAACGCATGGGTGGTGTCCCGTATGGCGACAGAGGAGCGACGGGGCGGGTACCAAGCCAAGCATCTGTCACTGAAAACAAGAGAATTACCAAAACATTTAGTGGGGTTCAGTGGCGACAAGGCGACAACACTACATTAGAGGCGCGACAGACAGAGAGAAACACCACCCCGCGTGAAACATTAAGGGAGGATGGGCGAACAGTGGCCAGCGGGGGGGGGGGGGGGGGTAGAAGGGGGGGAAACAGACGCCAGATGACCAGCGAACGATACTCCTTCCCCCCCTCCTCCTCCTCATCTCCACTACTCATCTCCATCCTTCTTTTATATCTCTTCCTCTTCCCCTCCTCCTCCACCTCATCTCCACTACTCATCTCCATCTTTCTTGTATATCTCCTCCTCTTCCTCCTCCTCTCTCATTCCTCATCACTACGCATCTGCATCCTCCTATACTCTTCCTCTTCCCCTCCTCATCTCCACTACTCATCTCCATCCTTCTGATATATCTCCTCTTCCCTCCTCTTCCTCATCTCCCGTCACACATCTCCACTACTCATCTCCATCCTCTTAATACATCTCCTTCTCTTCCCTTCTCTTTATCTCCTATCTACTCATCTCCATCCTCCTCATCCTCATCTCCCATCACTCATCTCCACTACACGGTATTCTCCTGCAAGTAATATTGTAAAGAATCAAACTCTCTCAATAACTTTTTAGATTAACCGTAAGGACAGACTCAAGTAAAAGTGTCATCGCTCAACAGAAAACGGAGAGGGAGTGACATAAACAGACCCAGAGTGTACCAGGCCTTGTCTCTCGGTGGTCTCGGTACCAGGCAGTGGGAACCAAGATTAATGAAAAGTCTATTGATCTTGGTGAGAACAATTAAAACGTAGCAAGAACAAGGACAATAGGACAAACACAATAGTAATAATGACAATAGATAAATGTTAGAAGATTGAACAAATAGTAATAAAACCTTAAACTACGACTAAATATTCCAATTAATCTTCGCTTGGTTTGTAAAGTCATTCAAAGAAAAGAGAAGACTTAAGAAAACCTACCCAAGAAATCCTAAGAAAGAAGACTTACTAAGAAAAAATCATTATGAACTTCTAACAAGATTATCGTCCTGTAATGAAGGATAATTATGATATTTATTCTGAAATGAGCTCGGTCTCTCTCTCTCTCTCTCTCTCTCTCTCTCTCTCTCTCTCTCTCTCTCTCTCTCTCTCTCTCTCTCTCTCTCTCTCTCTTATTTTTTATTTAAACAACTTACATCATCTCTCTCTCTCTCTCTCTCTCTCTCTCTCTCTCTCTCTCTCTCTCTCTCTCTCTCTCTCTCTCTCTCTCTCTCTCTTCTCTCTTCTCTCTCTCTCTCTCTCTCTCTCTCTCTCTCTCTCTCATCCTGCAAAACCAAAAGTCCTTAGCAAAAACTAGCCACCTCTTCCTCACCTTCTTCGACATTACCTCGTCAGGAGTAAGTTTAAGAAGATAAGAAACCTAAGGAAGGAAGATAATAGCCTACAGGCGCTATAGGCTCAAACGTAAAAAAAAATTAGTAAAAAAAAGGCCAGATTCAGGATTGCCAGTCTGGTGTCACCTATCCCATTTTTTCCCATTTTTTTCATATACTCATCTCCACTACTCATCTCCACTACTCATCTCCATCCTTCTTTTATATCTCCTCCTCTTCCCCTCCTCCTCCACCTCATCTCCACTACTCATCTCCATCTTTCTTTTATATCTCCTCCTCTTCCTCCTTCCTCATCTCCACTACTCATCTCCATCTCCATCATAAAGAGGAAAATTGACAGTGAAAAGAATTAAAACTATATAAAGAAAATAAATAGACAGGAAAGTTTAGTAAATACCATCGCGTAATTGAAATACTTAAACTTATTATTATTATTATTATTATTATTATTATTATTATTATTATTATTATTATTATTATTATTTACATTATTATTATTATTATTATTATTATTATTATTATTATTTACATTATTATTATTTACATTATTAGTATTATTATTAGTAGTAGTATTTACATTATTATTATTATTATTATTATTATTATTTACATTATTATTATTATTATTATTATTATTATTTACATTATTAGTATTATTATTATTATTATTATTTACATTATTATTATTTACATTATTAGTATTATTATTATTATCATTATTACATTATTTACATTATTAGTTGTAGTAGTATCAGTATAAATATATTAATAATTAGTATTATTATCATTAGCATTAAGAAACGCTAAGAACACCAACTGGCCTAATAAAGAAAGCAATGAAGAAGGAACGGAAGAAAAAAAACATTAAAAAACCAGACAAACCAAAAACTTTAAAAAAAAAAAAAGAGAAACCCCCCAAAAAAACTTTGACTCAAGATGCAAAAGAGAAAAATAATATCTGAATAAATGTAAAGAATCACATGCAAACAAGAATAGACCCCCCACAAAAAAAGACCCCCCCCCAAAAAAAAAAAAAAAAAAAAAAAGAGAAACACCCCAAAAAAAACTTCGACTCAAGATGCAAAAGAGAAAAATAATATCTGAAAAATGTAAAGAATCCCATGAAAACAAGAATAGTCAAGAAAATGAAGACAATAATAACAAGAAAATAGAAACACGAAGCAGGACTAGAGGAGATGACAACGAGGAAGGAAGACTTTGCTCATCTCTCGCTCATCTTTATAGTTCCTCGAGAAGATTGGAGTGTCAGGAGTGTGTGTGGAGAGGAGGAAGAGAGTGGAGAGAGTGGAGGGGGAGGGGGAGGCAGGTGGAGGAAGGTAATTGCTTTGACTGTAAGGAGAGAGAGAGAGAGAGAGAGAGAGAGAGGAGAGAGAGAGAGAGAGAGAGAGAGAGAGAGAGAGAGAGAGAGAGAGAGAGAGAGAGAGAAAAAAATAATACGTACAGACAGACGGATAAATAGAAAAACCATCAAAGCAAATAATAACAAACCTGAAGCAAATAATATATCACCCCAAAAAATACCCTTGAAAAGAAAGAAAACAAGAGAGAGAGAGAGAGAGAGAAAGAGAAAGAGAAAGAGAGAGAGAGAGAGAGAGAGAGAGAGAGAGAGAGAGAGAGAGAGAGAGAGAGAGAGAGAGAGAGAGAGAGAGATGACCTAAATATAATGTGTACCTTGTAGAAATTCAATACAACTTTTCCATAAATATAAACAATAATAATGATAATGATAATAATGAATGTGATGCTAACAAGGATGGCAATTATGATATTAATGAGAACCGAGGAACAAAGCAGAGAAACGTACCTAGAAAAACACACACACACACACACACACACACACACACACACACACACACACACACACACACACACACACACACACACACACACACACACACACACACACATACACACACACACACACACACACACACACACACACCTCCCCTACCCACCACTACCACATAAAACCAACACACACTAAAAAAAAATTAAAAAACCGACAAACTAGATATAAACCACATATACAAAGAGAGCAAAACCATCAACAATAACAACAACAGAAGCAAACACAAGATAGCTACCATACCATACCGTACCCTACCTTACCTACCATATCATACAAGTCATAACTATAGACACAATACCATAACAAGTCACAGGAAAACAATACGGGCAAGACAAGCGAAGGCATACCAGGAAGACTCTATTTCTGTCTGTCTGTAGCGGGAGTCAAATCCGTGTTTTTTTACATGTCGAACGTTTCTTTTCATCCTCGAGAAAGCAAATCCTTCCCTCCCACGGCGATCAGGAGACTATTGAGGCGAGAGGAGAAGAAGGAGGAGGAGGAGGAGGAGGAGGAGGAGAGGAGAAGATGGAAGAGGAGGAAGAAGTAAGAGGGAATGAGGAGAGAATAAGAGTAAAGAGCACACAGGAAGAAGAAGAAGAGGAGAGATGGGGTGGGGTGGAAATAAGACTTAAGAGTGTGTAAGAAAAAGTAAAGAAAGGAGATGGAAGGTAGGAAGAGGAGGAGGAGGAGGAGGAGGAGGAGGAGGAGGAGGGAGGGTGAAGGAGGAGGAGGAGGAGGAGGAGGAGGAGGGTGAAGAAGGAGGAGGAGGAGGGTGAAGAAGGAGTAAGGGAGAGAAGATAAATGATAGGGAGGGACGCAGTTGGGGTGATAAAGAACCTGAATGGGAAGAAAGACGAAAGAGGAGGTGGGAGAAAGAGAAAGAGAAATAGGGAGACAGAGAGGGATAAAAAAGATAAGTAGAGAGAGAGAGAGACAGAGACAGAGACAGAGAGAGAGAGAGAGAGAGAGAGAGAGAGAGAGAGAGAGAGAGAGAGAGAGAGAGAGAGAGAGAGAGAGAGAGAGAGAGAGAGAGAGAGAGAGAGAGAGAGAGAGAGAGAGAAAGTAGTAACACAATAGTAATAATGATGATAGATAAATGTTAGAAAATAGCAATAGAAAAAATAACAGCAATTTACCAAATAAATACATAATCAAGGAAATAAATAATAGCGATATGAAACAAATTGCAATAAAATCTCAAACAGACACGATAACTATCCAATTAAGCTTCGTTTTTTTTTTTAAATAATTCAAATCAACATATAGTCAAAATAAATGGTGGTACAAAAACCTAAAAATAAATATAACCTACTTGAAAGAAAAAAAAAAAGAAAAAAAGTGGAAGGAATTGATCTAATGTATCATTTAATATCACTAATTAACCTAATTACTCCTATCTAGCTATATATACCTGTAACCTAGTTTTTGGTGTTTTAATATATTTCGATTTTTCCGTATCGTTTCATGTATTAATCATGCACTTGGTGGGTATATTTCGTTCTATTTGGGTCTTGGTCTGTGTTTGTTTAGGGTCTTGTGTCTGTTGTTTTGTTTATGGGTCTGGTCTGGTTTGTTTTTGGGTCTTGGTCTGTGTTTTGTTTATAGGTCTTGGTCGTGTTTGTGTTTATGGGTCTTGGTCTGTGTTTTGTTTTATGGGTCTTGGTCTGTGTTTTGTTTTATGGGTCTTGGTCTGTGTTTTGTTTATGGGTCTTGGTCGTGTGTTTTGTTGTATGGGCTTGGTCTGTGTTTTGTTTATGGGTCTTGGTCTGGGGTTTTGTTTATGGGTCTTGGTCTGTGTTTTGTTTTATGGGTCTTGGTCTGTGTTTTGTTTTATGGGTCTTGGGTCTGGTGTTTGTTTTTATGGGTCTTGGTCTGTGTGTTTTGTTTTATGGGTCTTGGTCTGTGTTTTGTTTTATGGGTCTTGGTCTGTGTTTTGTTTTATGGGTCTTGGTCTGGTGTTTTGTTTATGGGTCTTGGTCTGTGTTTTGTTGTATGGGTCTTGGTCTGTGTTTTGTTGTATGGGTCTTGGTCTGTGTTGTTGTATGGGTCTTGGTCTGTGTTTTGTTTATGGGTCTTGGTCTGAGTGTGTTTTGTTTATGGGTCTTGGTCTGTGTTTTGTTTTATGGGTCTTGGTCTGTGTTTTGTTTATGGGTCTTGGTCTGTGTTTTGTTTTATGGGTCTTGGTCTGTGTTTTGGTTTTATGGGTCTTGGTCTGTGTTTTGTTTTATGGGTCTTGGTCTGTGTTTTGTTTATGGGTCTTGGTCTGTGTTTTGTTTTATGGGTCTTGGTCTGTGTTTGTTTTATGGGTCTTGGTCTGTGTTTTGTTGTATGGGTCTTGGTCTGTGTTTGTTTTATGGGTCTTGGTCTGAGTGTGTTTGTTTATGGGTCTTGGTCTGAGTGTGTTTTGTTTTATGGGTCTTGGTCTGTGTTTTGGTGTTTATGGGTCTTGGTCTGAGTGTGGTTTTGTTTTTGGGTCTTGGTCTGTGTTTTGTTTTATGGGTCTTGGTCTGTGTTTTGTTTATGGGTCTTGGTCTGTGTTTTGTTTTATGGGTCTTGGTCTGTGTTTTGTTTTATGGGTCTTGGTCTGTGTTTTGTTTTATGGGTCTTGGTCTGTGTTTTGTTGTATGGGTCTTGGTCTGTGTTTTGTTGTATGGGTCTTGGTCTGTGTTTTGTTTTATGGGTCTTGGTCTGAGTGTTTTGTTTTATGGGTCTTGGTCTGGTTGTTTTTTTTTGCGTTTTGTATGGGTCTTGGTCTGTGTTTTGTTTTATGGGTCTTGGTCTGTGTTTTGTTTTATGGGTCTTGGTCTGTGTTTTGTTTTATGGGTCTTGGTCTGTGTTTTGTTTTATGGGTCTTGGTCTGTGTTTTGTTTTATGGGTCTTGGTCTGTGTTTTGTTGTATGGGTCTTGGTCGGGTGTTTTGTTTATGGGTCTTGGTCTGTGTTTTGTTTTATGGGTCTTGGTCTGTGTTGTTGTTTTATGGGTCTTGGTCTGTGTTTTGTTTTATGGGTCTTGGTCTAGTGTTTTGTTTTATGGGTCTTGGTCTGTGTTTTGTTTTATGGGTCTTTGGTCTGTGTTTTGTTTATGGGTCTTGGTCTGTGTTTTGTTTTATGGGTCTTGGTCTGGTGTTTTGTTTTATGGGTCTGGTCTGTGTTTTGTTGTATGGGTCTTGGTCTGTGTTTTGTTTTATGGGTCTTGGTCTGTGTTTTGTTTTATGGGTCTTGGTCTGTGTTTTGTTTATGGGTCTTGGTCTGTGTTTTGTTTTATGGGTCTTGGTCTGGAGGGTCTGGTTTTTTTTTGTTTATGGGTCTTGGTCTGTGTTTTGTTTTATGGGTCTTGGTCTGTGTTTTGTTTTATGGGTCTTGGTCTGTGTGTGTTTTGTTGTATGGGTCTTGGTCTGTGTTTTGTTTTATGGGTCTTGGTCTGTGTTTTGTTTTATGGGTCTTGGTCTGAGTGTTTTGTTTTATGGGTCTTGGTCTGGTTGTTTTGTTTTATGGGTCTTGGTCTGTGTTTTGTTTTATGGGTCTTGGTCTGGTGTTTTGTTTTATGGGTCTTGGTCGGGTGTTTTGTTTTATGGGTCTTGGTCTGTGTTTTGTTTTATGGGTCTTGGTCTGTGTTTTGTTTTATGGGTCTTGGTCTGTGTTTTGTTTTATGGGTCTTGGTCTGTGTTTTGTTTTATGGGTCTTGGTCTGTGTTTTGTTTTATGGGTCTTGGTCTGTGTTTTGTTGTATGGGTCTTGGTCTGTGTTTTGTTTTATGGGTCTTGGTCTGTGTTTTGTTTTATGGGTCTTGGTCTGTGTTTTGTTTTATGGGTCTTGGTCTGTGTTTTGTTTTATGGGTCTTGGTCTGTGTTTTGTTTTATGGGTCTTGGTCTGTGTTTTGTTTTATGGGTCTTGGTCTGAGTGTGTTTTGTTGTATGGGTCTTGGTCTGTGTTTTGTTTTATGGGTCTTGGTCTGAGTGTGTTTTGTTTTATGGGTCTTGGTCTGTGTGTGTTTTGTTTTATGGGTCTTGGTCTGTGTTTTGTTTTATGGGTCTTGGTCTGAGTGTGTTTTGTTTTATGGGTCTTGGTCTGAGTGTGTTTTGTTTTATGGGTCTGAGTGTGTTTTGTTTTATGGGTCTTGGTCTGTGTTTTGTTGTATGGGTCTTGGTCTGAGTCTGTGTTTGGTTTATATTTTATTCGACCTTATTCTTCCTTCTAGTTGAGGTGAGGGGTTGTTTGTGTGTCCTTATGTATCTATGGATTTCACCTCCCACGTATCTTTACCGAATTCATGTCTGATTTCACACTTTTATCATTATTACCTCCGCCAACGAAGTTGGAGGGGTTATGTTTTCACCCCGATCTGTCTGTCTGTCTGTCTGTTTGTTAGTGTACAGGATTTCTCAAAAAGTTACCAATATATTTGGACCAAACTCGGTATACCAAGTCTATTTGGTATAATGAAGAACTG
>JACEEZ010000108.1:7500-15000 GCA_016584305.1 Chionoecetes opilio | reverse complement strand
CATTTCTGCTTCATAGACACACACACACACAAGAGATTGAGAAATAAATTGTCTTGTCCCGTCTTGTCTTCGTTTGATATTTTTTTTATTCTATCCATTGCATTATATTTGTCTCAGTAATTTGTGTCAAGAAAACATTGATCTTTTCACTACTTGTTTATTTGCTTTATTTTTGTCTACCTTGCATGTGTTTTTGTTTTGAATTGTTTTGTAATGTTGTTGGTTTAGGGTTTTTTTCTCCTGTTTTCTGAGTGTTTGTTTACATATGCTCTTGACTCCTACATGTGTGTGTGTGTGTGTGTGTGTGTGTGTGTGTGTGTGTGTGTGTGTGTGTGTGTGTGTGTGTGTGTGTGTGTGTGTGTGTGTGCTGCATTGTCCTTATCCTCGTCTTTCTTTGCCGCTTCCTCCTTCTCCACCTCCTCCTCCTCCTCCTCCTCCTCCTCCTCCTCCTCCTCCTCTTCCTCCTCCTCCTCCTCCTCCTCCTCCTCCTCCTCCTCCTCCTCCTCCTCCTCCTCCTCCTCCTACCCTCCTCCTCCTCCATGCTAACGCTATAATGCAATCTAAAGGAGGAAGAAGAAGAGGAAGAAGAAGAGGAAGAAGAAGAAGAAGAAGAAGAAGAGAATAACAAAAACAAAACACACTCTCTAACCTCTTAAGTAATTTACTCAGTTTACCAAATTTTCATCCCTTTAAAATACTTTTCAGATAACAATATTTTAAAATCACACTTAACCCCTTCACGGCCAGGTCTTTCATTTGCTATAAAGATCGTCTGTTGTAAGTCCATGATATTACGAAAAGTAACTGAATATACCAAATTAGTTAGTGGACAAGGATACTAAACAGGTCGCATCTATAAAATATTGCTTATATTCACTCAAAATCGTCGAATGGAAGCCAAATTACAATGGAAATTACGTTATGGGTATCAAGGGGTTAATGCTGTTTTTCATCCGCCACTCATTATTTTTTTGCTAGCTGTTGACGTGTTGACCTTAATTACTCAGTATTCCAAATTTTCATCCCTCTCAAAATGCACTTCAGATAATATTCTTTTTAAATCATATTGCACATTGTTTTCATCCTCCACTCATTATGTTCTTTAACTGATGATGTGTTGACGCTTTCCTAAAATAACATCAGATATCATAACATAATTGACTCACTTTTCCTAATTTTCGTCCCTCAAAAAATACTCTTCAGATAAAAAAAAATTAAACCACATTTCACATTGTGTTCATCATTCATTATTGTATTTTTAACTGGTGATGTGTTGACGCTTTCCTAAAATAACTTCAGATAACGTAACATAATTTATTCACTTTTCAGATAACAACATAATTTACTCACTTCTCCTCATTTTCATCCCTCTTAAATACCCTCCAGATAACATTCTTTCTAAACTACATTTCATCCTATTTTTTATCCACCACTCATTGTATCTTTTAATGGTGATATGTTGACGCTTTTCTCAAATAACTCTTCAGATAACATACTTTTTAAAACACACTTAACTCCTTGAGGCCCAGAACGTAATTTTAATTGTAATATGACTACCATTAGACGATTTTAATTAATATAAACAATATTTTATAGATATGACCTGTTTAGTACCCTTGTCCACTAGATGATTTGGTATTTTAAGTCACTTTTTGTAATTTTATGGCTAAGAACAAACGATTTTATATAGCAAAGGAAAGATCTGGGCGTCAAGGGGTTAATACTGCTTTTAATCCACCACTCATTCTTTCTTCATTACTGGTGATATGTTGACGGTTTCCTCAAATAACTCTTCAGATAACATCCTTTTTAAACCACATTTGATTCTTGTTACTTCTCAGATATTATATTTCTTATTTCTGGTATTGTAATGACGCTTTTCTCAAATACACAAACGCATTACATTCTTTTTAAACCACATTTGATTCTTATTACTTCTCAGATATTATATTTCTTATTTCTGGTATTGTAATGACGCTTTTCTCAAATACACAAACTCATAACATCCTTTTTAAACCACATTTGATTCTTATTACTTCTCAGATATTATATTTCTTATTTCTGGTATTGTAATGACGCTTTTCTCAAATACACAAACTCATAACATTCTTTTTAAACCACATTTCATTTTTTCATCCACCACTCATTATTTCCTCATTACTGGTGACGTGTTGACGGTTTGGTGGAGTTAGGGTTGCTGTCACCTGCCACTGTAACCTATTTTGGTCTCCTGCACTCGCCACATCTCTCCTCTCTCGGCGCTGCGGTGACCTGGGAAGCTGGCCACTCACTTATCTGTATTAGCTGCCATTAGGGCGCGGCGTTGGAAGTTAGCCTCGCAGGGCGCCGCCGCGGAGGACAGAAGGCGTTTAATTGAGGGCGATGGATTTTTTTTTACCTTTTTATTTTTTTATCATCACAAAGGAATGGTCAAGAGCAAACAAAAAATAGAAGGGACAAAAAACTCGCTTAGTTCCTATTTTTGGGTGTTTTTCTTAGTACCTTTGAGTGATTTAAAGCCTCATTAGTTATGCCAATAAATAATAACCATAACAGAACCTTGACAATCTTGACCCTGAATAAGAACGGGACATGATACAGCGAATGACAAAGGAGGGAAGAAGAAGAAAAATATCGGGGTCATATAAAATTCAATGAAAAAACGAATTAAGGAACTACTGACAGAGCAGATTGTCAGAACGACCGATCAGCAAATGACATGAAAGTTGCCTCCGCTCACCCACTTGTGAACGGCGGGGGACACGAGACGGCAAAGAGCGCTTCGTCGTTCTCTTTTTGCGAAGCTCAGAGAAAATAAATATGTTTGCGTTGTAGGTTGAGAGAGAGAGAGAGAGAGAGAGAGAGAGAGAGAGAGAGAGAGAGAGAGAGAGAGAGAGAGAGAGAGAGAGAGAGAGAGAGAGAGAGAGAGAGAGAGAGAGAGAGAGAGAGAAAAAAATAGATAACAAGCAATAATACATTTCACAAAACAGACGAAAAAAACATGAAAAATGATAAACAAAAACAAAAACAGAAAATTAAAAATACTGAAAAAAGTGGCAAAAATAAATAAATTGGAGGAATAGAGAGAGAGAGAGAGAGAGAGAGAGAGAGAGAGAGAGAGAGAGAGAGAGAGAGAGAGAGAGAGAGAGAGAGAGAGAGAGAGAGAGAGAGAGAGAGAGAGAGAGAGAGAGAGACAGAGACAGAGACAGAATAGTGGAGATAGAACGCCGGTACTTTTTAGTGGAAGATACTTGATACTTGATAGTTTATTCGGCTTAGTGTAATATAATAATGTTCTTAATTAATTCTACAGTCACACAAGCCACGGTCCATTAAGCCCAAGCTCTTTTATGGACCTCATGCCATAATACTTTCGTTATCTTTCGTGGACTAGAGTGGACTTTTGATATACATTGACATACTTCATAATTTCAAGTCATACGAGCAGTGATGATAACAATACACGTAATGTTAGTAATGGGCATAGTAATAAGAATAAGAGATAATAATAAGCGAAGGAAAATAATGGCTCAAAGGAAAGATGATAATGGTACTTTGGTGGAAGAGGTAATATAAAAGCGAAGGAAAATAATGGATGAAAAAAAAGTTGTTGGTATTTGAAGAGGTAATATAAAAAGCGAAGGAAAATAATGGTATAAATTATAAAAGAAAGAAATTGTTGGTACTTTATTGGAAGAAATAATAAAAAGCGAATGAAAATAATGGAACAAAAAAAAGAAACTTGGTACTTTAGTGGAAGAGGTAATATAAAAAGCGAAGGAAAATAATGGTATAAATTATAAAAGAAAGAAATTGTTGGTACTTTATTGGAAGAAATAATAAAAAGCGAAGGAAAATAATGGAAAAAAAAAAAGAAACTTGGTACTTTAGTGGACGAGATAATAAAAAGCGAATGAAAATAATGGAACAAAAGAAAAAAATTACTGTTACTTTAATGGAAGAAATAATATAAAAGTGAAGAAAACAATAGAATACAAAGGAAAGCAGTTTTTTTTTACTATGCGTGGAAGGTAGAATGGGAGAGGCATGAAAGAAATGTCTGTATTTTGATAGAAAAGAAAGAAAGGGAAATGAAATAGAACCAGAAAGAAGCTAATAAGACGGATGGAAAGGGAGGAGGGAAGGAAGGAATAGGAGAAGGGCGGGAGGAGGGAAGGAAGGAATAAGAGGGCGGGAGGAGGAGGAAGTAAGGTTCTGATTTTGGAGGAGGAAGGGAGGGAGGAAAGCGGATTTAAAGGGAGAGACGTAGGGGGGAGGGAAGGAGAAGGAGAATTAGGAGAGAAGAAGAGAGGGAATGGTAGATATAAGGAGAAGCAGGAAGATGGGGCGGATTTAAAAGAGAGAGAGAGAGAGAGAGAGAGAGAGAGAGAGAGAGAGAGAGAGAGAGAGAGAGAGAGAGAGAGAGAGAGAGAGAGAGAGAGAGAGAGAGAGAGAGAGAGAGAGAGAGAGAGAGAGAGAATGAGTGTAGGTGGATAAATATTGACGTAAATTAGAATGTTCCTCACTATTTTTTCTAGTTTTTCTTCAATTTACTAATCATAACCCTCGAAATTTTTCCTCCTCGTCAGTTTTTCTACGCATCCAAAACACTAAGAAAATCACTAAAATACTAAAAATGTCTGGGGGGAAAATAATATGAATTGGGCTGAAGAAAAGATGATAGGATACTGTAATAATAGCTACCTATAAAATAATACTAGTTAATAAAATAATAATAATAATATAATAAAAGATCAAAATACATCCTATTCGTACAAACTTACTTTTTTTACTTGAACATTTTTTACTTTTCTCACTTTTGACGTACTTTTTTTTTTATCCTAGAATTCTCCTCACAACTTGCTGGTCTTTGCTTTGCGTTTTCCTTACTGGCTAAATCGAGTGAGGCTTCGACCATCACGGGCTTTCGCAAGTCGAGCGTGTACCGAAGCGTGAAGTTCAATGGTTGGCGGGATTCTTGAAGCTCGACTCCTCCACAAACCCCGCCAGGACATCCTCTTACGAATTCCCTGAAGCGATAGTTTTCCCGAATCTACGGATTTTCTCTCGTAACAAACCTCAGACGGACGCGAGCCCGAGGAATTCCCTGATCCGAAATTTGAAAGGACGCGAGTTCTCGGCACGTACAAATTGCCTTGGAGGAGAAAGGGGGAAGGAGGAGGAATAGGAGAGGAGGAAGACGAGGAGGAGGAGGAATACATAGGAATACATAGGAATAACAGATACCAGGAGGCCTATTGGTCTATAACGATAGTATTTGCTGAACTACATACTACTAACTATCAACTACATGTAAGAAGACAGTTGGAAAAGGATACCATGCCCTTAAAGAAGATAGGAACATGGAAGTTTCGTAGGAGGAGGAGGAGGAGGAGGAGGAGGAGGACGAGGACGAGGACGAAGACGAAGACGAGGACGAGGACGAGGACGAAGACGAGGACGAGGATGAGGTGGGGGACGAGGACGAGGTGGAGGACGAGGAAAGCATACCCCGAATCGTGTGAGCCTGCAACGAGAGAAAGAGAGAGGGAGGAGGAATAGGCAACAGGACGTTTTTTTGGATACACTTAATTACCCAACTCCAAAAAACAGCAGGAGAAGCAGGAGAAGGAGGAGTAGCATCAGCAGTAACATCAGCATCACCGGGGCAGCATTCAGCACTCAGCACTCAGCACTCGTCCCATTTCCTAATTCAGAGCGGCGTAGCGAAAGCAGCGTTGGGGGACGGCGGGAGATAAGATAAATCTGAAGGGAATTGGCGAGGCGGTGCGTGTAATCAGGGAAAAATTCGCGACCTGCTAAAACACTACCAGGGATCCCAGGAACCTTATATCCCACCTGACGAGGGAGGAACCAGACGAGAGAGAGAGAGAGAGAGAGAGAGAGAGAGAGAGATGAGAGAGAGAGAGAGAGAGAGAGAAGAGAGAGAGAGAGAGAGAGAGAGAGAGAGAAGAGAGAGAGAGAGAGAGAGAGAGAGATAGAAGAAGCTAAAGGCACGCTCCTCATCTCCTTTTCTGTGCTTTTCTTACTCCTTCCTCCTTCCTTTTGCTTACTTTCTTACTCTCTTTACTCCTTCGCTTGGGTGAGATCATGCCAGGGTGTCGTCTTGTCTCTTGTGTCCTCCTCCTCCTCCTTTTCCTCCTCCTCCTCCTCCTCCTCTGTGCTTTACTCCTGCCATGGTGTCGTCTTGTCTCTGTTTATCGTGTCTTAGCTCCTGACGGTGATTTCAGTGTGCCATGTCTTCACGCCCTTCCAGCCCTTCCAGCCCTGCCTCAAGATGCTCCTGGGCGCGGTATGCACGACCAAGAGCATGCTGTGTGTCTCCCGCAGCGACGTGTGATGGGAATTCCAGGGAAGGCTCTGAAATGCGATACATAACACTATCTTACCCACTTTCCCTCACTTCCCCTTGCTCGTCCCCTTACCAGCCTTGCCTAACGCTATCTTCCCCCTTTTCCCCTCTCTTCCCCTTGCCCAGCCTTCCCCTCTTCCCCCACTATCCCCTCTCTGGTCCCCTTGCTCGTCCTTACCAGCCTTGCCTAACGATATATTTCCCCTTTTCCCCTCTCTTCCCCTTGCCCAGCCTTCCCCTCTTCCCCCACTATCCCCTCTCTCGTCCCCTTGCTCGTCCTTACCAGCCTTACCTAACGCTATCTTCCCCAGCTTACCCTTCCCCTCTCATATCCCCTTCCCTTCCTTACCAACCTTGCCTAACACTATTTCCCCCTTCTTTCCCCTCTCTTCCCCTTGCCTTCTCTCTTCCTCCCTTCCTTACCACCTTGCCTAACACTATTTCCCCCCACTTTCCCCTCTCTTCCCCATTGCCTTCTCTCTTCCTTCCTTCCTTACCAACCTTGCCTAACACTATTTCCCCTTCTTTCCCCTCTCTTCCTCTTGCCTTCTCTCTTCCTTCCTTCCTTACAGCCTTGACTGACACTATTTTCCCCCCTCTCTTCCTATTGCCTTCCCTCTTCCTCCCTTCCTTACAGCCTTGCCTAACTATCTTCCCCCACTTTCTCCTCTCTCTTCCCCTCTGGTCCCCTTGCCCGTCCTTAAAGCCCTGCCTGACTTGACTTGCAGAGGAATATTTTGTGGGGGAATTGACGTGTTTTCGCCCTTCCTCTTGGCACTCTTGAGGTTGGCTCTGCGTGGCACTGCTGGAATCCTCCTCTTGGTATCCTCTTGATGAATTCTGGAGATAAATTAGTTGCCTCTTTGCTTCTGACGCTCGTAAAAGTGATTGGAAGTGATTCTTTTTGATGAATTAACGGATTTTGACTGCGTGGCGTAATGTGAATTCGATTTTATGTAGAAACTGTGAGGATTTTCACGTATCCTATCATTTTCATGGTATAGAATGTAATGATTAGATAGATAGTAGGTGTGTGAATAGTCTTTATAAATGTGATAGTCTTTATAGAACGTTGAAATAGTATGGAAAGTTAGAGGAGGAGAAAGAGAGAAGAAAAATAAGCAGGA
>JACEEZ010000107.1:12500-18156 GCA_016584305.1 Chionoecetes opilio | reverse complement strand
CCAGTCATATTCTATTATTAATTTTGCTTGCCAGAGTATGGTCTGGCCTTATGGCAGACTCTTAGAATGAAAAATAAATCTTGCTATAAGACATTCCAGACAGCTTACCACAATGCCCTAAAAAGTGTTTGCTCTGCCACGATACCACAGTAACCATGAGATGGCTAAACAGACATGTAATTTTTTATTCCAACATTATAATGCATATGTACAGGCAAGATATTTTAAGAGACTTTTGGTCATCAATAACTCCCTCATTAAATGGTGTTTGCCCTTTTTAAAGAACGGATATACACTGCCTTCAATATTATTATTATTTAGAGATTTTTATAACATAAATTTGATAGAATATGACCTGCAAACCATTAAAGCTAGAATTACGTGGGTACAAAATCATGAACCTGGCCGTCTGAACCACTATGCACCAAACATTTAAGCTTATATAACTGCAGGTAGCTGCTTGTATGTTGAATTTTAGATAATGTGTGAATTATTTTAATTTTGAATGATTGTTTTAATCTTTTTAGATGGAATTGAAGTCCTTTGAGCTTCATATTTGATTTGTACAGTAAAATTTGAGTTATTGATAAGTTTTCCTTGCATAATATTATATTATGCATCGATTGAATCTGTATACTAGTATATACGAAATAAAGGAATGATGATGATGATGATGATGATGACTACTACTACTACTACTACTACTACTACTACTACTACTACTACTACTACTACTATTACTACTACTACTACTAGTAGTAGTAGTAGTAGTAGTAGTAGTAGTAGTAGTAGTAGTACTAGTACTAGTAGTAGTATTGCTATTATTATTATTATTGTTATTGCTACTACTACTATTAATACTACTACCTCGACAACTTATACGAATACAACTAATAATATAATTTTGCTGCTACTACTGCGTTGCCAAGCTTCATGGATTCTGTCTGGGCTGGGTACATAATAGCAAAGATTTATCGATTTTCTCACAGAGGTACTTTTTGCTTCTTATGTTACACTGCGCTACCCCACTTGGATGCACTCACACGCGAAGTTAAAGTGGCATTGTGTCTGTTATCTGAAACCTATTGATCGTCGACAAGGGAAAATAGGCTTCAATGGTACTTGAATACGGGATCTTGTGGCCACTTTTCTCTGTAAATTGACCATTTATAGGGCTGCCGTCTTTCCCTGCACGTTCTGCTCTTTTACAGGTGATGGTCAGGGAATTTTCGGTTCGTAACGTGAGTGGACGGGATGGAGGAGGAAAAAAACTTCGTATGTATGTGTGTGAGAGGAAGGGTTAGTGAGAAAAATGGTTGGTTAGTGATTGAATGGAGTGGAAAAAACAATCCCTTGTAGAGGATAAAATAACTGGACTTTGAAGCTTACTCAAAATAATTGCATTATGTAATAGGTAAAGTGAATCATTTGTTTACATCAGGAAAGTATGTGACTTAATGAAAAGATAAAATTTTAGTAGCAATGTGGTCTCATACGTATTATTTGGTTGGCATTGACGTGTGGTAAAAATATATGACATGTCAGCCTGGGGCCAGATCCAGCAAACACATACGCCGGTGTATGTCAGTGTAAGTCTGAGATACACCTCTTTCGAAAACTTTCTTGGATCAGGAGCTACATCTGCGCCAAATCGATGACGTCACAACGCCAGACTTTACCCCTCGGTGCAAGTCTGCGCCAACCCTCCCTGGCTGGATCCAGCAAGCGTACTTACTCCATTTCCGTGACGTCACAGGGCCAATATTATGGCGTAGATTTACACCACCTAGATGAGGAGGTGTAGAGGGGGTGTATCTCATATATATAAATAAAACGTCATTTATCTTTCCTAATAGACGTTACCACGAGGTAAGGATTGAAATATAAGCCTATTGGTAGTCGGCAGCGGCGTGTGTTTACAAATGTTTAGGAGATACAAGCCTTGGTGGGAGGCCGCCTCAGCCGTGTAGGGTATACTGCCTTCGGTGTTTTTGTTGTATTAGTTCGTTATTGGGCAGCACCAGTTTTTTAGACCACTATAGCGGAGTCCTGTGAGCAGAATTGTTGTGGGATGAGGCGAGCCTGGCATCCCGCGGCTAGATTAATGTTGTTTCACTATATCGTAATTTGGACGTTTTTGAGAATGAAACTTTTGTTCTGATGCCTGCCCCTCAGTGACCTTGCACTGTGGTTAGGTCACTCAGGACGCTTGACCCTCATTGCCCCTGAATGGTAGTTAGGTCACGTTTGCTAGCCTTTAATGGTACAGTCCCCGAACGGAAGGAATGCTCACCATCGTCGGAGAATGTTCCATTTTTTTTACGTCGGCGAGAGTTCCTATTAAGCGACAGTTACAAGTTTATTTATTAACATAACAGTACCCAATCTATATATTTAAACAGCTTTTACCCGTGTTTGTGAATTCAGGGACCGAATATCGGGGGTTAGTTTAGTGATTGGGGGAGTCTGGGGTTTTGACATGTTACGTAACCAATGTCCATGTATTGTATTGAAGTGTAGTTTTAAATTATTTTGAGACAAGCGAAAAACTTGTCCAATAACGAAATACCTTTTATTCTTTCATTTCCACCTATTTATTACAAGTGGAACTCGCCGAACACTTATGTCGGCAAGACTTCTCGGTTGGTGTTTCAGTTATAATGGACGATAACTGCGCGGTCACTACCGCCATTACCACATGCGTTTTCTATATTATTTTTTGTTTAGTATACTGTACAGTATTAATGCACTTCCGCGTAACCTTTAAAACTTATGGTATTATTCTAGTGTTTGCCCATACTCCCCCCTCTCCCCCCAAAAAAGTTTGGGGACCTGGGGGAATGCAGGATATATGGCTGGGGTACAAAATATGCGTCGCAACCACATACTTTTTGAGTTATGGAAATTAAAAAAATTCTCTAGATTTAGGGAAAATTCATTGGATTTCTTCTGAGTCCAGAGACGTGTGAACCTGACGATCCTCACAGAATGATGACCGAAGTGTTGAGAACCCACCCCCCAACCCCCCCCGCTAGGAGGTTAGGTTAGGTTAATTTGGTTAGGTTAGGTTAGATTTGGTTAGGTTAGGTTTGGTTAGGTTAGGTTAGGTTAGGTTATCGGTGGGTCGAGCCCCCCGCTTGGTTAGGTTAATTTTGGTTAGGCAAATTTCTCTAGGTATAAGGAAATTACCCTAGATCTAGGGAATTTTAACCCCCTAAACAACTCTTAAATTACGTGTTTCCGACGCATAATTTGTTCCCCACCCGAAAACCCCGCATTCCCACAGGTGCCCAAACTTGTTTGGGGAAGTGGGAGAGTATGGGCAAACACTAGAATTTTACCAAACTTATATACATATTATAGTACATATTGTAGAAATGATATAGTTGTCCTAGACTAATACTCATACAGACACAACCTCCCCTTCCAGAGGCCCCCCAACCATATTGGAGGTTTGGTTAGGGTATTATTGATTAGGGTAGGTTATATTTGGTTAGGTTAGGTTAGGTTAGATTTGGTTAGATTTAGGTTAGGTTAGGTTAGTTTATCGGTGGGTCAAGCCCCCCGCTAGGTTAGGTTAATTTTGGTTAGGCAAATTTCTCTAGATATAAGGAAATTACTTTAGATCTAGGGAGTTTGTCTCCTCTACACAATTCTTAAATTACGTGTCTCCGACGCATTATTTGCTCCCCACCCGAAAACCCCGCATTCCCACAGGTGCCCAAACTTGCTTGGGGGTTAGTGGGACAGTATGGGCAAACACTAGAAATTTACCGGAAAAACTAGTCAGTGTCTCAGAAAATGACCGCGCAGTCCTCGTCCATTTTTACCAAAAGCACTAATTTTAGGCAAGGAAAATCTAGTCAGTGTTTCAGAAAATGACTGCGCAGTCCTCGTCCATTTTTATCAAAAGCACTAATTTTACCCAAGGAAAAACTAGTCCGTGTCTCAGAAAATGACCGTGCAGTCCTCGTCCATTTTTACCAAAAGCACTAATTTAGGCAAGGAAAATCTAGTCAGTGTTTCAGAAAATGACCGCGCAGTCCTCGTTCATTTTTACCGGTATCTTTCCCTTAATATCCTACTAACCTAACCATTACCTTCGGCGAGAGTTCCCGGATTGTGTCAGGACGAAAATTTCGGTAGACGAGAGTACCAGGTACCGTTCTCATTATCCCTGAATGATACGACTAGGTCACTCAGAATGTCTGCCTCTTAACGCCCTTGAATTATATGATTATATGGTCAACCATGATGTCTGCCCCTTTTTGTCTCTGAATTATTAGGTTAATCAGGATTGCTGGCCCATTATTGCCCTAGAAATATTTATTAAAAGTCAATCAGGATGTCTGCGCCTTAAATTATTGCCTCCAAATTGTTTATTTCTGGTCAATCTGTACTGTCAATGGTACTCCTTAGCGGGGTACCGTTGATTCGGGCCGCCTATAGTAGCATGCATACCCAGCAGACAGGGCAGTTTAACGGTCGTTTTCAGAGACACCCAGTTTTTTTTTCTTGGCCTACAATAGGGGCTTGTTCTAATGGAGATAGTTTTATTTTGCGCAAACCCATAAAAAAAAAAAAAAAGGTATACTTTGTGGCTAAGGTTAGGTTAGGTTTCATTAAAACCTATAAGGTTAGGTTAGGTTTCATTAAAACCTTTAAGGTTAGGTTAGGCTTCATTAAAACCTATAAGGTTAGGTTAAGTTTATTTTTTTCATATTCTTTTTTTCTTTTTTTTTAGCGCAAAATAAAACTATCTCCGTTAGAACAAGCACCTATTGTAGGCCAAGAAAAAATAGTCGGTGTCTCTGAAAACGACCGCGAAACTCGTCCAGTATGCATTTAATATAGGCGGCCTGATTCAACTGGCGGCCCGAATCAACTGTATCCCCTTAGTGTAGGGGAAGCACACTCTGTTCACAACCGAGAAGTCCCGGGTTCGATCCCCGGGTGGAGCGGAAACAGTTGGGCTGTTTCCTTAAAACCCGAGCCCCTGTCCACCCAGCAGTGAATGGGTACCGGGTGTTAGCCGGGGGTTTGTAACCCGCCTCCCGGGGTGCTGGCTTCGGCCAACACTATAAGCACTAGCAGACAGCTCTCTGCTCGGAGTAGTCTGCGAGAGAGCTGTCTGGTTACAGCAGAGATCCATCTCAGCTGCGTCAAAAACTGACGAAATTCTTCAATCATCATCATCAAACCCTTCCTTATCGCTTTAAACATGATACATCGATTTGTTGTGTCAACCCAGATGCCAGCTGAGTAATCAGCTGATTAATGTTTGTAAACATTATTATCACGTGACAGCCTTGTGATTGGCTGATAGATCTGAATAGATAATCTAAACACTGCTGTGATTCGCTATTAGCGAGGATGACGTCAATGTATTCGCCAGCCAATCAGCTGTCTCTGTGGAGATACTCCGAGATACTCCTCCTTGCGCCCGGTGTAAGTCAATCTCGGCGGATTATTCAAACAGCCTCGGCGCAAGAGGGGGGTGAGGGTTGCGCCGGAGTAGCATTTACACCATACTTACACCGCTTGACTTACACTTATTTGCTGGATCTGGCCCCTGGTGGTTGTGTGTGGGTGATATATTTATTTCTTCCATGTATCTCATTATGGGAGAATTGATGTGTAGTGAAGCAAACATGTT
>JACEEZ010000107.1:0-2500 GCA_016584305.1 Chionoecetes opilio | reverse complement strand
GGGAATATCCTTGTGAGTAAATTCTTTTAATGGGATGGGGCGCAAAGGGGGAAAACATGTCAAGGATTTGGTTGACTAGAAACCTTCATGAGTACCTTTTTCCCTTTTTGTGTGACGTAATCAGTGTGGGGTCCTCCTTCCACCAAGCAAAGCAAAAAAGTAATGATATCCTCCGCCCCCCCTTCACCTTTTATTTTTCATTTATCTTTTACATAAGGAGGCGTCAGGAATGTACAAATAAAAAAAGGGTTTCTCGTGGTGTCCGTAGATTTTGTGTCATAAACTCACCCACCCGAAAAAAAGGGGTGGGGGTGACCTTTTAATGCTTTTACCGTACTAAAGTGTCAGAAAAAGACAAGGATACATAATGGTTTAATTAAATTTTTAAATGTATCGTGACATGTATTTAATCGAACGGGGTTATTTCGGTGAACTATAGACCCTAAAACAGTTATTTTAAAGGAATTAAGGGGCCATAAAAAATACTTAAAGAAAGGATCAAATTACCTTGAAAATAGTTTAAAAAGGGAGGACATTTTTTTTAGACTCGTATTTATTCGCTTCTCAGACCCACGACGCAGACCCATTATGCCCCATCTTGTTTCATTTAGCTCAAATTTCAAAGTGCCCGGGGATGGAGAAAAAAAAAAATCTCTTAATTATTTATACTCTCTCTCTCTCTCTCCGCTCTCCTCTCTCTCTCTCTCTCTTCTTTTCCCCTCTTCTCTCTCTCTCTCTCTCCCTTTTCTCGCTCCTCGCCCCCCTCTCCGCTCTCTCGCCTCTCCCCCTCTCCTCTCTCTCTCTCTCTCTCTCTCCTTCTCTCTCTCCTCTCTTCTCTCCCCCCCATCCTCTCTCCCTTTCTCTCTCTCTCTCTTTTTCTCCCCTCTCTCTCTCTCCTCCCCTCTCTTTTCTTCTGGTTCAACGTCGTGGTGAACGGGCGTCTTCAACTGCTCCTGAAAAACATCCCGTCACTAAAGGATCAATCATTCTCAAAACTTTTGACAATCAAGCAAAATTAAGAAGTGCATTTTGGGGGTTTTTTGACACAGATAAAGGAAGCTCAAACACTACCCGTTTTGATCAACAACAAGTCTCGAATTTATGAGAAGGAAATGGAAGATCTCAAGACGAAGTGACGAGGCCGAGCAGGAAAGAAGGGCAATAAAGCAACCATCAAGACTCAAAGGTGATATTCAAGTAACGACAAAATCAAACAAAAATCTTGAAGACCTTTGAATTCCCAGGAAGTTAAAACAAAAGAAACAACGCAAGAATGGGGATAAAGAGCTTCACGGGGCGCCCCGGGGAAACAAACTGCCAAACGTAACGAGCTACCCCCAAGACAAACTTAAACCAGACATTCCCCGAACGAGCCCTCGTACAGGACAATTCAACACCACCCGTAGCCCAATTTTTGCTCGTTTTCCAGCGATTGGTCAAGAGCTGTGTTGGGGGAAGCTGCAAAGTTTGGGGACTCGTTTTTCCCATAAAAACGAAAAATTTGTCCCCTGCTTCGCAAAAAAAACGCAAGGTAACTACCATTTTCAAACAAGAAGGGCCCAAGGGTAAACTGCGTATTTCGAAAACCCCAAAATAGATCAAAGCAAGCAAGATACCCCGGGCAATGTGTGAGGGCCGGGACACTGCGCGGGGGGGGTCATCGGCCCAGTGGGTCGAACGTGTCGGTGTAGGGTGCAAAATCGGGCGCTACCGTCTCGATAAGGTTGTAGACGCTGGGGTGCTGCCCCGGGAACTGGAGGTTCCCTGCTTCGATTTGAGTGCTGCTGGTGGGGAGCAATTTCGGGTGCTTTGCTGAAATCCCGGCGGTGATGAAGGGCCAAAGGTTCTGTTCCCCGCAGGCCCGAGTCGCTACCCCCCGACGCAAAACCAACGCAAAGAAACACTAGAAGGGGAGACCCAAAGGGAAAAAAATAATGGCCCGGAAGAACTAAAAAAAGTAGACATATGTAAGTAGTTTTAATTTTCCCAACAAGTCAATAGACCAAAAATCAGATTTACCATTTTGTGAATTAAATTATACAGAATTAATCAATCCTTAAAGTAGAAAAGAGCACGATTTTCCCTTTTGGTTATAAAAAATCTTACATTTCACCCATTAATTAACGATGATGGACTGCTTTAGATAACTATTTGTTCCCCTGGGTTTAAAGGGCCCGGGATGAACTTTTTTTTTGTGATGATTTTTAGTAAAGACAAATTTTAACCCTTCCCAAAAGCATTTTTTATCATTACATTAGTAGTTTACCCCCCTTTAGAACCTCGGACAAGTCTTAATACAATGAAAAAAATAAAATTTGATATCCCTTGGTTTTTTTGCAACGCTTAAATGACAGATCTCTTCATACCCTTTAAAAGGATATAAATATTTTAAAAAAAATCTACTAAAGGCGGTGGCGTGGCCTTTTATATTAAGAAAAAAAATTTAAAAGGGGAATTTTCTAGAATTCTTTAAAAAACTCCCCCACATGAAACCTTATTT
>JACEEZ010000106.1:22500-25000 GCA_016584305.1 Chionoecetes opilio | reverse complement strand
ATAGATGAAGCCGTAGATTACTTTGTGTCACGAATCCATTTTGCAGCCTCGCTGAGCATCCCCCGCACATCTGGATCTTTCTCTCGCCGACCTGTTCCGTGGTGGACTCAGGACTGTACGGCAGCGAGGAGTCACTCCCGCCGTGCTGAGACGCAATACATTTCGCGGCCAATTTCAGTAGACCTAAAAATATCTTTTCACAGGTTAAGAGCTAGATACCGACGGGTTATGAAAGAGTCTCGTCACTCCTCTTGGAGGGCTTATATAGTACGATCTGTGCATCTACCCGGTGTCCAAGGTTTGGCAAAGAGTGAGGAAAATGAAGGGGAAGTTTATCCCATCCTCCCCTCCAGTTCTATCGATTAATGGAGACCCTGTGGCAGATCCCTTGACTGTAGCAGAGGAATTTGCTTCCCATTTTGTGTCAGTGGCGCAGACAAACCTTGCGTCTCCAAGTGCTAGGGACAGACTGCGACAAGAACAGAGAGGCATAGATTTTTCATCCAGAGGCGGGGAATCTTACAATGTTCTTTTTACACCTCGTGAGCTATGTCAAGCCATGAGGTTTGCGCTGACACTTCCCCAGGCCAAGAATGTGTACTATGCGATGCTCTGTCATCTAAGAGATGAGGCCCGCCTAGATTTCTTGTTGAGCATCTATAATAGGATCTGTAATTGACGGAACCTTCCCAAGGTAGCTGGGGTGTGGCGGTGGTGATCCCAAAAAAAGATCCCCTAGCCTGGAAGGACCACATCACTACCGACGAATTTCCGGCCCATAATCCTAACTTCATTGTGTGGGTAAGTTAATTCGAATAAACTGGTAATAGTCGACTTGTATGGTTTTTGGCACGGAAAACTTTTTTCTCTCTCCCGTTCTCAGTGTTGGATTCCGTAAGCATCATCTCTACTACGGAGCGCTTATTTCCTTAGAGGTCCATCCATAGGCGGGCATTCGCCTTCTCGACAACACATGTGACCATCTTTTTCGAACCGTTGAAAAGGCCTTACGCCCACGGCTTGGAGACACGGTATATTGCAATCTCTGTACGAGTTCCCGGGGCTAAGAGGTCGTTTTGCCTGTGTTTCCTTCTTTTTTCCAGAGTTTCCTAGCCAAACGCGGGTTTTCTTAGAGTTCGAGTTGGCAACATACTGTCTTCTGAACAACCCGCTTCCAGGTGGCACCCCCAAGGTAGCGTCTTGAGTGTAGCTCTGTTCGCTGTGGCCATCACTGGTATTGTTTGAGTACTGCCATAGGGGATTGTTTAGTAACATTATACGTGGATGATTTATCTATCTCTTTTTGCTGCTTCCAGGAGTCCCGGTTGCAGAGAGAAGATTCAACTTGCTATTGAATGAAAGTTTTGTGAATGGACGACGAATCGTGGCTTCCCTCCGGTTTTCCCCTTTCTTCCTCCAACGAAAGACTGTAGCGGTTCATTTTTGCAGAACCCGTGGATTCATCGACCCAGACCTGTATCTTTACGGAAGAGATTACCATGTAGGGAAGAGACCGGTTTTTTAGGACCATTTTTGACAATAGACTGCCTTGGGTACCTCACCTTTCGTGCTCGTCAAAGACTGACTGTCCCCTCCGGACCATGGATCTAACTGTGAAAAGGTCCCCTCGCACACCAGCTGGGGGCTGATCGCGCTAGTCACACTCCTCTAATCCGTCACCGCTCACTTATCCTTTCGAAGCTTGAATAATGGATGTGAAGTGTACTCCTCTGCCACACCCACGTCGACTGCGGCTGCTGGATCGGTACATCATGCTGGTGTCCGTCTGGCCAAACCGGGGCGTTCAGGTCATCTCCCATCCCAAAGTCTATTGGTGGAACATGCTGGTGTCCCTCCCCATTGGATCGTCAACGCCAGTTCCCTCCTGTTAAGATGTTGGTATCGCCTCCAACGTCCTCCCTGACTCAATAGCTTGCCGTGCTGTGTCTTGTGATTCAGGATCGCAACTTTACCATGGGCGAAGAGCTTGCCAAGCCCCTGGGTTTCACCGAATTGACACTATTATGGAGACGCTATTCTTCCCTTTTCTTACGATCTGCCCGCATAGTCCTACGACAGTCCGGTCCATGGCTTCTCCCAGAAGTGGTTCCTTTTGGCAAAGAGCCTTCCGCTCTCAAACGGGTCTTTACCTCCTCAGGCGGCTGAGCGTGCCCAGTTTTTAGAACCACTTTTGCACACCTCATGGGAAGTTCGGTCCCCTGTCCTTACTGATGGTTCCAAATCCGCAACGAAGGAGTTGGTTTTACGGTGTCCCGTATTCCCCATCGTTTAACAAAGGCTCAGCCTTCCAAGTGTTTCAATCTGTTTTTACGGCTGTAATAAGTGCTATTTTATATGCTCTCGCATGCTTATTTTTACCCCTTTCCGATGTTTCTTTTACAATTTTTTATTGTGATTTCTTGTAAATGCTTCTTCAATCCTAGGTAATTTAACTCTCCCCATCCGCTGGTCAATGCCAGCCTGGAATGGCTTTTATCAC
>JACEEZ010000106.1:0-10000 GCA_016584305.1 Chionoecetes opilio | reverse complement strand
GTTAGAAAAATTAGCGCGGCCAGTAATTTCACCATGGCAGGCGGTTGCCGCTAGGTGACATTTTGAATGATTTAATCATAATGTTTACTAGTAATGGAGCATTACATTATCTTATAACAACACAATTGGTATTAATGGACATGTTATTTCTAAATAAGCAGTACATGAGAACAGCAGGGCTGTAATAAACAATACTGTAAAAGGCTAAGTGGCGAACGCGTCGGGGCGGGGGAGGTAGGAGGGACTAGGCTGCGAGGCCTCACGCCGATCAGCTGAGTACGTGTTCCACTCACTGAGCTCTATAATAACGGGAGGGGCGATCTCATGTCATCCCCCGCGTAGTTTTTTTGGGCCCACCCAGGCGGGCCCCTCTGG
Source organism: Chionoecetes opilio (assembly GCA_016584305.1). Taxonomy (NCBI): domain Eukaryota; kingdom Metazoa; phylum Arthropoda; class Malacostraca; order Decapoda; family Majidae; genus Chionoecetes; species Chionoecetes opilio. The sequence continues at coordinate 9,625 of JACEEZ010000106.1, read as the reverse complement.
GCCACTTTACGGCCATCTTGAGCCCAAAACCCCGCACCCCGGGGGAAATTGAACTGCTCCCTTTGTTTAAACTAGAGATTATTTTTTAAATTACAATCAAGATTGTGAAATTGGGTGAAACCTATGGTTGAAAAAAGGGGCTACGGGAATCTTCGAGGGTAAATTTAATAGAGATACTCTCTAAATCTCTCTTTTCCTCTAAGTCTCTCACTAATTTTCTCCCTATTTTAAAATATATATTATTATATAATATATTTTTATAATTTTATATTATATATTATTATATATATATAAAATATTTATTATTATTCTATATATTTATATATATATTTTATATATATTATATATAATATTAATATATATATATATAATATATTTTATATTTTAATAAAATTTTAAAATATATATTTTTTTCTAAATATCTGTCAAAAATATCTTTCTCAAAACATCTTTCTCTAAATATCTTTTTCCTTTATTCTCTAAATACCCTTTTTTTTCTAAAATCTTTTTCCTCTAAATTTTCCCTTTAATTAAATTCTAAATATTTCTCTAAATTTTTTCTTTTTATATATCTCTAAATATATCTCTCTAAAATCTCTCTAAATATAAAATTCCCTCTCCCCTCTCCTCTCTCGCTCTCCGTCTCTCCCTCCTCTCCCCTTCTCTCCTCTTCTTCCCCTTTCTTCTCTCCTCTCCCTCTTTTCTTCCTCTCGTCCTTCTCCCCCCTCTCTCCTCTCTCTCTCTTCTCCTCTCTCCCCCTCTCTTCTCTCCCCCTCTCTCTCTCGATACTATCTTCTAAAAAACTCTTTTTAAAAAAATTTTTCCCTTTCTAAATACCCCACTTCTACTTTTTTGCATAAAATATGGGGAATATATTAAAATCAATAAACTGTTCAAAAAGGGGAAATATAATTTCTTAACCAATTTTTACTGGTTTCCCAAAATATCAATTGAATACTGTTAAAGATTAAATGGGTTTTTATTTCTACGCAATATTTTGACTACAACGGCCTCAAAAGGGGAAATATTTAGAACAGGTATTTTTAGATAAAATTAAAATTTCTTTATCAATAAGGATTTTACACATTAATTTTTTAATGAGGAAGAAAATACACCTGAGTGCAGCTTTAAAGGGTTTTTGGACTATAGTCTTTGCGCCGATCCGGGTGTTTCAATTGCCTGCCCAAAGGTCACGCCCTCCGCGAGGAGAGGGGCCCCTCCAGTTCATATAAGTTTCCGGGGGTGAAGCTAAGTAAATTTTTTTTTTAAGGGAGGCAAAAATTCCCAAATTCTATCTTAATGTCCCCTGCTTAAAATTATCCCCTATATTTACCTGATAATATGGTTAATTTAATTATAAAAAAACAGCTATTTGAAAAAAGGGTAGTTTTTCCCTTCTCCTGCATCAAATATAAGTATAAGCAGAAAGGGGGCAGGATTTTTTCCCCTCTTTAAAAAAAAAGTAAGTTTTTCCCCGGCCTCCTCTCTCCCTTTCGCCCTCAGGGGAGACTACGTGGGAAACCAAAAAATAGATTGATGACTACATGTCGGTTTTGAAAATTTTCGGTTTACCAAAAATCAGATTTTGGGGTATTTTTTTTTTTTCTAGTGAAGTCGATTATTTTTCCCCCCACCTACGGGGATAATTTTCCCCCCCTAAGTTTCCAAAAGGGTCTTACCACGGGTTTTACTGGTTTTGGAAAAGACCCTTCAGGGTGCTGGGTTTTTGGTTGAGCTCGAGCTCGCGTGCAGAGTCCCTGCATTCGGTCCCGATTCGAGCCCACCAGGTTCGCCCCTGGCGTGGGGGCCCCTTTGTATAGTCAACCTTGAAAGTTGGTACTTGCAAAGGGGTCTAGATAGGATAAAAGTATCTTATCTTATTTTCTCACTGGAAAAATTACAAAAATTGATTTTTGCGGGGTTGACACCTATTTCAAAGGGCCTTTAAAATGGGCATTTTTTATCCCGCGACATCAATCATTAAACCCCCTTTTAGCCCAAAACCCGAAAATTTCCATTGAAATTTGGCTAAAATTTAAAACGTTTTTGATTTAAATTAAAAGCAATAATTTATAGATATGACCTTTTTTAAGTACCCCTTGTCGACTAACTTATTTGGAAAAATTCAGTTTTTTTTTTCGAAATTTATTTTGGCTAACAACATACAATTTTTTATAGCAAAGGAAAGATCAGGGCGTAAAAGGGGTTTAATGCAGTGACGGCCGCTAGCAATAAAAAACTAAAGACTAATTTTATATAGATCTTGAACTACGAAACTAAAGTTTTTTATTGCTGCTCCTCACTTTTTACCTAAACAGGGGGTCCCCAAACCCAGAATTTGAGAAGAGCCGTTTTTTTTTTCTTCAAACTTGCCAAAAAAGCTGTGCTGATGGACCCCAAAAGTGTCCCTTAGGGAATAAAAAATTAAACGAAAAAGTACAAGTTATAAGTACAAAAATTTCATCTAAATTTTTCCTAGAGACTTAGGCCCTAGGTCACATACACTATTGTACTGCGGCTATTTATCCCCTTTTTTTTAACTCTTTTTTTTTTTTAAACGATAATTTGGACATTAAAAAAAAACATAAGAACAAAAAAAGCTAAAAAGGGGCCCCGGGAAAACCTACTGGAAATTTTCCTGTTACTAAACACTACCTACATCCCCCTTTTCATCTCCTCCATGAAATTGTTTAGCCTCCTATTAAAACTCCCCCTATTGACTTTTTTAAAAACTCCCTTTTGTTTTAAAAAACTCTCTTTTGACAAAAAAACTGGGACAAAGAATCCTTATTGAATAAAATCCCCTTTTTAAACTAAAATATCCCTTTTTGGGCCTAAAATTCCCTATTGACAAAAAAACCCCTTTTAAAACCAAACTCTCTTTTAAAAAACCCCTACGACAAAAAAACCCCCTATTGCAAAAAACCCCTATTAAAAACCCTAAAATCTCCCTTTTACAAAAAACTCCCTCTTTGACAAAAAACTCCTTTATTAACTAAAAACTCCTATTGAAAAAAACTCCCTATTGCAAAAAACATCCCTATTAACAGAATTTTAATTAAACTAGAAACCCCCTCCCTGACAAAAAACCCCCCTATTGACTAAAAACCCCATTGACTAAGGGTTTCCAAGTTTGGTAAAAACTAAATAAGGTACTAAACATTGCTTTCCTCTAATTGCCCTAGCCTCCTTTTAAAAATTTCCCTATTGACTATTGATTTGGGACCCTCCCTTTTGGGTTTCAAATCCACCTTTCACCCCCCATCTACGAAATTTGTCTAGCCTCCTTTTAAAAACCCCCTATTGATTTAAACGGACAAATTGACCTTTAAACCTTTGGGACCCTCCCTTTTGGGCCTTCCCCCTCATTAAATTTCGCGGGGGGTTTTTTTCATTTTAAATAAACAAATAACAAAATCCCGCTAATTTTATCTGAAGCCCCTTAACAACAAACCTTAAAATTTAAAATTCAAAAAGGGGTTTTTTTATCAAAACCTTTGCCTCCAGGGAAATTCCAATTGTCATTTTGATAAGGAATAAAAAAACCCTCTAAAAAAGCGCCCCAACTACTTTTTAAAAAAAGCAAACTTTTCCTAAAAATCTATACGAAAGAAAAACCCAAATAAATAGGTTATGAAACACACACACACACCCCAACACACACACACACCAACACACGCACCACAAAAGGGAAATTTATACTCTGAAACCCCCGAAATATGAAACTTTAACTCCATCCCCTCGCAAAACTGAAATAGTGTTTGTTTGTAAAAAACGTTTTTTGGCAACTCTGGTCCCAACAGCAATTCTTGTAAACCTACTTCGCTCTTTAATCTTGTTTCTCACCTTTGCCACTCCGCGTTTAGTTGTTGCTCTTTTTTCCCCATTCAGTTATTTACACCCACTTACTTTTTTTTTTTCTATTTTAAACAGACTCACTTCTTTTTGCTATTCTTTTTCCCCCCAAACCTTTTTTAAATATTATTATTTTAAACGCTGGTGACGTATTAGACTCGTGCCATTTGGTGTTTTTGGGCTGTCTCTTTTTTTGTTAGCTGTCTTGGGGCACTATAAAGCCCTGATATTAAATTTCTTTAAATTTACTTTAAACCCCTTTAAAAATTTTGACTGACACCTTGTGCAACCCCATAAATTTAAACAAAACAATCAACCCCTCGCGTCGTGTCCTCCCACCGGGAGCTCGTCCCCCACTGTCCACCGCCCCACCTGCTTTCTCATACTGTAAATAAAAAAATGTTACCTCACAGTTTTAAAAGTAGTGCTGGCCCCTTTGGGTTTCCCGGTCCCCCTCACCGCCCTGATTTAGCCCCTCAAGGGGGGGTGTCACAGGGGGCCGGCTTGGGTCATTGTCGCCTGGTTTTTGCAAAAGCAGGGATTTTTAGGGTTCTGGGCCCCCTAAGGCGAGGGATTACAGGCAAAATTAAAAAGCAAAAAAGGGTTACGTGAGTCTGTTTTAAAAGGATTACCGTTAAGCTGAAAAACAAAAAGGGTTAAATGCCAAAATTAAAGACAAAAAATTACTGGGCCCAAACTGAAAGACAAAAGGGTTACTGGGCCAAACAAAGACAAAAGGATTAAATGGGCCCAAACTGAAAGAAAAAATTTTACTACTGGGCCAAACTGAAAGAAAAAAGGGTTACTGCCAATCTGAAAGAAAAAAAATTTTTACTTTCCAATTTAAAGAAAAAATTATTCCCGCCCAAACTTAAAGACAAAGGATTTTCTGGGCCAAACTGAAAAAACAAAAAGGATTACTGCCCAAACTTAAAGACAAAAGGATTTCTGCCAAACCGAAAGCCAAAAAGGGTTAATCTTTAGCTGAAAAAAAAAAATTGTTCTTTTAAAATAAAAAAAAAAAAGACAGGCAACAGATAAAACACTTTCTACTGCACCTATAACAGGGGCCCGTAAAAAAAGTGGAAATTTTCTTTTCTGCCTGTCCCGTCCCTTTTTTTCTTCTAAACTTTTATCTATTTTATCTTCTATCTGTCTATCTATGTAAACCCAAACTTCTACTATCTTCTCGTCCCCCCCGCCTCCAAATACACCTGAAACACACACATAAATAACCAAAGTTTTTAATTAGAGAACAAAATTGAAAAAAAGGGGCTTGGGAAAAGTGTACAGCTTCTATCTTTTCGAAAGCTGCTTGGTATTTGGGAAAAGGGGCCTGCATTGGGAAATCGCGCGGGTTTAACCCCCCGGGGTGGCGTCTAGGGTGGGCGAGGGGGCGCGCCCCCCGGCGTATGCCCCCCAAAGATTGTTGGGTATCTAACTTCCCGTCTGTTCCCCGTCGGCGTCTGTGTCCTGTCTATCATTTGTTTTTCTGTCTGTTGTCTTTCCGTCCCGTCCCGTCTATCTATATTCTATCTGTCTATCTATCTGTCCCATCTATCTATTTACTTATATCTTCTATCTATCTATCTATCTTTTCTATTGTCTGTCTGGCTAAAAAATTATCTATTATCAATCTATCTATTTTATCTTCTATCTATTTATCTAAACTATCTATCTACTCTAATTAAATAAAATTAAATTTTTAGGTTTTGTTTTAAATAAAAATCTTTCGATTTTTCCAAAAAATATCCTGCTAAAAATCAATATTGTTCCCCTGCTGCTTGGGAATTCCGGGGGGGCGAAAATGATTTGAAATTTTGTGTGGTAAAACGCAACCTGGTTCCTCCTTCACCACGGACAGGCTCGGCCCCCTCCCCGTCGCTTTATTTTTATTTGATATTTTAAAAGCACACAAGGCGGGCATTCTAGTACATAAAAAACCCTCTTAATAAAAACGAAACGCAAAGGGGAGCAAATTGCAAGAATCCAAAATTTTTTCCCCTACAGAGATCCTTTTCATAAAAATCCCAAAAAAGCTGTAATATAGCAAAAACAGCAAATAGCTGTATTAAAACTTACCATACATAGAATACCTTTAAAAATAGAACAAAAAACAAATTTAAAACATCAAGGAAAGAAAAGGGAAAAAAAACGACACTATGGAGGTGGCAGTCTTGGTGGTAGGGTATACCGGGGGGCTGTCTGCCTTTTGCATCATTTTTACTGTTTCCTGGGTTTTAATTTTGCTGTGAAATTTTTAAAGTTACGGTTTTGGAATCACAAAAATAACGAATAACCCGAAACAAATCAAAACAAATAAAATTATTATAGATTTTTAGAAAAATATAAACCCCTGCCCGTAAAACCTTTCATAAGAGAAACTAAACGTGGGGAAGGGGTTTAGTGGGGGCCTGGGGGTATTTTAAGGGGGGGAAAGGGGGGTCCAGGGAGGGGGGTATGGGGGGTTTGGGAAAGGGGGCGGTTTGTCCAAACAGAACTACACTTGTGTCCGAAAAAAAGATCCGGCAATGTTGCACTCTTCGGGCCCTTTGGGTATTTTTGTCCCCTGTGTTAATTATTTCCAACCAAAACAGGTACTATTGTGCAAGTAAGGGTTTAAACTGATGTTATACCCCTGGGGAAACCTAGGGGGGTGACCGTGGGGTGTTGGTCAATGCTCAGTTTTTTAGGGTTCGAAACACGGGGGATTACCGACCCAAGAGGCCCGGCCGGTGGGGGGGCCCCCTCTTGGGGCCCCAAAGCGGGCCCCCAAACCGGTTCAAAAAAGGGTTCGAAAAAGAGAATTGCGCTGTAAAGCTGCCGTGATCCCAACCAGGGCTCGTGGGGGTGATTGGGGGGGGGGGTTTTCCCCGATGGGGGAAACGGGGTTTTTCGTCAACGGAAGCTAACCAATGTGGGTTTGAAATTATCTTTTCAAAGTATACAATCTTTGCTCCTTAATACTTGTCAAATGGGGTTCATTATTTTCCCCAAAACACAGTTGGATATTAGTGCAGGTAAATTTAAAACCTGGGGTTACCAAACCCAAAACTTCTGTTGGTGAACCGCGGGGGGTGTGAGCCCTGGGCGTGTTTGGGCAATGCATCAGCCAGGGATTCGGAGACACACCCCACTGCTGGGCGGGGTGGGGGGCGGGGGCGGGTGCCGGAAGATAAATTTTTTTGGGGGGCGGCGGTGAAAGCTTTTGTGTGCGTGGGTGGGGTCGCGGTGCGGGGTTTGTGCTTATGTGCCCTTTCCCTGCGGGTTTTTCGTGTTTTTTTGCTAGTAGTTCACCGTTCTCCACCTCACCCTGTTTTTTCTCATCGTTTCGGTAAGTTTCGCTGGGGGGTCAAGTAACAATGGGATTATGTTTTAGCGTCATGGGTAGTGTTTTTAACAGCCGGTTTGGGGGGCCCTACAGCGCGTCGGTGGCAGGGCGGCCGACTGCCTGGCTTTGGCCCGCCTGAGGCCCCCCGGAAGGCTGGGACAGGGGGGCTTAGGATTGGGTTAATAAGTTTTAATTATTGAAAAATTAGGGATTTTTTAAATTTTTTGAACTATTTTTGCTAAGCAAATGTCCCAATTTTTCTTTGTTTTTTCAGGTTTAAATTTCCCCTGCCTGCACAGCTCGTCGGCGGGGCGAGGGAAAAAGCGCTGGAGGGACTCTTCGAAACAAGTTTAAGGAAAATTCTGTTTTCCCAGCGTTTGGGGGATAGGATTTTTGCTAATTGTTCTTTTTTCCCGGTACACCCTAATTTTTTAGACCCCCTTCCAAAGTAAATCCCCCGTTAGCGTCCATCACAGCGGGGGCGACGACTCATCGCAAACGCGGGGAAGGCGGGCCTGATGGAGTTGGGTGCAGTCAAGGGGGGTACTAAAGGGGAAAAACTTTTTTTTTTATTTGTTTTACTTAATTACTTTAAAATTATTTGTTAAAGTTATTATAATAACCTTTTTCTCCCTTTTAAAATATTTAAACATTTTTACTTGTTTTTGTTTTTTCAGGTGTCAGTTGGAGGGCGGGGGTGAGGAGGTGCCCAGTGCGAAACAGGGGGGGGCGGGGGGGCGACTGTTCCCCCGCCCACCACAGCTTTCGCCTTCCATGTGGGACAGGGTTTGTCCGCCTGGCCTTGTCTTTTTCACCTTTTCCGGGTACACCACCTCCCATCAGCCTCAGGTTTCCCGGGCAGGATTTTGGTAGTGGTGGGAAATGGTTTTTTTGTTGTTATAGTAATAATAGTGGTTTTTGTTGTTGGGAGTAGTAATTTTTGTTGTTGTTGGAGGGGGAGGGGGAAAAGAGGAGGAGGTAGTATGGTGGTGGGTGGTAGGGATTTGTACCTAGTTGTTGAAATGGCATTATTGGGATTTTTCGGTAGGGGGATTATGGTTTTATTTCGGTAGGGGCATTAAAAGGGGATTATTTCGGTATGGGCTTAAGGTATTTTTTTCGGTAGTGGGGATTATGTTTTTTCGAATTAAAGGGGATTAAATTTTGGTAAACGGCATTGTGGCATTATTTCCCGGGAGTGGGGATAAGAAACAAAAAAATAACAAAATAAAGGAAACTACAAAGGGCCGTGAGTATTGATGTTTTTTCCTGTTAGTAACTCCCACCTACAAACCACCTCTCTTTCCCCACCCTGAAATTTAAAACCAACTCCCTTTTTAAAAACGTCAATAGAGTCCGCATTACCCCCTACGAGCCGCTTTGGTCACAACCGGGAAAACCCGATTTTTTGATCCCCGGGCGGGGCGAAACAGATGGGTGGTCCCTTTCTTTAAAAAAACCCGGGTCCTGTCCACCCCGCAGGAATTGGGGGGCCGGGTTTTAGCCGGGGGGTTTTTGACCCCCCTCCCGGGTGGTGGGCCCTTCGGCCCCAAAACCCAACCTGCAGCGGGTAGGGTCACTAAAATGGCTCTGAGGAATTGCATATCCTCTAAACCAGAGGCGGCAACCCATAAATTCCCAGAAAGCCAGTTTCCCCCCAAACTTGGCAAAAAGCATTGCTGGGGGGAGCCGCAAAAAAGGAAAATTTAATTTTAATTAAAATTCGAAAAATAAAAAATTTTCCCCCCTCCATAATACCATATTGGGGGGGAAATATACCTTTAGACAAGATAATCAAATACATTTTTGATAATAAACAAATAATAATAAATAATGAAAAATAGTACAAGAATTCATCCGAAAATCTTCTTAGAGAAACCCAGGACCTAGGTCACATAAAACTATTGTACAGCGGCTACTTGTCCGTATTTTTCCCCCTTTTTTTTTTTCTTTATATAAAGTGGGTATTTTTCAGTTTTTTGGCAGGAGCCGCACAAGTCCTCTTTAAAGAGCCCCTGCGGCCCCCGGAGCCGTAGGTTGCCGACCGCTGCTCTAAACAAAAAAAAAAACCCAAAAACAACAAAAAGGCCTCTTCCATTTGTTCTCAAGTTCCAGGAACCCGTTCTTTCAGGGCAGGGTTGGGTTCAGTTCCCCGGTTCTGGGGTTTGCCGGGGGTCACAAACACTGAGCTCTATATAAAATGGAGGGGCCCATCTCCTCGCGGAGCGCGTGACCCTTTGGGCAGGCATATTGAAAAACCCGGATCGGCGCCAAAGCCCTATAGTCCCCCAAAAACCCTTAAAAGCTGCACTCAGCCCTTTTATTTTCTTCCTCATTTTTGCAATTATATGTGTAAAATCCTTTTTTGATAAAGATAAATAAAGTACTACTCTACAATACCTGCCCTTTTAAAATTACCATTTTGAGGCAGTTGTAGTC
>JACEEZ010000105.1:185000-190000 GCA_016584305.1 Chionoecetes opilio | reverse complement strand
TTCGTAAAAGATCAAGCCAAATTGGAATCAGTTCAAAGAAGAGCAACCAAACTGATTCCATCTCTGCGAAATTAATCTTATGAAGAGAGGCTGCGGAAACTTAATGTTTTCCTTAAAGGATCGTAAAATCCGTGGGGACTTGATATAAACTTTGAAGATCCTTAAAAGATTTGATATCATTAATCAAGAGAACCTATTCGAGCTTTCTCCTCAAGTGACAACAAGAAACAACGGTTTAAAACTGAATGGTCAGCGTTTTATCACAGATCTCCGTAAAAATTATTTAAATGCTAGAGTTGTTAATCGGTGGAACAGATTACCAGCAAATATTGTCGAAGCCAGCACAATAACTACATTTAAAAACAGACTAGATGCGTACTGTAAAGTAAATGGGTTTTGATATTGCATCGTGAGTTATATGTATTATAGTCCCCCGGATCGATTAGTGTTAGTGGTAGTTGTAGTTAGCATACTTCATATCCTATCATTCTTCACTACGAAACTTCCATGTTCCTATCTTCTTTAGGGGCATGGTTTCCTTTCCAACTGTCCTCTTACATGTAGTTTGATAGTTAGTAGTATGTAGTTCAGCAGATACCCTCGTTATAGACCAATAGATCTTCTGGTATCTGTTCTTCCTATGTATTCCTATGTATTCCTCCTCCTCCTCCTCCTGCTCCCAGTCCGTGGTCAACAGCTGTGTCAGGAAGGTAAAGTTTCTCCACCTTCATATAATATCGTGGAAACTTTTACGAAAGCTTTATGCAAAAAATAAATGGGAATAAAAAAGATAATCCGAAATATACTTCTTCTTTTTGTTCTCTTACACTTGTTCTTTCTACTTCTTGTATTTATGTTGCCTTTTCTGTCCTTCTCTTCCTCCTCCTCCTCATTATCGTACTAACCTCTCCTTTACTTGTTAACTTACTATAACACAACTAGTTGTTTCAGTTGTAATAATGGTGATTGTAGTAGTAGTAGTACATAGTAGTAGTAGTAGTAGTAGTAGTAGTAGTAGTAGTATAGTAGGGGTAGTAGTAGTAGTAGTAGTAGGGGTAATAGTAGTAGTAGTAGTAGTAGGGGTAATAGTAGTAGTAGTAGTAGTAGTAGTAGTAGTAGTAGTAGTAGTAGTAGTAGTAGTAGTAGTAGTAGTAGTAGTAGTAGTAGTAGGTAGTAGTAGTAGTAGTAGTAGTAGTAGTAGTAGTAGTAGTAGTATAGTAGTAGTAGTAGTAGTAGTAGTAGTAGAAGTAGTAGTAGTAGTAAGTAGTAGAAGTAGTAGTAGTAGTAGTAGTAGTAGTAGTAGCAATAGGTAATGGAAGTGGTAAATAGCAAAAACAAGAATAATAATTATAATAATGTAACAATAAGTATGCGAATGTATATGTCCGTTCTCTCTCTCTCTCTCTCTCTCTCTCTCTCTCTCTCTCTCTCTCTCTCTCTCTCTCTCTTCTCTCTCTCTCTCCTCTCTCTCTCTCTCTCTCTCTCTCTCTCTCTCTCTCTCTCTAAACATTTTTCCACGCACACTCTCTCACTCTCACTTTTCATTAATCTCAAACATAAATGAATGAGAGAAAAAAACATGAGGCAGATCTCATCCCATTTTCATCCTGTGAATAGAAAACAGAAAACGAGCATTTTTTGGCGGGGGGACTCAGGTATTTTTATGATTTTTCCATTTTCATCTGAGTTTATTATTACTTTGTGTTTGAGAAAGCGTAGAGCATAGGTGACAAGAAAACCACTGTTGCTAACTGAGTGTCATTAGAGGAAAATAAATGCTAATAAACTAATATGATAGAATAGTAGTAGTAGTAGTAATGGTGGTGGTGGTGATAAGGAGTTGAAGGAAAAAAAAAAAAAAAAAAAAAAAAAAAAAAAGACGAAGTAAACAGGGTGACCCGAGTTCGATCCCCGATGAGAGCCAAAATCTTTCTGCAGCGTCGAGTGGCCTAAGAACACCCACATGCTGTCCATTAGGAGGATGCCCATTCTACCTTCAATTGCGAGTGCATCGGAGGACACGGGGGGGGGGGGGGGGCATGAGCCTCTAATCACGGGCGCCAATACAACAATCCTGCCTGCGCCACCACGGCGAAGGCCAACCATCACAGCCCTCAAGTGAGCCTCCAGGGCCTACCATCCGAGCCTTAGAAGACATTGCCTGTCAGGCGCTATAGGCACAAATGTTAAAAAATAAAAGAGAAAAAAAAAAGCTGTGATGATAAAAAAAAGGCAAACCATGAGAAAGAACCCAACCACCACCACCACCACCACCACCACCACCACCACCACCAACCCCCACCACCACCAACACCACCACCACCACCACCACCACCACTACCACTAACCACCACCACCACACCACCACCACCACCACCACCACCACCACCACACACACCACCACACCACCACCACCACCCACCACCACCACACCACCACCACCACCACCACCACCACTACCACTACCTACCAGTGAAGCAGAAAACAATTTACTTAATCACGTTTAAAACACGTTAATGGACAGCTAGACAAAACCTTTTCTCACCTTTCACTTAAAACAACAGACTGGGAAAACAATTTGCTCTCTCTCTCCTCTCTCTCTCTCTCTCCTCCCCTCTCTCTCTCTCTCTCTCTCTCTCCTCTCTCTCTCTCTCTCTCTCTTCCTCTCTCTCTCTCTCTCTCTCTCTCTCTCTCTCTCCTCTCCTGAGCGTTTCCTTGGATGAGTGGTTGCACGTTATGTGGTGCCTACGTTTGAAGGCAATTCTCTCTCTCCCTTCCTCTCTCCTCCTCTCCTCCCCATCCTCACCCTCCTCGCCTTTCTCTCCCTTCCCCCACTCTTTCGCTCTCCTCACTAATGCAACAAAGGCATCCTGAGAAGGGTGGAAGCCTGGATGTTGACAGCAAGATAGAGGGGCGGTGGGTGATGGGAGTGGAGCGGTTGACTGGGTGTGAATGGAGAGGGAATTGGAGGGCGTGGGAGTGATAATGCACCTTCCCGCCCAATCCCGCCCCCTCCCGCCCAATCCCGCCACCCTCCCGCCCTTTCCCGCCACCTTTCCCGCCCACTCCTATTACGAACAACTGCTCCCACTAACTGACAGACAAAGGCGGACTGCAGAAGGGGTTGGGAAGGCACTGCAAGTTGACCAGCAAGAAATAGAGGAGGGAAGGAGGTGGTGGTGATAGGGGAAGGAAGGGAAGATGAGGTGATAGGGAGAAGGAAGAGGAGGAGGAGGTGTAGGGAGAAGGAGGAGAGGAGGTGAAAGAAGGAAGGAGATATGGAAGGGGAAAGGAGAGGAGAAGGAAGGAGGAAGAGGATGTGAAAGGGAGAAGCAAGGGAGGAGGAGGAGAAGGAGAAAGGAAGGAAATGGAGAAGAGAGAAGGAAGGAGGAGGAAGAGGATGAGAAAGGGAGAAGAGAGAAGGAAGGAGGTGGAGGAGGAGGGAGAATAGGAGATGCAGTGGAGGAGGAGGAGTTGAAAGGAAGAAGAGAGGTTGGAAGGGAGGAAGAGGAGGTGAAAGAGGAAATGAGAGAAGGAAGGAAGAGGGGAAAGAGGAGAAGAGAGGAGATAAAAGGGAAGAGGAGTAGAAAGGGAGAAGAAAGGAGATGGGAAGATAAACAGAAGTATAGCAACAATAAGTAACAGAAAGAATGCTGGTTTTATAATGTAGTTAACTCTTTTAAACTCTTCATTTCCGCATAGTTTCATCACATGTATGAGGCTAGGGTAAAAAAGCATGAAGACTCCTCCCCACCCACCCATTATCTTACCCCTTCATTATCTTACTCTTTATCTTACCCATTATATTACCCATTATCTTAGCTTAGAAAAAAAAAAAAAAAAAAAAAAAAAAAAAAAAAAAGGCAAAATGAGATCGAGGCTAAAAAAAACGATAAAATAAGTTAACTAAGATAAGGAGTGCATTACTAAGGGCAAGGCTGAGATAAGAGCGTAGATAAGATGCCCTACAATAATAAAAATAACTATACACTGGGTTTTTTTACGAGGCGAAAAATCCTGCCCTCTCGCTGCTTACTGCCTGATATTTGATGTCAGGAGAAGGGAATACTACAGCTCTTCTAAATTTCAGTTGTATTTTATCATAGTTAACCCTATTATCAGGTAAACATAGGCATCATTTTAAGCATGAGACCTTATGAAGATGGATACGCACGTTATAAATGACTTACAAGATGACAGACGTAGGATACATAATGGTACACGAAGACGGATAAAGGAGTGAAGAAAGGCGAGGGAATAACGACTAGAATAAGGCAGAAACTATACTTTTCGGAATATGTCACAACCATACTTCCGAACTAATCTCACACATACTTTTTCGGATAATGTCAAACCTCTTTTTTGATAATGTCACACCATACTTTTTCTGAACTATCGCACAACCTACTTTTCGACTAAATGTCACACCACTTTTTTGAACTCGTCACAACCTATTCTGACATCTTCACAACATCTTTTCCTGAACTAATATGATCAATAACCATACTTTTTCAACTAAATGTCACAAACATACTTTCTGACAATAACTCTCACAACCATACTTTTCCGGAAGATAATAGGTCACAAACAGACTTTTTCTGAAGATAATCGTCACAACCTACTTTTCTGAACTAATCTGTCACAAACTATACTTTTTTTGAACTAATCTGTCACAAACCATACTTTTTCTGAACTAATCTGTCACAAACCATACTTTTCCTGAACTAATCTGTTACAAACCATACTTTTCTGAACTAATATGTCACAAACCATACTTTTCCTGAACTAATCTGTCACAAACCATACTTTTCCTGAACTAATCTGTCACAAACCACACTTTTCCTGAACTAATATGTCACAAACCATACTTTTTCTGAACTAATATGTCACAAACCATACTTTTTCTGAACTAATATGTCACAAACAATACATTTCCTGAACTAATATGTCACAAACCATACTTTTCCTGAGCTAATCTGTCACAAACCATACTTTTTCTG
>JACEEZ010000105.1:142500-180000 GCA_016584305.1 Chionoecetes opilio | reverse complement strand
ATACTCATTCATCCTATGTCTATAGTATACCTATAAATAACAAATGACAAAAATAAAACGACTGGCTACCTCACTATACTACTACTACACTAAAGTCGCCCATACTCACATATTTTAACCAACACTTGAAGTCTACACTATCCTGAATTCATTGAAACTAGAGTACAAAATCTATAAAACAAGTCTCTAATACTCATATTATATAGCTGACCTGAATTGTATGACTTTCATATATAAAAATTCCTCTGCCAACTGTCGAAAATAAATTCTATTCAACGTTTAAAATATATTCTAACACATCTGTTCTCTGTCGCCCGAAAACAGCTCATTGTTTACTTCTACTCATCCACGAAAGAAAAAACTTGACAACAAAAATCTCAACATTATAAATTGCAGATACAAAACTCATTAAGCCAACCGCTTAAACAGGGTAAATTTACTACAGTCATGATATAAAACTACTATAGTATCAATAATTCCCTTCAGTTGCACATTAAAATCACTTAATAATGCTATAATTCTAACTATATACCACTAGCAATTCACTGCGAACTGCGACTGTTCAATGTTTTCTACGGTACATAAAAAAATACATAACATACTACAAACCACTCTACATATACTACAGTGATTTTTTTCTCATTTTTTATTTTTTTTTTATTTTACATCATTTTCAGTTTGACAGAAGTAAAACAAAAACAAAAAAACAACAAGAGATAGAAACATAAAGTAAAAACCAAAGAGAATAAAAAAATATATACAAATACATATACATACACGGATCTTTTTTAGCACCCTGTATCTCTTTCTCTATATTTTCCTTTCCATTCCATTTTTCTATCCTATTTGCCGTCCATTTCATTTCCTGTACATCCTTTTTCCGTATCACCCTATTTTTTTGCCCCTCCATTTCTGTCCTATTTAAACCCACGCCACCCACACTTCCCTCCCTCCTGTGGTCGGAAATAACTTTAAAGTATCAAAAACTAAATGTAGCGGAAAAAAGTTATGGTTATGATGGGTTAGGTGAGGTAAGGTAAAGATATTAATTAAAGATATAAAGATAGTAGCATATCTTTACCTTGAGGTGAGGTAAGGTAAGGTCACCAGACGCAAACATCCTAAATATTCTACACAGGATCATACGATTACTAAATATAACCCTCCATCGCCTTACCCAAACCTAGCTACTGGAAATATCTGTAGCTTTCAGAACATTGCTGCCTATCATACTTTATAACCCTGAGACCAGAAGTAATTTCTATTTTAAGTTGCCCATTAGACGATTTAGTGAATTAAGCAATATGTATAATATGACCTGTTTTTCCTTATCGACACATATTTGGTATATACGTTACTTTCGTAATTTATGGCTAACAACAGACGGGTTTTTTTATAGCAAGAAGATCTGAGCATCTGAACTATGTGTAACTGTGATCAATAACTGTTTAAATAAAAAATATATAAAAAATATTCATAGTTTATTCATTCACAAAGCTACCGATGCCAAAGGGAATAAAAACAGTGAATGATAAAAGAATAGTCTGCAGGATGCTATAGATTTACGAGGAAAATTGTGAAGCAAAGAAATAATTACTCAGCTACTTATGGATTCAATACCTTACCTATAAACAAATTAATTGATTATTTAATTGTTGAGACTAAAGAATGTGTGTGTGTGTTGTGGTGTGTGTGTGTGTGTGTGTGTGTGTGTGTGTGTGTGTGTGTGGTGTGTGTGTGTGTGTGTGTGGGTGGTGGGTGTGTGTGTGTGTGTGTGTGTGTGTGTGTGTGTGTGTGTGTGTGTGTGTGTGTGTTGTGTGTGTGGGTGTGGTTGGTGGGTGGGTGGGTGTGGTGGGTGGGTGGGTGGGTGGGTGGGTGGGTGGGTGGGTGGTGGGTGGGTGGTGTGGGTGGGTGGGTGGGTGGGTGGGTGGGTGGGTGTGTGTGTGGGTGGGTGGTGGGTGTGTTGTGTGGTGGTTGCTGTTAGTCATTCTAGAAATATAAAACGCTTTCCATTTTATTTTATAATTTGATTCTCCACACTAGTCTGTCTTTAATCATATGTTCCCTTTAAATGCACAACACTCTTGCCTCTTTCAACACACCACACCACCACCACCACCACCACCACCACCACCACCACCACTAACAACAACAACAACAAACAAAAACAACAACAAAAACAACAACATGATACAATCGTCTCTCTCCTCTCTCATCCATACTCTCTCTCTCCTCTCTCTCTCTCTCTCTCTCTCTCTCTCCTCTCTCTCTCTCTCTCCTCTACCTATTCTACTCTCCTCTCTCTCTCTCTCTCTCTCTCTCTCTCTCTCCTCTCTCTCTCTCTCTCCTCTCTCTCTCTCTCTCTCTCTCTCTCTCTCTCCCCTACACACCTATTTTTCGATTAATATATTTGTTGCCCTCTCTCTCTCTTCTCTCTCTCTCTCTCTCTCTCTCTCTCTCTCTCTCTCTCTTCTCTCTTCTCTCTCTCTCTCTCTCTCTCTCCCACACACTCACACACACACACACCCTTTTCGAATGTAATAAAGAGAGTGTTGACAAGATCACGGGATGGTCGAGTGTTTCAGCGCCAATATGGGAGCGTCGGTGTCGATTGGGTGTTAGCAAGGCTCAGATATTGCCTCTTGTTGACATCCGACCCGGCATTCTATATTGCGCTTAGGGATCGTCTCTCTTACCTGATGGAGACTTAAGAATGCGCACCTACAAAACAACGTATAAGGGACCGATAGAAATTAAATATGTTTGCTCTTTGTACTGTTATCAATATTAAGAGTTTCTTAGAGCCTGGAAGTTTAATATGATGTTCAATACTTGTGTTATGTGGACATTTTATCGCATGTGTTATTCATAGTTTCCTGGTTAAAGAAATATATAAATAAGATTAAAAATTATGCTATGTGAAAATGTGTAGAAATATATAAATAAAATAAAAAAAATTGTTACGGGAAAATGTTATCGTGTTTTTCATAATTTCCTGAATAAAGAAATGTATAAATAAAATAAAAAAGGATGCGTGAAAATTTTAGTGCATGTATTTTTTATAGTTTCCTGGTTTAAAGAAACAGAAAATTAGTATGTGAAAATTTTATCGTATGTATTTTCAAATTTCTGATAAAGAAATGTAATTAATGAAAAATAAGTTAATTTTATCGTATGTATTTTTCACGATTTTAAGAAATTAATAATAAAAATTGTAAATATTTCTGGTTTATTAAAGAAATATATAAATAAAACATACAATAATGCCGCGTTCCTATTGTCTAAATTACGTAATGGCAGATTTCTCATGCAGTATTTGGCAAGGGGATTAAATTAATTACTACGTGATTTCATCCTTTCAAAATGGATATAGCTTCTTGTCAATAAAAAAGTATAGATCAACAGACGCCGCGCCAGATATTTAGTAAGTGGGATGAATCGACGTGACTGTATCGTTTTATAATAGATTTTGAATACGAAGAGTAAAGGGAGGGGGGGGAGTAGAAGTAGGGAGGGGGAAGGGGGGAGGAGGGGTCGGGAGGAGTAGGAGTAGGAGGGAGGGGGAAGGGGGTGTGATCGTGGCCACCGAGAGAGATTCGGCTTTCTCACCCCCCCCCCCCTCTCTCTCTCCCTGCCCCCCTCTTTCTCCCTCCACCATTCTACCTTCGCCTCCACAATCGCATTATCATAGAAAGATTATCCTGTACCGTTAAAAGGTGCTCGGAAAAAATGGCATCAGAAAAAATTGTACAGGTAAAAATACCACCAGAAAAAACTGCACAGGTAAAAATGGCACATGAAAAACCAGCACAGGAAAAAATGGCACATGAAAAAATGGCACATGAAGAAATGGCACATGAAGAAATGGCACATGAAAAAATGGCACATGAAAAAATGGCACATGAAAAATGGCACATGAAGAAATGGCACATGAAAAAATGGCACATGAAAAAATGGCACATGAAGAAATGGCACATGAAAAATGGCACATGAAAAAATGGCACATGAAAAAATGGCACATGAAAAAATGGCACATGAAAAAATGGCACATGAAAAAATGGCACCGGAAAAAATGGCACATGAAAAAATTGCACCGGAAAAAATGGCACATGAAGAAATGGCACATGAAAAAATGGCACATGAAAAAATGGCACATGAAAAAATGGCACATGAAAAAATGGCACAGGAAAAAATGGTACATGAAAAAATGGCTCATGAAAAAATGGCACATGAAAAAATAGCACATGAAAAAATGGCACATGAAAAAATAGCACATGAAAAAATGGCACATGAAAAAATGGCACAGGAAAAAATAGCACATGAGAAAATGGCACATGAAGAAATGGCACATGAAAAAATGGCACATGAAGAAATGGCACATGAAGAAATGGCACATGAAGAAATGGCACATGAAAAAATGGCACATGAAAAAATGGCACATGAAGAAATGGCACATGAAAAAATGGCACATGAAGAAATGGCACATGAAAAAATGGCACATGAAGAAATGGCACAAGAAAAAATGGCACATGAAAAAATGGCACATGAAATAATGGCACATGAAATCACTAATGGCACATGAAGAAATGGCACATGAAAAATGGCACAGAAAAATGGCACAGAAAAAAATGGCACAGAAAAAATGGCATCAAAAAAATGGCACATGGAACAAAAGTTGGTAGGTATAGAAAAAATCAATGTGTAAATTTCAATGTGAAAAATTCAGTGGCACCATTGAAGAAATGCCACACGGAAGAAATGCCACATGAAAAAATGGCACATAAAGAAATAGGCACATAGGAAGAAATGCCACATGCGAAGAAATGCACATGAAAGAAATGCCATTGTTAAAAGGCCGGAAAAATAATGCCAAAAGCGATAAATGCATTTCTAAAAAAAAATGGCCATTTTCATAGCGGCGATATATGCATTTTTCTAGGGAAGGTTGCATTTGTTCAAACCCAAAATACAATAGGGTAAATATCCATTTTATACGGAATAAATTTTCTAGTGGATGCCATTTTTTCCTAGCTTGAAGAATATGCCATTTTTTCATAGCCGGAAGAATATGCCATTTTTTCATAGCCGGAAGAATATGCCATTTTTTCATAGCCGGAAGAATATGCCATTTTTTCATAGCCGGAAGAATACGCCATTTTTTCATAGCCGGAAGAATATGCCATTTCTTCCTGTGCCATTTTTCCTACATTCCCGCTAGAGATGTCACCAGAGGAAGATTTCTAAGACCACAGCACCAAATACATAAGAAAATAAGGAAGCTACAAGAGGCCGTGATATCTATACGTGGTAGTTCCTGTTACTTAACATTACCTACATCCACCTTTCATCCCCATCCATGAAATTGTCCAGCCTCCCTTTAAAACTCCCTATTGACTCCGCACTAACTACCTGTCTACTGAGTCCATTCCAGTCATTCACCACCCTATTTGTGAACCAGTTTCTCCCTATTTCTTTTTTAAATCTACGCTTTACCAGTTTAAATCCGTTACTTATTGTTCTACCTTGAATACTAGCCGTAAGAACTTTTCCTACATCGCCATTATTGTATCCCTTTATCCACTTAAAAACTTCTATCAGATCGCCCCTTACTCTACGCCTCTCGAGTGACTAAATTCAACAGCTTTAATCTCCTCTCATACCTATAGTTGTAAGTTGTGACAGCCTCAAAGTAGCACTATTAACATCCATCCATCACTACACACTAAACCACGCAAAGTCCTGATTAATCATTACACTGCAGAAGTTTTGGGTTTAACTATAGTTCCTGTTGTTGTGTTTCCGCAGTCCTCGCCTCGCCTCCCCTGCCCAAGGAGAACAGACTTAATAACACCCTTGCTCCTTCCTGACCCCCGTGAAGCACCCTTTTCATCACGACCTAATCTACAGGGAGGCTCTACTCTCTTCCTTCCCCTTCTCGCAAGACGCTAACCCTCCAGTCCCTACAGTGGTATCAATCTAACCCTAACGTAACACCTGAATCAGTGTGTCGGCTTGAAGTGCAAAGATCAAGGAGCTGTAACAAAATATACCCCGTCACACTGTTGCCCTACCGTAGATAGCACTAAAGTCGCCAGGGCAATGTTTCTTTTCGATTTACAGACGTTTGGTGGCGTTCATACTTGCATTTCTACATCCATGATTTTAGGAAATTTAAAGAGGCTATCTGGAGAGTCGGTCATTTTGTGTCTTCATCGGTGTCATATTATATATAATATTTATTATAATATATATATTTATATATATATATATATAATATATAATATTATTATATTATAATATATATTATATATAAATGAACAAATTACAAAAAATATCACCCGAGTGGCGACCTTGGTAACGGTTACACTAAAGTCGCCAGATAGTGTTTATGTCCTCCCGCCCGAAAAGTGATGAGCTGCTGTCTGTCGTAGCGCGAAAAAAAAAAGTAGTGAATTTTGAAACCGTATATACTTGCAGATACAAAGCATAAAACAACGCTGAAACAGGGTAGATTATACAGTCATGATATAAACTACTGTGTATCATCTTCAGTAGCACATACAAATCAGTAGTGATGCTATAATTCGTAATATATGGCGGCTGGCGACATTAGTGCTGTGGCGACTTGTTATGACTGTGTTATTGACGGTAAAGGTTATCATTACTATTTTTACGTTTCTCTCATTCACTACGACAGCCTGTGTAAGTTTCGTGCCTATAATCGATGTGGAATCAAGGCAAATAGCTACTCAGATAAATTTGCTTTTCTTTCTCCTCGCAGCACAAGATTGAGCACACTCATTACTGCGCGTCAATCAGGTGACTATAGTGACGATGACGCGGCGGTTACGGCTGTCCAAAGTCCACTCGAGTCATGGTGATCGATATGCTTTCAATGCTAGTCTAGTGTTGTGACTCATGAATGTCCTGATACGCGTTCGATCCCCGGCCCATAATATTCATGATTTGTTTTTTAGTCACAGACCTAATAAGTTGTGTTATGTTTTTCACCATGCATGCAGTGCTTGTTATCCCCTTGAGGCCAAGAATGTAATTTCCATTGTAATGTGGGTGCCATTCGACGATTTTTGGTGAATATAAGCAATTTTGTATAGATATGAGCTGTTTATTATCCTTGTCGACTAACTAATTTGGTATATTAAGTGACTTTTCTTAATTTTATGACTAACAACATACATTTTTTTATAGCAAAGGAAAGATATGGGTGTGAAGGGGTTAATTAATCCCACGTCTGGTCTTCACACCACACTACTATCAAGTGTCTGCGCCTTAGGAACTAACAAGTAACAAACAAATTCTAATGAAGGAAGATAAAAAGGCTGCAGGCGCTATAGTCTCCAAAGTAAAAAAAATGTAAATAAATAAATAAAAAGGCCCCTGTACCATTACATAATAATCGTGGTTATTGCGTGCATCACCTTTACCCTGGCAGCTAGCGGGCATTTTGTTACTAAGTTCCTTTGGCTAGTCCCTTGAGTAAAAAATAAATATATAAATAAATAAACACGGGCATTCGTTGGGGATAGAGGGAGACAGGTGATTCCCCTCCCTCGCTGTAGCGCGTCAAAATGCACCTATACCGTAGAGGCAGCCCCACCCTTACTTCTGCTGGAATCATTTTACACTAGGACCAAAATTCCCTACACAATTGGGAGTGTGGTTTTTGTTTACCTTATTGGATTCTAGGAAACATTCTCTCTGTGAGCTTCCGTCGCAAATCATTATTTTTGGAGATAATGACATGTTGTTCATAGGGTGGCGCGAGACAAGTGTTTACGTATGGCGTGCCTCTCACTCTTCTTCCTCTTGTGACCTGCATCGCCTCTGTTCTTCCCTTGCCGCGGACACTATTAATGCAGATTTAGCTTTAGTTAGGAGGTTAAAGCGTGGGATTAGGTTAGGTTAGGTTAGGTTAGTGAGTCTAAAGGTGGGTTTAGGTTAGTTTAATTTTCATATCTCATATACACTCCTTCCTATTAAAAACATCTTATATCTCCGAAAGTAGTGATTTGCGACGGAAGTTCATAGAGAGAATGTTTCTTAGAATCTAATAAGGTGAACAGAAACCATACTCCCAATTGTGTAGGGAATTTCGGTCCTAGTGTAAAAATGTACCAAATTATTGTGGCGGGAGTGTGTGGACAAGACGCGCGCCTCAAATGTCCCGCCGTGTGACCGCCTCGGGAGGGAGGGAATGCACACCACTTGCTTCCTTTCTTCCCTCCCTCCGTGCATCACCTTTTATCCCCTGATTATCATGTACCGTTAAAAAATGCTCGGAAAAAATGGCACATGAAAAAATTGCACCGGAAAAAATGGCACATGAAAAAATTGCACCGGAAAAAATGACACCGGAAAATGTCATATATATATATAGTTGCAGTAGGAAAAAATGCAGTAGGAAGGCACACCACTGCTTACCTGCCTCCCTCCCTCCCGTTCAACTGCCGTCGATGCAACATATTCAAACACATGCTTCCTTTTCTATTCTATATCGCATTTTATGTGAACACTGACAGTACCATCGTATTCAGGGGAAGTTTATGTACGGGAACACAAGTTTAATTCTACACTTGATTTCATAATTGCTGTAAATATCAATAATGAGTAAAAAGTGTTATAAACCTTACCATTTTTTCTCTGACTTCTACTCTTCGTAATTCCCCTACTTAGTTTTTTACCATATCAAGTTTTGAAAAGTTTGTTATAGATGTATAATGACTGCTTAATCCAATGATGTAAACCACATGTTCCTATCTTGTCTAATAGGTGAGCTAAGTGGAGATATATAAATGTTTTCTGAAGGAGATGGAAGGGATGATAGTGTTTAGCAGGCGTACCAACCCTTCCGCGCTGTACGGGAAAAACAACCGATTTTCCCAAATGAATGGACTTCGGGACGGGCTGGTGGGCTGGTGTGGTGGTGGGTGGTGGGGAGGTGGGTGGTGGGCTTGTGTGGTGATGTGGTGGTGGATGGTGGGCTGGTGTGGAGGTGGATGGTGGGTTGGTGTGGTAGTGGGTGGTGGGCTGATGTGGAGGTGTATGGTGGGTGGTGGGCTGGTGTGGTGATGTGGTGGTGGATGGTGGGCTGGTGTGGAGGTGGATGGTGGGTTGGTGTGGTAGTGGGTGGTGGGCTGATGTGGAAGTGTGTGGTGGGCTGGTGTGGGGACTTATTATAGTAGTCTAGCTACGCCACTGCTCGCCGTGACGCCTTGTTACAGCTACACTACGGGATAATTAATTACTCGTTAATTAAGCGTCAGAATTCTTGTTACTGTACTAACGCGAATGTTTGGTGGTTGCAGTTTACGCCTCATCTCAAAACCTTAACTTTCTTTAGGTGATAAGTAAGTCCACTTCATATTTTAACTTACTATTTACTGAGTCACATACATAGGTTGGGGGGGGGGGGGTTTATACCACCTAAATAATATTATCTCACACTGTAAGTAAGAGACGCCGTCATCGAGGAGGGAAGGGAGGAGGAGGAGGATTGGGGGGTTAATATAAGCCTCAAGAAACATCAAGAGTCACTCACACAGTAACCTCACAGCCTTTCCTTCATCATATCGCGGTTCTCCATATACCGTACAAAGTGCCATGAACAAACATATAAATACCCTCACTCAGTCCTACACACACGATGAATGAAAGAAATATCACAAGGAAACATGATGACACAAGATGGCTGGCTACTCACGGTTCCAAGCAGCTCACAAGCCTCCTGCACCTCGCTTCCGGCCTGCTTCCTGCCTTCACCCGGCCTGCCCGAAGCTTGCAGGCAGCCACGGTACACACACCACAACACAAACAGTAACACTATAGTTTGATACGCGAATCCTTTAAATTCGTTACACAACAAACAAATAAGAGTTAATGGCAGACAACTGATCCCGCACACCGCCGCCGCCAAGCCTCCAGCCTCCTGCCTCCCTCCCGCTGAAGTTCACGAAGCAAGTACCAAGCGACTCGCAAAGCCTCGACACTTTAGTTTCATTTCACGATTTTCTCCTTGATTCTTGTGCTGTGACTTGCTTAACTGGTGTCTTCGTGAGCTTTAAGGTTCTATTTGATAACAGTAAACGTGCCAGATATATGTATACCTTGATTGTTGCAAGAATTACGATCACAATCACTTGTTTCAATCAATTTTTCGAAGTGTCTCTGAGATGTCTGAGAGAGAAAGAGAGAGAGAGCGAGAGAGAGAGAGAGAGAGCTTTATACCCGTAATTGTATGTGGCCTCATAACGCCCCTGCACTCCGCTTGCCTAGTGCCCCCCATTGGTAGATACCCAGCTACGCCACTAGTTGAAATCACAGTAGCTATATATTCATCAACAAATTTTGGTGACTTCTCTACCGTAGATAACACTTTAGTCGCCAGCTGCACTAATGTCGCCAGCCGCCAAATATTACGAATTATAGCATCACTACTGATTTTATGTGCCACTGAAGATGATACGCAGTAGTTTATATCATGACTGATAATCTACCCTGTTTCAGCGTTGTTTTATGCTTTGTATCTGCAAGTATATACTGTTTCAAATTTCGCTACTCGTTTTTATTTTCGGGCGACGACGACGGCGGGAGGACACTCAGAACATAAACACTAGCTGGCGATCTTAGTGTAGCCCGTTATCAACGTCGCCACTCCGTTTTATATTTGTAATTTGTTCATTTATAGCCATAATATGACACAGATGAAGACACAAAATGACACTCTCCAGATAGCCCCTTCTAACTTTCCTGAAATCATGGATGTAGAAATGCAAGTATTAACGCCACCACACGTCTGTACATCGAAAAAAACGTTGTCCTGGCGACTTTAGTGTTATATGCGGTAGACATCATATCAACGGGAAGTTTGTATGTAATGAGACAAGAGTTCTTCATATGGCAATTTTATTACTGCAACAATAATTCATTTCCACATTGCACACTTTCCTTCATTCCTTGTTACCCTGACTTTTCTGTGTGTGTGTGTGTGTGTGTGTGTGTGTGTGTGCGCGCGCGTGTGTGTTAAAAAATAAGACGAACACTGGCATTATGCAGGTATAGGCCGATAAGAAAATAAACTGGATTAAAATTTACATGTTTCAGATTGATGACTATAATATGCGTGGTTCCATTGATTCAAAAGTGGGAATTATTTTGATTAAGCTGGTGGACTAACTACCCTTCGATGCTCCCGACGTGAATAGTTTGCAATATCTTCCCAGGTAGTTGTTTTCTGTTACTATAAGTCTTTTACAAGTACAGGGGGGAAAAAAAAAAAAAAAAAAAAAAATTAAAAACCAAATATCCAAGAGGTTTGATGTCTTGCCCTTCAAAAACTCAAGATTTCTAAATCCACAAAGTTATGTCATTAAACGAAGAAGTACTGGGTAGTTTAGTGAAGTTCTAGGGTAGTTTAGTGAAGTTCTTGTAGTAATATGTGTTGTGTCATTGATAGTGAATTGATACATCTCATGATTAAAGTTTCACGGCATAAGAACACTTTTCTTCATTACATTACACCGTTTTATCAATGATAATCTCGCCCGATCAAGCGGTTTCCCATCCTCACGTCCACACAAGGGGCTGCAGGTGTACTGAATGCACTACACGTGGTACTGAGTACGTAGCGGCCTCGTGCTAACACCTAGAAGCACAGCTACTCAAAAAGGTGCCTGGAACTGTCGCCGATCGGAACTCTCGCCGCCGCCGTTGAGTGTTCCAATTATTGATATTACAGAACCAAATATATACATTTAATAAAGTTTTACCCGTGTTTCTGAATTCAGGGATTAAATACTATCATTAACTTGATCAGTTAGGTTAGATTAGGTGGCAATGTCCAGGTTAGGTTAAAATTTCCACGTCGGCGAAAGTTCTAGGTTGGTGTTTCGGCGAGTATTCCCATCGACGACAGTTCCATAAACCCTCAAAAGGTGCCGTCACAGCCAAGATGGAGAGACGGTGTTCTCTCCATCTTGGTGAAGACAGTGCTCGCCCCCCCTCGCCCCCCTGCCTTGCATCACACGCGCAGGCAGGGGGGGCGGGGACTAATCACAATGAAGCTTATTAAATCCCTTCCTAGTGGTATTAGTTACTCCCAACACACAAAAATATTGACAATGACAAGCGCACAGGACGGCGACGCCTGCAGCAGCCACCACGCAGGTCTTCTCTTTGTAGGATTCTTTCAAGTGTTATAAGTTAGCAGATTGTCTTCGGTCGGGCCCTCACTCCCTCTAATATTAACAGCAGATGGCATAATTTAGGAATCCATGCCCTTC
The DNA here is from genome assembly GCA_016584305.1 of Chionoecetes opilio. Lineage (NCBI taxonomy): Eukaryota > Metazoa > Arthropoda > Malacostraca > Decapoda > Majidae > Chionoecetes > Chionoecetes opilio. The sequence continues at coordinate 167,701 of JACEEZ010000105.1, read as the reverse complement.
ATTACTCCCACTAATTACATAAGGAAGGAACATCGGTTAATCGAGATCAGTAACTGAGACGCCTATTTCAGAAAGTCGGTAATCGCCATCAATAAAAAACTAAGAAAATGGCTTCAAAATGTTTCAACGTTCAAAAGATATGAAATTTTGAACATTGAAACATTTTGAAGCCATTTTCTGAGTTTTTTATTGATGGCGCTTATCCACTTCCTGAAATAAGCGCCTCAGTTAATTAGAACATCAGTTACTTCCCGTTTTATTTTTAACATTTAGCTCAGAGGGCGTGAGGCAAAAGCAAATTGGTGGCCGCTGCAGCCGTCGCCTTGAAGCAATCACAGGTAGTCATGTTGCTGCTGGGTTGGCATTAACCTACACAACACTGAGATTTGAGCACTAAGAGGTGGTGAAGCCAGAGAGGGGTGAGGGGGGGGGGGGGGAAGAGGGGCCTCGTGGGCGCTCTATACAACCAACAGCAACATGGAGGTTATGAACAGAGTAGAAGGGGGTTTAGATGAGGTGGTGGTGGTGGTGGTGGTGGTGGTGATGCTTGCAAACTAACAGTGGGTTGAGTAAGCCCTTAAAACAACATTGGATGAGGTATAAAGAGTGACTTCGCAATGTCTACATGAACCAAGCTGCAAGTGGGTGCTAAGGTATGGATTTCCAGCTAGTTAAAAAGCTTTCTTATTTCACATGGTATTGCAATTAAATGATTAGATTCTCTAGCCACTAGTAGACTACAATTAAGGGTTCAGCATAGTTGAATCCAGCTGCCAATAAACAATTATGTTGCTTATTCCCGCACAAGATATATATTGCCACCCTAATAATATACAGTAATCTTAATGATTCTATCACAATCCTGCAGAGTGCGATGATAAAGCCCACAAATATATATATAAAAAAAGGGAGTTAGACAAGAATTATAATGCATTGCTTAACTTGTCTTCATATACAATGTGTTTCCCTTTGTGGACTCTTCATGGAGACACTCATGGAAAGAATGAGAAAATAAACATTACTTTCATTATAGGGGCATGGGCTGCCCCCGTCCCTCCAGTGAAGGGTACTCGGGGGCCCCCAGAGAGGCCCATGTATCAATGGGCTTCAGTATCAATGCTCCAGTTCCTCCCGTGCAGTCCACAGACGACCTCCTCTCACTAAAAACAAGACTAACCAAGTCGAGGCAAAGACAGACTGTCGGGTGTGTTCCGTGTGGCCACGTGGCACAGCTACAGTCTAAAGGATGATCAAAGTCTTGGTTTGAAGCAAGGATCACAAACCCTCAAGGCTCAACAATATGCACAGGGCGAGTTGTTCTCGCTCTTCAAGGCTCCAAATGTCACAGAAAAGTAATCAATACTAAATCAACTCTTCAGAATAGGGGGAGGATGACTCATGATCAGGACCCAAACTAGTTATTACTAAGTTATAAATACTTAAGATAATAAAAGAAGTCTGATGTAGCCACAAGGTTAGGGACAACACCTGCAAGGGTTGGGGATGTACAGGAGGAAGGTTGGCTGAGACTTGAGGCGCCAATGAGATGACAACTACTATTATAGCTTTACACTGTTTTAAGCCACTCATGTTCTGCTGACAACACTCCATCACAGTTCAATCCCAAAATATTACATCAACTGGCAACAAGTATGTCTGTAAGAGGTATTTACGGCTTACTTTTAGGAAAATCTGATAAGTGTAATACGTACTATGAAAACTAAAATTACAAGCTTTACCTAAGGGATGAAGTATCAGTCACATTTTTAGGGAGCAGAACAGGTTTACAGCAGCACATTGGGTTTGACTTTGTTCTTCTACAAGTCACGTAACTCCACTTTTCCCTTTCAATTCGGAAAATATGTGGCCAGAGAAAATAGTCCCAAGCCAGGTGGTTACATATTTTGTCACACTTTTAACCCCTTGAGACCCAGAACGTAATTTCCATTGTAATTTGGTTACCATTAGACGATTTTTAGTTAATATTAGCAATGTTTTATAGATATGACTGTTTAGTATCCTTTCCAATAACTAATTTGGTATATTAACTTACTTTTGTAATTTTATGGCTAACAATACATTTTTTTTTATAGCAAAGGAAATATCTGGGCATGAAGGGGTTCAGATGAAGGAAAGTAGACGACTTGCGAACTTGTATCAAAACGAAGACTGACTCACAAGACTAGATACTGCACAGTGACTATCTGAGGACAGTGAAAATGGTGACTCTCAGTGCTAGTCTCAGCATACACAAGCTAAGCTAACAATCAACTCCACTTTGCACAAGAGTTACAGGTGACAGGTGGCTCATGTTAGTACTGTGCTGTGGCCTCCTGCTCAGTACTGTGGCCAGCTGCTCAGTGCTGTGGCCAGCTGCTCAGTGCTGTGGCTGCCTGCTCAGTACTGTTGCCGCCTGCTCAGTACTTAGGCTAACACTCGCTGGCTCCGTGACACTGAACACAACCCAACGCAATACAGGACTTGTGACGATGCAGATATTCACCGCGGAGGAAATATGATAATATAAGATCAAAACTATCAAGATAAAACACTTAGTCAGGCTGGGGAATGCTCACAATGCTTTTCACTCATGATATTTCAAGTCATTTTGAGGCAGCTTATACACTGCTGTAAACCACTTTGAAGGGTGTTGAAAACCTTCCTCACTGCTCTTTCATCTCTATGCAAGCTTTTGAAAATGTCTCAGGATCTTGATAGAATGAACAGCATTTATAATGCATGCTTAAAATGATGAAACTGAATATAAGTGAGAGCCATTTTAAGTAACTTAAGTCTTACAGTACATTTTGGACTAGTGAAATGAGTGCCATAAGAATACAGCCTGGTCCTATCTGGTGGAATGATGCTACAACACAATGCTTACATGTTGCAAACTCAGTCATATATACAAATAGCTTACTGAGATATTTCTGGACTCCTCAGACATGAAATAAGACAGAGACAAATTGTACTAAATAGATCAACATAAAAGAAATACCCTTGACATAAACTACTAACAAGAAATCATTCACTTCAGACGTGAGTCAAATCATGAAGACCAAAAGTTAAGGGACGGTGATGCCCCAGGTTACAAAGGAACAGAAAATACTGAACTTCAGAACCCTTGAGGCCCCAGGATCATGTGGAGACCCAGAAGCTGCATTATGAGACACTTGCCCACAACAGAAACATTCACCGTGACACAAAACAAAAATAGCACCAGCCATCAGATGCAACGATGACGCAGACAGACTGATAACAGATTGTGGAATGAAATGCCTTGACTCATCAGGAAAATCCTTGACAACCTAACGTTGTGTATCACAAAATGAAGATTGTAATAGACAAATACGTAGACATTTACTAAACACACAAAAAAAATCAGAGTCTGTGAGTCCGGCTCACACGCCGCTCAGATGAAGATAAACAAAGATGTGAAATTTGGAAAAGTTAGAAGATGTTACGAGCTCTGACTTGACAGAATGAAAGCAGAACAGAAAACTAGAACTAAAGTTAAATGAAACTAAACACATATTACGCAGTTTAATAAATAAAAAATGAAATTAAACATGACAGCCTAACTCAGCATTTTTATCTTTGAGGTAAAGACAGCAAAGTCCATCCATGGCTTGTGTGTCGCTTCAGTCACACTAACCAAAGTGTTTCTCTCATAAGTTACGGCAACAGTTCTTCCCTCAGCGACTCGCCCTCAACTCAGGGCGACGGGTTAGCAAAACTCTTTGGTTTAACCGAGAAAAGATAGAACACTGAATCCAGGACGTATGACACAAACAATAAAAATAATAATAATAACAATAATAATAACAATAATAATAACAATAATAATGACAACAAATATATACGATCAGCATAAATATAACCCCTTGAGGCCCACAACGTAATTTCCATTGTAATTAGGCTACCATTAGACAATTTTAATGAATATAAGCAACATTTTAATAGATATGACTTGTTTAACATTCTTGTCCACTAGTTAATTTGGTATATTCAGTGACTTTTTGTAATTATATGGCTCGAAAACACACAATTTTTTATAGCAAAGGAAAGATCTGGGCGTGAAGGGGTTGATAAACAATAATTCTAATCAAGGGCGAACAGCGGCAGACGGCAGAGCGTGGTTGTTGCCCCGCCGCCGCCGCCGCCTCCCTCCGCCACACCAGTGCGAGGACACGTGAGGGTCTAGAGCATGAAGGCGGCCTCCTAGCAGATACAGCCCGAGCCCTCCTGGTCCTGCTGGGTCTCCTGGGGTGGGGGCTGGGGGCGCAGGTCCACGGCTGAGTCCAGAGTTAAGGAAAGGTCTTAGTGCTGGGGTGGATGCAGCTCAGGTGTTGCCTTGGCTGAGACCTGAAGGGAACTAATACGGGTTACATCAGAACATAAGGATTGATTGATTTAATGCCAAAAAAGGTGAATGTGCCAGACATCAGAGGTCATATGGCACTATGGCAAAGCATAAAAAGGGGAGGAGTTATAGAGAGGAGTGAAACGGTGAGGGAAGGGGAGAGGAACGGGATGTTACAGCAGGATGGTTAGATCAGATGCAGGATGTGGAGTTGTTGGAGGAAGGAGGTTAAATAAGGAACAGAATAAGAAATAAGGAAGCTACAAGAGTCCGTGAGGCCTACACGTGGTAGTTCCTGTTAAAGGTTATTCTGTTTAGCAACACTGGAATGCTGCTTCAATGGGAAATTATTTACTCGTATGACAAACTAGCTCGGTGTTAAAGATGGAACATTTGAACAAGTATTAAGAAAAAAAATCATCGGGTTACAGATGACCTTGTGTGAAAGACTTGTCTGCAAAAGGAACCTTGGTACTGTGCCATTATCAGAGCAGACTATGAAACTAATGTTCTAAATACTGTCATGTAAAGATTAAGAACTAAGATCCCAAGACACTAGCAGGTTGAGGATCTTATGATTACAGTCTGCTTGGCACATCAAGATCCTCTCTATCAGAAATACACAAGACATGCTTGGCTAGTAATGAGTCTACTGTAAGTAATTCACATAATCTTACTGGCTTCCACAGACTAAATAACAAAACGTAGCATTGCAGTTGCTGAGTCTTGATTACAGATGACAACATGAACTCTCAATATGTTTGACAGAGAAGCAATACTGTTCCATCCTCCATGACAACAATAACACACTGCCAATGATAACTGGAAGTGCTTATTAGTAACTACTACAGAGACTCAGGCAATATTTCTCAAGAGCATAATAAGGATGACATCACATTTCATACAATAAGACCTTCAAACATGTTGGAAAGCACGGGATTGGCTGAGGTGTTGGGTGTTGGGGCTTTCGGGCGGAACTGGGAGTAAGGCATTCTCACCCAACACCTCAGCCAATCCCGTGCGTTCGGAAGGGGGGAGTGAAGGGGCAACATTTTCGCCAACTTAACGTGCGGCGACTATAGTTACTCACCTTACGGCTTCTGAATGACTGGGAGCAGATCTTGTAGTGCCACGGCCATGCACACGGGACAGCCAACAGACAACACATGCACAAACAAAACAAAACAAGGCAAACTGAAAACACTGTAATAAAAAAAAATCAGAAAACAAAACAAGACCAACTGAAAACACTGTAATAAAAAAAATCTAAAAATGAAACAAGACAAAATCAAAACACTATAATAAAAAAAATCAGAAAACAAAACAAGGCAAACTAAAAACACTAAGTCAAAAAATCTGAAAATGAAACAACTACAGGGTGGGGCATAAGTTGTATTTGGTATCAGAGATGTGGTGGTAATAATATTCATATAAAAATACATAACTAGCATCACCCGACCACAGAATAACACGACATCCCTTAGTCTATGTACATGCGGAGTTCCTCATCCCTGTGGGGGAGCACCTCACCTCGCACTCAGGAAATGTAGCAGGACCACAACCCAAGCCTTGAATCACAGGGAACCAACAAAATTGATTGATTTAATGCCAAAAAAGGTGAATGTGCCAGACATCAGAAGTCATATGGCACTATGGCAAAGCATAAAAAAGGGGAGGGGTTATAGAGAAAGAGCGAAATGGTGAGGGAAGGGGAAAGAATGGAACGCAACAAAATTGAAATAGTGTCAAAAAAGCACTTAGGTTAATATCAAAATGAGTTCCCTGATTAGCATAAAGGAAGCAAAAAATCGAAATTGTGACAGAAGATTTAGTCAGCACTTAGGATTAATTTTAAAATGTGTTCCTCTGCTTAGGATAATCTCAAAATGTGTTCCCCTGCTTGGGATTAATCTCAAAATGTCTTCCCCTGCTAGGATTAATCTCAAAATGTTCCCCTGCTAGGATTAATCTCAAAATGTCTTCCCCTGCTCAGGATTAATCTCAAAATGTGTTCCCCTGCTCAGGATTAATCTCAAAATGTGTTCCCCTGCTCAGGATTAATCTCAAAATGTCTTCCCCTGCTCAGGATTAATCTCAAAATGTCTTCCCCTGCTCAGGATTAATCTCAAAATGTGTTCCCCTGCTTAGGATTAATCTCAAATTGTCTTCCCCTTCTTAGGATTAATCTCAAATGTCTTCCCCTGCTTAGGATTAATCTCAAAATGTCTTCCCCTGCTTAGGATTAATCTCAAAATGTCTTCCCCTGCTTAGGATTAATCTCAAAATGTCTTCCCCTGCTTAGGATTAATCTCAAAATGTCTTCCCCTGCTTAGGATTAATCTCAAAATGTCTTCCCCTGCTTAGGATTAATCTCAAAATGTTTCCCCTGCTTAGGATTAATCTCAAAATGTTTCCCCTGCTTAGGATTAATCTCAAAATGTCTTCCCCTGCTTAGGATTAATCTCAAAATGTCTTCCCCTGCTTAGGATTAATCTCAAAATGTCTTCCCCTGCTTAGGATTAATCTCAAAATGTGTTCCTCTACTTAGCAGTGAATAAATAAGTAGCTTGTGACCTACTTCCAGTCTCCTTACTTCAATGTCCTGATGTCAAACTGTACTTTTACCGTCAATAACACTATAGTCGCCACTGCACTAATGTCACCAGGCGCCATATATTGCAAATTTTTGCATCACTACAGATTTGTATGTGCCATTAAAGAGGCCTGCACAGTGGTTAATATTATGTACGTGTCTTCAGTGGCACATGCAAGTCTGTAGTGATGCTAAAATTTGTAATATTCGCCTGGTGACATTAGTGCAGTGGCAGACTATAGTGTTATTGACGGTACATGACTTGATGGAAAACACTGCCTTCTGTAAAGTGAGTTAGTGAGATTACATTTCTGAGGCAGTGTATATAGTAATTTAATTGGGAATCAACATAATTTTGGTGAATCAAGAGGTCATGGCCCAAGATATACATTTCCTGAACACAGACAAATATATGTACACATTTCCTGGTGAACAGTAAATGCCTACATAGTAAACCCACATTTACCTGTACACCCATGAAGAAGGCACCCACATGTAGCTCAATCACAAAAGAGTTTACATTTAACTTATACATCTTAAACATTAAAATATACACACTCTATATCCCCTTTCATAATACAAAGAAGTCTGTGAACTACCCCAAAACAATAACACTACAGACATAAATCAAAACAAAACAATGTGAAGTATAAACAGTACTTGTAAACAATGTGCCCCCATTACCAAAAACTTTAATATTGCATAACGCCTCCAGTGCATTAATTAAGTAGTTAGGCACACGTGTATGGGATTCAGGTAGTTCAGGGTGTTGTTGTGTTACCCTCAACAACACTATAGTCGCCACTGCACTAATGTCGCCAGGCACCATATACTACAAACTTTAGCATCACTACAGATTCGTATTGTGCCATTAAAGATATGTACATAATATAAACTACTGTGCATGCCTCTTTAGTGACACATACAAATCTGTAGTGATGCTCATTGATTGGTTGATTTAATGCCAAAAATAGGGGAATGTGCCAGACATCAGAGGTCATATGGCACTATGGCAAAGCATATAAAGGGTCAGGGTTATAGAGAAAGAGTGAGACGGTGAGGGAAGGGGAAAGAACGGAATGTTACAGCAGGATGGTTAGATCAGATGTAGGATGTGGAGTTGTTGGAGGAAGGAGGCTAAATTTTCCAGGGAGAAGGAGGGGGATTCCGGAGAATGTCCGCAGGAAAGGGAGGTCGGGAAAGGGAGGACAATGAGGGAAGGAACTGGAACGGGCAGGAGTAAGATGGGGTAAGTAAGTAAAATCTTAGCATCACTACAGATTTGTATGTGCCACTTAAGAGGCATGCACATTACTTTACATTATGTACATGTCTTCAGTGGCACATACAAGTCTGTAGTGATGCTAAACTTTGTTAAATATGACACCTGGCGACATTAGTGCAGTGGCGACTATAGTGTTATTGAGGGTACAGCAAAGACTGGTGATACGTGAGTGGTGGGACTGAAGGTAAACACTCAAAGACAACCTGTTCTAATACTTCCCATTCAAATCAAATAACAATCTCTACGTTAACCATGATTCAGGAAAACTTATCTTACACAACTGTTGAAACTTGGATGGAGGAAAAATACACCAAAAGCTTCACTTTCTCACATCCCCTTAGGTCTTAGATAGAAAAAAGTAAATATATCCCATAAAAGTAATCCTTTAAAAGAACCCTTCTGCTCACACCACCTGCATGTGAGGCCCTGAAACACGCTGCAACACTCACACACACACACAACACTGACACCACACACACACAACACTGACACCACACACACAAAGCTTCAATGAAAACAACCTGATCAGGAGAACTATAATAAATAATAGAGATAATGACATACATTATAAACAATGGGTTCAAATATTATAATCTACATGCATTGTTCTTGCAAGTACCCATGAAGACCCATAATTCAGCCCCAGTATGCAGACAGGATGCCTTTCAGACATACTTCTAGTCTTCGGGTTTGAAGGCAGAACTGTGTTTTTTATGGACCAATGCTCTCTTCACCCACACACACACACACCCACACACACACACACACACACACACACACACCCACACACACACACACACACACACACCCACACCCACACCACACACACACACACACACACACCCACACACACACACACACACACACAGGTGTATCATACAATCACAAGCTCACACATACACACACCCACACATATATATCTCTTTATATATGCCGAGATATATTGTGTGTATGTGTATGTGTGCATTTAGTCATGTAAGTGTGTGTATGTGTGTGTTTCAGTCATGTAAGTGTGTGCATGACTGCTTATTAGCTTACATATGTGGTGTGTGTGTGTGTGTGTGTGTGTGTGTGTGTGTGTGTGTGTGTGTGTGTGTGTGTGTGTGTGTGTGTGTGTGTGTGTGTGTGTGTGTGTGTGGGGAGAGCACGGGCATAGCTGCAGGCGGAGGGACAGGTGAGATGGGTGTGGAGGCGACGCAGTGCATGAGGCAACCACTGACAGGGGACGGAGGGTGGACTGAGGTGCCAGGGGCGGGGCGGGGAGGGGCGGCCTAACAAGCACACCCACCGTCTGCTGTCCGCCCGATGTCCGCTGTGTTGTCCGAGTCTCTCAGAACAACCTCGGTCATTTCAGGTGACAGATTAAGGAAAAGATAGGGATGGCTGGGACGCAAGACATCAAAGGTAACATGTTCTGAGTGAAGTCCAAGAGGCTAAAGGTGTGTTACTTTCTCTACACCTGTTACTTTCTTTACACCTGTTACTTTCTGTTACTGTTACTTTCTCTATATCTGTTACTTTCTCTACACCTGTTACTTTCTGTTACTGTTACTTTCTCTATATCTGTTACTTTCTCTACACCTGTTACTTTCTTTAACTGTTACTTTCTCTATATCTGTTATTTTCTCTACACCTGTTACTTTCTCTACACCTGTTACTTTCTTTAACTTTTACTTTCTGTTACTGTTACTTTCTCTATATCTGTTACTTTCTCTATATCTGTTACATTCTTTACATATGTTACTTTCTTTACACCTGTTACTTTCTCAATATTTGTTACTATACTTACATATTTTACTTTCTATACATCTGTTACTTTCTCTACCCCTGTTACTGGTCATCATGTGGGTGGTGGTGATCCTCCCCTCAGCATGACTGGCAAGGCAGCAAAGTTATAATGCTGCCCTATAGTCGGACAGGCTTAACCCCTTGAGACCCAGAACGTTATTTCCATTGTAATTTGGCCACCATTAGACGCTTTTTAGTGAACATAAGCAATGTTTTATAGATATGACCTGTTTAGTATCCTTGTCCTCTAGCTAAATTGGTGTATCAAGTTAGTTTTTTGTAATTTTATGGCTCGACAACAGACATTTTTTTATAGCCAAGGAAAGATCTGGGCGTGAAGGGTTACACTGGCGGTCTGGGTGGAGTCGTCTGAGGCCTCCAGGTGTATCATATTTACGTTAGAGTTGTATCACTACATGTACTACTATCTGTTTTGTGATGCCTTGTACAAATGTCACCAAAGTTTAGCTCAATTATTTTCAATCTGTGGCAATAGCGCATCCCTGAGCTGCCACCCAGACGCCTGTTTAACCCCTTGAGACCCAGAACGTAATCTCCATTGTAATTTGGGTACCATTAGACGGTTTTTAGTGAATATAAGCATTATTTTATAGCTATGACCTGTTTAGTATCCTTGTCCACTAGTTAATTTGGTATATTCAGTTACTTTTCAGAATTTCATGGCTCGACAATTTTTTTATAGCCAAGGAAAGATCTGGGCGCGAAGGGGTGAAGCCGGTTCGACTATAGCTACGTATTAGTTATCACAGGTTAATAATTCAAGTGTTAATGACTAGAGTGAGTTAAACCTTGTTACTTTGGCTCTTAAATTAGTGTCTTCAACTCCACTCAGAACAATGACAAAATAAATCACACAACAAAACCATAATGACATGACATGCAGGGTGGGGGGGGACAACACATTCCTGATTGGGGGGGGTGGGGGGGTGACAACACATTCCTGATTGGGGTGGGTGGGGGGGTGACAACACATTCCTGATTGGGGTGGGGGGGGGGTGACAACACATTCCTGATTGGGGTGGGTGGGGGGGTGACAACACATTCCTGATTGGGGTGGGGGGTGACAACACATTCCTGATTGGGGTGGGTGGGGGGGTGACAACACATTCCTGATTGGGGTGGGGGGGGGGTGACAACACATTCCTGATTGGGGTGGGTGGGGGGGTGACAACACATTCCTGATTGGGGGGGGGGGGTGACAACACATTCCTGATTGGGGTGGGTGGGGGGGTGACAACACATTCCTGATTGGGGTGGGGGGGGGGTGACAACACATTCCTGATTGGGGTGGGTGGGGGGTGACAACACATTCCTGATGGGGGGGGGGGGGGGACAACACATTCCTGATTGGGGGGGGGGGGGGGTGACAACACATTCCTGATGGGGGGGGGGGGGGGTGACAACACATTCCGGGCGGGGGGGGGGAGGGGGTTTATCAGGGTCGTGGTGATGAATGTGGCTCTGGAATCAAACCCTTTACAACAATCTCACACTGACAACAAAACCCTTCCCCTGTACACAAACATTCCCATCACAACACCACCACACATTCCCTTTCATAAGAATGCAGCGCTGTTATTCCCATCAAACACGGCAACACTGAAAGAACTCAGGAACGAAAATCAACCTCCACTCTACCGTACATAACATTATAGTCGCCACTCACTCGCCACTGCACTAATGTCGCCAGGCGCCATATATTACGAATTTTAGCATCACTATAGACTTTTATGTGCCACTGAAGACATGTAGTGTGATGTACATAATATAAACTACAGTGCATACCTCTTCAGTGGCACATACAAGCCTATAGTGATGCTAAAATTTGTAATATATGGCGCCTGGCGACATTAGTGCAGTGGCGAGTGACTGGCGACTATAGTGTTATGTACAGTAGAATAATCAAAACATTTTAATTGACCACAATGAAAGATTACAGCTGAAAAAAATAATGCAAAATGCTTCTGGACGGCACCTAATACGTGCATGCAAGCACGCACACACACACACACAGTGAGGCACAACAAACATGAAGCACAACTCTACGGCTGAGAACAAGAAAGGCCAATGTCACAAATCTATGTTTAGAGAAAAATGCGTTTGAAATATTGCATCCTTCATCATGGCATCAGGTAATAACAGCAGATGGAAGATTTGTTTTTCAGTAATTACATAGATTATAACCTATCATTTCTTGCATTGATAGATAGATAGATACATTTCCAGTTCGGTGGTGGACTTATCTAAAATTACCCATTATTTGACATTGGCCCTTCTGGTTCTCAGCCCTAGAACTATAACACCAAGTACGGCAACACATGTAAAATAGGTCACTACATTACCTTTCCCATGCACGCCCAGCCATGGCACCCTTCAAGGCACTGTGTCAGGGCCCCACACAGGCTGGGGGGATCCTGGCACTAAGCTGACACCTACCGTGGGGGGGCGGGGCTCGGCGGCCTGTGTGATGGCCGGCCACTATACACCTGTCACTTAGAGGCAGAGTACCCGGTGATCCCTTTGTACCACTGAATAAACTGTGACACTTGAACAGAAAGAGAGAGAGAAAGAGAGAGAGAGAGAGAGAGAGAGAGAGGAGAGAGAGAGAGAAGAGAGAGAGAGAGAGAGAGAGAGAGAGAGAGAGAGAGAGAGAGAGAGAGAGAGAGAGAGAGGAGAGAGGAGAGAGAAGAGAGAGAGAGAGAGCAGAGACAGAGACAGAGACAGAGAGAGAGACAGAGAGAGAGAGAGAGAAGAGAGAGAGAAGAAGAGAGAGAGAGAGAAGAGAGAGAGGAGAGAGAGAGACGAGAGAGAGAGAGAGAGAGAGAGGAAAGAGAAGAGAGAGAGAGAGAGAGAAGAGAGAGAGAGAGAAGAGAGAGAGGAGAGAGAGAGAGAGAGAGAGAGAGAGAAGAGAGCAGCGAGAGAAGAGAGAAGAGAGAGCGAGAAGAAGAGAGAGAGAGAGAGAGAGAGAGAGAGACGAGAGGAGAGAAGAGAGAGAGAGAGAGAAGAAAAAAGAAGAAAAAGAGAAAGAAGAGAGAGAAGAGAAGAGAGAGAATCAGGACAGCAGCCCTAACAGACATAACAACGACAGATGCACAAAAAACAGAAGCTGAACAAAAAATACCCAGAGAATCAAAGCAAGAAGTTAAAACAAGAATGTTAGTAAGATTAGAAGAAACCTAAGACCAATTTCACATGCCATCAAAACAAAACACACTAAAAAGAATTGAATCCATGAGGCCCAGAACATATTTCCATTGCAATTTGGGCACCATTAGACGATTTGTAATTAATATAAGCAATTTTATAGCTATGACATTTTAGTATCCTTGCCCACTAACTAATTGGTATATTCAGTGACTTTCGTAATTCATGGCCTCGACAACATAGATTTTGTATGTGGCCGAGGAAAGCTCTGGGGTGAAGGGGTAACAGGAAAATATTGGATATGGTGCACGTACTAATTTACACTTACACATTTTCTGTTAAACTATCGAACGGGCAGAAAGAAATACTCAAGAGGTCAAGAACACCCGTATAGAAGCTTTCTTTAGTCTATGTAAAAAACCCGTAAAGATGGTTTGATTAGTGTGGTGTGTATAAAAGGATACTGTAAACTTTGCCTTCTCCGGATTGGATTCAATGCCAGGCAGGGCGGCGGCCACCCTCGGAAAGCTGCAGGGAGGGAGGGAGGCAGGGAGGGAGGGAGGGAGGAGGGAATTCAATTCAATTACTTTAATGTCACACAGTGCTACATAATTTCTACTGGGTTTCATGAAGTATACAGTAAAAATCTTCATATTCTGACTAATTGGGCCAAGGAGTGGCCCGAGTAATGCAAGGATCCGAATAATAGGGGGGATTATATATGGGGGGATATGTATATAAAAAAAAATAATAAAAAAAAATAAAAAATAAAAATAAAAAAAAATAAAAAAAATCTAGGTGTACATACATATAGCTAGGAAATTTCGACCCCTAGAAAAAAAAAAAAAAAAAAAAGGAGGTCCGAATAATGTCAAAGTCCGAATAATGAGGTCCGAATACGAGAGGTTTTACTGTATATACAATAAATTACTTTTGTTAACTGTTAAGAGTTGGGGGTCTCGCCAATAAAGGTTGCACCGCTCGGGATTCGAACCCGGGACCTTCCGCATGCCGGGCGGCTGTGCTTCCCGTTACACCACGGGAACCTCCTAGTGACAACCCACACAGTAACAATACTCCCCATCGCTACCAACACACATTTTTAAAGCTAAGATTGACCAATTGCGACAAGGAGACGGGACCCCACCAGTGTAACTTATTTCCCGTATATCACAACTAGCTAAATACACACACACACACACACACAACTAGGTAAACACACACACACACACACACACACACACACACACACACACACACACACACACACACACACACAACTAGGTAAACACACAAACACACACACACAACTAGGTAAATACACACACACACACAACTAGGTAAACACACACACACACACACACACACACACACACACACACACACACAAACAAAGACAGAAGATTATAAGAAAATATGGATAAGAAAAGATATGAGTGAGGAAGAAAGAGCCAGATGGAATGTACTGTTTAAAGAAGCCAAAGAAAAAAACGAATTGAGAACGGAAGAGGAAAAACAGAAATTCTATTGGAGTTTTAGACCAAAAACTGAACAAGTGGTATCTAAAAGAGAAAGAGTAAGAGAAGACAGTTCAAAGGAAAATGAAAAAGGATGGCAGGTATCGTACACAAATATAAATGGGCTACTGTAGTGTCAACATTAACAGAAGTAAATGATTACCTGAGAGCCAAGAAACCAGACATATTGGGTTTAGTAGAAATGAAGCTGAGTGATTCTGAGGATGTGCCAGTTGGGGAGGGTCAATATAATGTATGGAGGCGAAACAGAAATCAGAAAAAGGGAGGTGGTGTAATGGTGTCAACAAGGAAGGATGTGGTAGTAGGGAATGTGGAGAAAGGAGAAGGAATGGCCGAGGTGTTGAAGGTAGAGTTGGTGATGAAAAAAGGAAGAATAAGAGACTTAGTAATTGTATACGTTCCACCCAAGACAAATTCCTGGGGGAGAGAAGAGTACGGAGACATGATACACACACACAAGCAAATGTTTAAAAAATACGATGGAAAATTGTGAGAACATAATTTTGATGGGAGATTTTAACTACAAAGAAGTTTGCTGGGAAGAATGGTATACTGAAGGAGAAGACTCATGGGGTGGTATATTGTTGGATTTGGTAATGAATAACATCATGACCCAGTGGATTAAAGAGAACACAAGATTCAGAGGTAGCGAAGAACCATCAAGACTAGACCTACTATTGACGAAAGAACTGGAAGTAATTAGTAAAGTAAAGTATCAGTGCCCACTTGGAAAGAGCAACCATGTACTTATTGAATTTGAAATAAATGATAGCAAAAAAGAGGGGAGAA
Organism: Chionoecetes opilio; assembly: GCA_016584305.1. Taxonomy (NCBI): domain Eukaryota; kingdom Metazoa; phylum Arthropoda; class Malacostraca; order Decapoda; family Majidae; genus Chionoecetes; species Chionoecetes opilio. The sequence continues at coordinate 152,180 of JACEEZ010000105.1, read as the reverse complement.
GAGAAGAACACAAGAAAGGAAGATACAATTATGGAAAAGCAGACTTTGACGGATTAAGAACATTCTTCGGAGAGACAGACTGGAGTAATTTCCATGCAGCAACGAGTACCCAGAAAAAATGGGATGAGTTCATCCGAATTTACACCGAAGGAATAAATAATTATGTTCCAAGGATAGTTATCAGAGAAAAGAAAAAAAATGAATGGTTTAACAGAAAATGTGAATTAGCAAGACTAGAAAGAGAAAAAACATGGAATAGTTGGAGGAAAAAAGGAGGTATCAGCCTTTGGGAGAAGTACAAAACAACTAGAAATGAATATGTAAGAATCCGAAGAGAAGAAGAAAGAAACTATGAGAGGAATATAATAGAAAAATGTAAGAATGAACCGAAACTTTTCTATAGATATATTAATGGAAAAATGAAAAACAAGGAAGGAATAGATAAGCTGAAGGTAGAAGGCATAGTGTATGAAGATGCATTACAACAGGCTGAGGTGATGAATAAGTGCTTACAGACTGTATTTACAAGAGATAGTGAATTTAAAACGAAAAATATAATAGCAAAAGCATATATAATGGAAGACATAAAAGTAGACGTAATAGAAGATAAAATTTAAAGGAAAGTCAAATGTAAGAAAAGCCCCGGGTCCAGATGGAGTGTCCAACTGGATTATGAAAGAGTGCAGTAACCAACTGCAGGAAAGTTACATAGTTAATTGAGAGTTACTCAGAGCGCTGATGAAAAGCCTTGATTGGCAAATAGAAATATTGTGCCAATTCACAAAGGAGGCCAGACAAAGAAGGGGAACCACTAAATTACAGGCCAGTATCATTAACGAAGTGGTTTGGCAAAAATGTGATGAAAACAATTGTGAAGGATAGAGTGTGAAATATTTGGGAAGGACAAACACTCGCAGGTGGCCAGTTGGATTTGAGGAGGAATGTCAAGTAAACGAAGCTTATTAAACTTGTACTCGAGTTATTGATGGTGACACCCGAAAGAGAGGGGTGGGTCGATTGCATATACAGGAGAACTCATTAACAGCATTCAAAAGAAGGCAGCTTCAAAACAGGCACTATCGACCCAGGTTTTTTTTTTTTTTTTGTGACTGATAAATGGAACTCTCTTCCGTTCTTTGTCCACTTCCTATGGACTTACATCTTTCAAAAGAAAGGTAACAAGACACCCCGAAACTAAATTAGTCACCCCTCTTTTATTTTATTTTGACTGTCTTCTTTATAGGGACTGGCAACTAAGGACTTTGTGTACCTTTTTTTTGCCTTCCATCCTTGATGGGAAAAAAAAAAAAAAAAAAAAAAGGGATTTTGGGGATGTCAATAAGAGTAACTCTCAAAACACGGCAAAATGAGTCATATCGGCTGGCTCCCCCCCCGAGGGTGCCCGAATAAACGAAGGTTCTCCTGTACTTGGACCTAAAGAAGGCATTTGAAAAGTACTCACAAGAAGACTACTCCTGGAACTAGAACATGTAGGAGGATTGAAGGGTGGTTTGCTGAAGTGGATGGAAGACTTTTTGAAGCAACAGGAGATAGAACAGTTTTAAAAGATCAGAAGTCAGAATGGTGCAGTGTGATAAGACAGTTCCTCAAGGATCAGTATTGGCCCCAGTGATGTTCTGGTCTATGTAAATATGACATTGGGGCTGAACAGTTATATGAGTTTATTCGCTGTGATGCTAAATTACTAAGAAAGTATAAAGTTAAAGAGGACCTTGAGGATCACATAAGGATCTAGATAAGATTTCAGACTGGATCAACTATGGGAAATGGAGTTAATGCTAAAAGTGTAAAGTGATGAGTGTCAGTAGCAAAAAGAGACAGAGAGGAAAGTATTCGATGGGAAATGAATGGATAATCAAACAAAGGTCGAAAAGATCTGGGAGTATGGATTACGGACAATTGTCCTGAGAAGCACTAAAACAAGACACAGGAACTATTCAGTTGCTGAGGAATATAAGGGCATTCAAATATCTGGATGAAGAGATGATTAAAATTGATAACATCTCGATTCTACCAAGGTTGGAATATGCGGCAGTGATTTGGTCACCACATAAATAAGAAGGATATAGGAAGATTGAGAGAATTACAAAGAGAGCCACAAAAATCGCTCCAAGCCTGAGAGATTTACCATATGAGGAAGACTTTCAAGACTAAAGCTCCAACTCTGAGAAAAGAAGAGAAAGGGGAGATTTATAGCAGGTAGTAGCATCAATGGTCTGGAAAAAATGATAGAGAGATCTGTTTGTGTGGCACGATAGAAGGGCAAGAGTCATGAGAAGAAATTGAAAAGGACAACTGCAAGAGGGACATAAAAAAATACAGCTCCCGTATAGGAAGCATAGAAGCCTGAACAACCTTGATGCAAAGTGATTAATGCAAGAAGTATTCAGGACTTCAAAGGCAAACTGGATAATAGAATTGGGCAGGGACAGTACGAGCATGCTCTTTTCCTGTATGTTACAACTACGTAATACAACTAGGTAAATAACACACACACACACACACAACACACACGCACACACACACACACACACACACACACACACACACACACACAATACCTTTCTTCACATTGTATCCTGCCTTTGGGACAGTTTCAATAAATCACACTGAGTTCTGTGGCCTTGCGTTTCCCTTCCTCCGTGGACACTGTCACGCCACGGAAGGAGGATAAGAACATAAGAACATATTGGAAGCTACAAGAGGCCGAGACTACACGAGGTATTTCCTGTTATTTATAGATGTTACTGTTAGTTTATTACGTTACTGTTACTGTTACTATTATGATGGGTTGACATTAGGACAATTACCCAATGTGCAGGTGAATAATAATTATAAAGGCTACTGATACACTACATCTAAAATGACTAAGACATGTGTATGTAGTAATATAACAACATTAAGCAGTAATAAAATATAGGTCACCCTGATGGTGAAGGTAATTCAGTGTATACACTAGTAGCTGTGACAGAAAAGGTGACAATTGCAAAGCATAATCAGAATACCGGGACTCCAATAAACATGAAACAAAAAAACTGAAAAATCAACTCTTGGTGAGAAAAGTCATCTTTATCACAGATTCAAAATCATGTGACACATATATGAACAAAAACTTTTCCTTTTGATAAATAGCAAAGGTTCAGAATAGTCATTATTGCACATGTGTGTGTATTGCACAGGATTCTGGAAGATCAGTTAACAGATCAATGATCAACTGTCTTGACTTATACATCACGAGGACAGACAGAGTTCACCTTAATGTTGTTGTCAGGACAAATGTGACATAAAATAAAGTTATTTTCATCATTCTAAAAAGCAGGTTTCATCTTTGAGTGCAAGTCAGCTGTAGAACTCGTCTCATCCTGCCCCCCTCACCCCCTCACCCCCCGCCCCACCCCAGCAGTCTAGCCTCTCCCCTGGGCTCACCTGTCTCTTGTCTGAGAGGTCTGTCTTGTTGCCCACCAGCATGATGATCACGTCGCTGCCTCGCTCGGTCCTCACGTCGTCTATCCACTTGGAGGTCTGGTGGAAGGAGTTGGCGTCTGCACGGGGAGAAAGGTAAATAAATAAACACTTCTATAACACTATTTCAGACTCTATAAGAACATGTTTATAAAAAAAAGTAAAGTATATACTGTAAATAGAAAATAAAAAGAACTAAAAATTCCTCCAACATATATTTCAGGGCCTGGCAGGGTTTCTATATTTTCCCCTTATGATGAAAAAAATAGGAAATATTGAGAAAATAAAATCAAAAATAGTTATGGGCACAGCATGGGGCTTCTTTTCTCTCCTTATCATGTACAAAAAAAATGATGTACAAAAAAAATGATGTACCAAAAAAATGATGTACAAAAAAATGATGTACCAAAAAATGATGTACCAAAAAAATTATTTACCAAAAAAATGATGTACCAAAAAAATGATGTACCAAAAAAATGATGTACCAAAAAAATGATGTACCAAAAAATGATGTACCAAAAAATGATGTACAAAAAAATGATGTACAAAAAAATGATGTACAAAAAAGTGATGTACAAAAAAATGATGTACAAAAAAGTGATGTACAAAAAAATGATGTACAAAAAAATGATGTACAAAAAAGTGATGTAAAAAAAAATGATGTACAAAAAAGTGATGTACAAAAAATGTACAAAAAAATGATGTACAAAAAAGTGATGTACAAAAAAATGATGTACAAAAAAATGATGTACAAAAAAATGTACAAAAAAATGATGTACAAAAAAAGTGATGTACAAAAAAATGATGTACAAAAAAATGATGCACAAAAAAATGATGTCCAAAAAAATGATGTCCAAAAAACTGATGTACAAAAAAATGATGTCCAAAAAAATGATGTCCAAAAAAATGATGTCCAAAAAAATGATGTACAAAAAACTGATGTACCAAAAAATGATGTACCAAAAAATGATGTACAAAAAACTGATGTCCAAAAAAATGATGTACAAAAAAATGATGTACAAAAAAAAGTGAGATATGAAAAATTATTGATACTATTATGAAAGAAAAAAAAGTGAATGAGAAAATAGTAATAAAAAAAAATAGTGGAGGGCATGCCAGGGCGAGCAACACACAGACAGACAGACAGACGGACACTCACTGGTGATGTCGTACAAAATGTCGTGTCAAAAATTACCGTTACATGTCGTGTTTTCGCTTTTCCCCTCAATGACGTAAAAAAAAAAAAGGAAATACGTAATGAGAAAATAAAATAAAATAAGTCGTGGGCACAGCATGGGGGCTTTTGTTTTTGTTTTTCCCTTATGATGCATCAACAAAATAGTCTAGGGCACAGCCAGGGGAGCAACGCACACACAGAAGTAGAACAGAAGACAATAATAAGTAGAAAAAAAGAAGTAAATAGTAAGAAAATAATAAAATAAAATAGTCTAGGGCATGGCAAGGGGGAGCAACACACACACACAGACAGCCAGACACACACACACACACACACACACACACTGACAGCCAGACACAAACACACACACACACACACACACACACACACACAGCCAGACACACACACACACTGACAGCCACACACACACACAGACACACACACAGACAGCCAGACACACACACACACACACTGACAGCCACACACACACACACACACACATACACACACACAGACCACACAACAGACAGCCAGACACACACACACACACACACACACTGACAGCCACACACACACACACACATACACACACACAGACACACACACACACACACACTGACAGCCAGACACACACACACACAGACAGCCAGACACACACACACACACACACACACACACACACACACACTGACAGCCACACACACACACACACACACACACACAGACAGCCAGACACACACACACACACACACACAGACAGCCAGACACACACACACACACACACACACACACACACCCACACCACACACACACACACACTGACAGCCAGACAGAGGGCCAGAGGGACTCACTGGTGATGTCGTACACTACCACCGCCACCGTGGAGTCCCGGATGTAGGAGGGGATCAGGCTGCGGAACCTCTCCTGCCCGGCCGTGTCCCACAGCTGCAGCCGCACCTGGGGGGTGACACACACACAGGTGAGGTGACGGCAGGAGGAAAGGCAGGGTACACAGTTACGGGAGGAGGAAAGGCAGGGTACACAGGTGACGGCAGGAGGAAAGGCAGGGTACACAGGTGACGGCAGGAGGGAAGGCAGGGTACACAGGTGACGGCAGGAGGGAAGGCAGGGTACACAGGTGACGGCAGGAGGGAAGGCAGGGTACACAGGTGACGGTAGGAGGGAAGGCAGGGTACACAGGTGACGGCAGGAGGGAAGGCAGGGTACACAGGTGATGGTAGGAGGAAGGCAGGGTACACAGGTGATGGTAGGAGGAGAGGCAGGGTAAAACAGGTGATGGTAGGAGGGAAGGGCGGGTACACAGTGATGGTAGGAGGGAAGGCGGGTACACAGGTGATGGTAGGAGGGAAGGCAGGGTACACAGGTGACGGGAGGAGGGAAGGCAGGGTACACAGGTGACGGCAGGAGGGAAGGCAGGGTACACAGGTGACGGCAGGAGGGAAGGCAGGGTACACAGGTGACGGCAGGAGGGAAGGCAGGGTACACAGGTGGGCGGTAGGAGGCAAGGCAGGGTACACAGGTGATGGTAGGGGGGAAGGCAGGGTACACAGGTGACGGCAGGAGGGAAGGCAGGGTACACAGGTGATGGTAGGAGGGAAGGCAGGTACACAGGTGACGGCAGGAGGGAAGGCAGGGTACACAGGTGACGGTAGGAGGCAGGCAGGGTAAACAGGTGATGGTAGGAGGGAAGGGAGGGTACACAGGTGACGGCAGGAGGGAAGGCAGGGTACACAGGGGATGGTAGGAGGGAAGACAGGGTACACAGGTGACGGCAGGAGGGAAGGCAGGGTACACAGGTGATGGTAGGAGGGAAGGCAGGGTACACAGGTGACGGCAGAGGGAAGGCAGGGTACACAGGTGACGGCAGGAGGGAAGGCAGGGTACACAGGTGATGGTAGAGGGAAGGCAGGGGACACAGGTGACGGCAGGAGGGAAGGCAGGGTAAAACAGGTGAGGGCAGGAGGAAGGCAGGGTACACAGGTGACGGCAGGAGGGAAGGCAGGGTACACAGGTGATGGTAGGAAAGGGGAAGGCAGGGTAACACAGGTGACGGCAGGAGGGAAGGCAGGGTACACAGGTGACGGCAGGAGGGAAGGCAGGGTACACAGGTGATGGTAGGAGGGAAGGCAGGGTACACAGTGATGGTAGGAGGGAAGGCAGGGTACACAGGTGACGGTAGGGGGAAGGCAGGGTACACAGGTGACGGCAGGAGGGAAGGCAGGGTACACAGGTGATGGTAGAGGGAAGGCAGGGTACACAGGTGATGGTAGGAGGGAAGGCAGGGTACACAGGTGACGGCAGGAGGCAAGGCAGGGTACACAGGTGATGGTAGGAGGGAAAGGCAGGGTACACAGGTGACGGCAGGAGGGAAGGCAGGGTACACAGGTGATGGTAGGAGGGAAGGCAGGGTACACAGGTGATGGTAGGAGGGAAGGCAGGGTACACAGGTGACGGCAGGAGGCAAGGCAGGGTACACAGGTGATGGTAGGAGGAAGGCAGGGTACACAGGTGATGGTAGGAGGGAAGGCAGGGTACACAGGTGACGGCAGGAGGCAAGGCAGGGTACACAGGTGATGGTAGGAGGGAAGGCAGGGTACACAGGTGACGGCAGGAGGGAAGGCAGGGTAAAACAGGTGATGGTAGAAGGGAAGGCAGGGTACACAGGTGATGGTAGGAGGGAAGGCAGGGTACACAGGTGATGGTAGGAGGGAAGGCAGGGTACACAGGTGACGGTAGGAGGGAAGGCAAAGGGGACACAGGTGACGGTAGGAGGGAAGGCAGGGTACCAGGTGATGGCAGGAGGGAAGGCAGGGTACACAGGTGACGGCAGGAGGGAAGGCAGGGTACACAGGTGATGGCAGGAGGGAAGGCAGGGTACACAGGTGATGGTAGGAGGGAAGGCAGGGTACACAGGTGATGGTAGGAGGAAGCAGGGTACACAGGTGATGGTAGGAGGGAAGGCAGGGTACACAGGTGATGGTAGGAGGGAAGGCAGGGTACACAGGTGACGGCAGGAGGGAAGGCAGGGTACACAGGTGATGGTAGGAGGGAAGGCAGGGTACACAGGTGACGGCAGGGAAGGCAGGGTACACAGGTGACGGCAGGAGGGAAGGCAGGGTACACAGGTGACGGTAGGAGGGAAGGCAGGGTACACAGGTGAGGGAAAGGAGGGAAGGCAGGGTACACAGGTGACGGGAGGAGGGAAGGCAGGGTACACAGGTGACGGCAGGAGGGAAGGCAGGGTACACAGGTGACGCAGGGGGGAAGGCAGGGTACACAGGTGAGGGCAGGAGGGAAGGCAGGGTACACAGGTGACGGGAGGAGGGAAGGCAGGGTACACAGGTGACGGCAGGAGGGAAGGCAGGGTACACAGGTGACGGCAGGAGGGAAGGCAGGGTACACAGGTGATGGCAGGAGGGAAGGCAGGGTACACAGGTGAGGGCAGGAGGGAAGGCAGGGTACACAGGTGACGGCAGGAGGGAAGGCAGGGTACACAGGTGACGGCAGGAGGGAAGGCAGGGTACACAGGTGAGGGCAGGGGGGAAGGCAGGGTACACAGGTGAGGGCAGGGGGGAAGGCAGGGTGTGCCGTATATACAGTGATAGCCAGACTGCTGATAAACAAGCAAACCAGCAAAATGTTTTTGTACATGGCTGCAAGTTCTCAGACACAGCATTCATTGGTGTGATGGTTGACATGGCATTACAGTATCAGTGCAGCGTTCTACAGTAGGTGCTGCATTATTAGAAGCATTGATGCATGGTAATGTAGGTGTGATGGAGGTGCTGCATTGATGCCATTGCAGCCATCACGCCAATGCTGTGTCTGAGAACTTGCAGCCATGTCCAATAACATTTTACTGGTGTGATGCATCTGCAGGATTTGCAATTAGGTGATAATTGAATGTCATTTTTTATGTAATGTTGTGTACAGACAAAAGAAATGACCATTACATAATGCACCATTCTTTGCTTTCTCTCTTTTTTCATATTGACATACAGGTAATATCCATGCATTATCATGTCACTTTTGTTTTCTTGTGTATAACTACAGTGTGTGTACTAACAGACACGGAATAGCTATACGTTACTTCATCCTGTGTTGCTTTATCTATGTGGTCTGCTGTGTAACTATATTTTACAAAATGGTATATCTTTCCATAAATCATTGTTTCCCTCTCTTCCCTTCGCTGGCAGCACTCTGGTAAGGAAATTAAAAGTTTGCAGGAAGAAATATGTTACTTTTCTGGGGGTTTCATAGTACACCTTGTCACTCTCAAATCGGAACAACGGAACTTCAAAATAAAACAATGAAATTTACAAACAAAATAAATTATTTTTTCATTTTTTTTTGAAATTCAATTATCTTAATTTGAAGTTCAGTTGTTTTAATTTGAAGTTCAGTTGTTTTCATTTAAACTTCAGTTGTTTTAATTTGAGATTCACTTGTTTTAATTTAAAGTTCAGTTGTTTTAATTTAAACTTCAGTTGTTTTAATTTGAGATTCACTTGTTTTAATTTAAAGTTCAGTTGTTTTAATTTAAAGTTCAGTTGTTTTAATTTAAAGTTCAGTTGTTTTAATTTAAAGTTCAGTTGTTTTAATTTAAAGTTCAGTTGTTTTAATTTAAAGTTCAGTTGTTTTAATTTAAACTTCAGTTGTTTTAATTTAAACTTCAGTTGTTTTAATTTAAACTTGTTGTTTTAATTTAAAGTTCAGTTGTTTTAATTTAAACTTCAGTTGTTTTAATTTAAACTTCAGTTGTTTTAATTTGAAGTTCAGTTGTTTTAATTTAAAGTTCAGTTGTTTTAATTTAAACTTCAGTTGTTTTAATTTGAAGTTCAGTTGTTTTAATTTGAAGTTCAGTTGTTTTAATTTAAAGTTCAGTTGTTTTAATTTGAGATTCACTTGTTTTAATTTAAAGTTCAGTTGTTTTAATTTAAAGTTCAGTTGTTTTAATTTAAACTTCAGTTGTTTTAATTTAAACTTCAGTTGTTTTAAT
>JACEEZ010000105.1:135000-137500 GCA_016584305.1 Chionoecetes opilio | reverse complement strand
ATGTGTGTTTTGCAATGGTAGGAACACAGTGTGGAGGTTAAAGGGTGGTGCGGCAGCCTTGCCTGGCGAGGAGGAGGAGGAGGAGGAGGAGGAGGAGGAGGAGGAGGAGGAGGAGGAAAGAATTATAAAGAAAAAAGAAGAAGAGGAGGAAGAGCAAGAGGCAGAGGAGAAGGAGAAGGAGGAGGAGCAAGAGGAAGAGGAAGAGGAAGAGGAGCAAGAGGAAAGAATGAAAGAAACTCAAGTAGTGAAAGTTGTAGAAAGTAATAAAAAAAAAGTTAAATTACAAGCCAGCGGTGATCCAGATAGCAGCTGATAACTAATACATTCTCTCTCTCTCTCTCTCTCTCTCTCTCTCTCTCTCTCTCTCTCTCTCTCTCTCTCTCTCTCTCTCTCTCCTCTTTTTTTTTTTTTTATTTTTTTTTTTATAAACATAATACATTGAAAACAGAAGGGGAGTTGATGTGCTAAAGTCCTGACTGGGACGCCAAGGACTCTACTCTACGGTAGCAGTATTATATTTTATTCATGACAATAATTATACAAATAATATGGAAAAAGTACAGCAATTCTCTACTATAAACTAATACTGATACACGAGTGATTAATAAATTATACTAACAACTCTCTCTCTCTCTCTCTTCCTGTCTCTTTCCCTCTCCCTGTCTCACCCTGGGTTTTTTTTTTCTCTCTCTCTCTCTCTCTCTCTCTCTCTCTCTCTCTCTCTCTCTCTCTCTCTCTCTCTCCCCCCCCCTTGACACTCAACGATAAAAAGCACATCAAGGCATATTAAATTCTTATCTCAATTGTTATCATGTGGCGCTAATTCTCATGTCGAACAAATAAAAAACTAAATAAATGAATAGATATATATAAGAAAATGTTAAGAAATAGTAAATAGCAGTGTTGTAGGTCTCGAGACTGGTCTTGGTCTTGGTCTCGAAGGGTTTGGTCTTGGTCTTGGTCTCGGAGGGTCTGGTCTTGGTCTTGGTCTCGGTCTCGGAGGGTCTGGTCTTGGTCTTGGTCTCGGAGGGTCTGGTCTTGGTCTCGGAGGGTCTGGTCTTGGTCTCGGTCTCGGAGGGTCTGGTCTTGGTCTCGGAGGGTCTGGTCTTGGTCTTGGTCTCGGTCTCGGAGAGTCTGGTCTTGACTACAACACTGGTAAATAGCCTCCTAGACGGTTCATAGTAGGTAATCTATTGAACACCTATAAAATATCCTTTTTTTATTTTGACCTCCTATTTACAATGTACGTCTGTTACTGCTACTTTTACTCCTACTACCCTGCCATTATTATATTACTTATCATTTAAAACATCTCGTTGACCTCATGAAGATCTGCCACACCAGCTATTTTTGGGGTGGCCGATCTTCATGTTGGTGAGATATACTATACTTTTGATCCTATCTAGACACTTTGCAAGTACCAACTACAAGGTTATTGACTATACAAAGCGCCACCACGCCAGGACGAACTTGGTGGACTCGAACCGCTGACCGAATGCAGGGACTCTACACGCAAGCTCACGACTCTACCAACCGAGCCACCCTGACGGGTTATGTTGGTGAGTGGTTTGATAACCCAGTTAGGTTAGGTTACGTAACCAATGTCCAGGTTAAGTTAGTGACCTAGCGGGGGTTCTGGGGGACCGCAGCCCCAGTTAGGTCACCCCGAAATTAGCTGGGGTGGCGGATCTTCATGAGACCCGATATCGAACCAAAAACTTTCCTCTTCTCACCGATAGCGGATCCAAGCACATTCTCGTACTTTTAGCCAATATCGTACCTAACACAACTATCGTTCTTCACATGTATTGTACCCTTCAACATTATCGTACCTCTTCAAACCAATAGCTCTTCCAAAAACATTCTCGTATTTCTAACCATTATCGTACCGCAACAAAATAGTTTAGCAAGCATCATACCCACAACATAATCGTACCTCTACAAACCACTACCGTACCCACATCCATAAATACAGCCTATTATCCACACTCCCATAAACAATAATCCCATAGATACAGTGAGCCCCGTATCTCACACCACACAGCCCGCCACATCGCATAACACAGCGCTGACTAACAACGCAACCAGGCCATTAGCTAACACTGCCTCATTACCAGCGGCCTCGTTCCCTCGATAATCCCGCAAGCTTGTTAATGTCACGGCCGGTTAGTTAATGGCCTTCGTCTGCTTCATTGATAAGCCTCTCGTTTACCACTAATTTGAGGCTTTGTATTAGTTGTTTTGTTAATGAAATGTGTGGCGTTTGTTGAGTCTGTGTTTCCTTTGCTAGTTTGTTTACTTATTTCATTGACTGCCTCTCGTGCTGATGTTTTGATTCTTGTTTTTGATGAGTGGGTTTGGTTTTTTTGGGGGGCGGGAGTTTTTTTTTTTTAAGGGTGGGTTTCATTTTTTGGGGGGCGGGAGGTTTATTTTTCTTAAGGGTGGGTTTGGTTTTTTGGGGGGGCGGGTTTTTTTTTTTAAGGGTGGGTTTAGTTTTTGT
>JACEEZ010000105.1:125000-130000 GCA_016584305.1 Chionoecetes opilio | reverse complement strand
AGGGTGACAGATGGCTGGGACAGGGTGACAGATGGCTGGGGACCGGGTGACAGTGACTGGGAAAAGGGTGACAGATGGCGGGACAGGGTGACAGTGACTGGGACAGGGGACAGGTGACTGGGACGGGTGACAGATGGCTGGGACAGGGTGACGATGGCTGGGACAGGGTGACAGATGGCTGGGACAGGGTGACAGATGGCTGGGACAGGGTGACAGATGGCTGGGGACAGGGTGACAGATGGGTGGGACAGGGTGACGGGTGGCTGGGACAGGGTGACAGGTGACTTGGGACAGGGTGACAGATGGCTGGGACAGGGGACAGATGGCTGGGACAGGGTGACAGATGCTGGGACAGGGTGACAGATGGCTGGGACAGGGTGACAGATGGCTGGGGCAGGGTGACAGATGGCTGGGTTCACATGGATAGATGAAGTGTCCCAGTGAAGAAAGGGGGCAAAAAAATGTGGATACGAGCGGAGTACAGTGCTGAGAGTAAGGTGATTGTGGTGGTTTGGGCACGTGAAGAGGAGAGAAGGTGGTGAGGCATTGGGGAGAGCTGTTGGAGTGGAAGTGCCAGGTGAGAGTAAGGTGATTGTGGTGGTTTGGGCACGTTTAAGAGGAGAGAAGGTGGTGAGGCATTGGGGAGAGCTGTTTGGGGTGGAAGTGCCAGGGGAGAGTAAGGTGATTGTGGTGGTTTTGGGGACGTGAAGAGGAGAGAAGGTGGTGAGGCATTGGGGAGAGCTGTTTGGGGTGGGAAGTGCCAGGTGGGGAGTAAGGAGATGAGGTGGTTTGGACACGTGCAGAGGAAGAGAAGGTGGTGAGGCATTGGGGAGAGCTGTTGGAGTGGAAGTGCCAGGTGAGAGTAAAAGGGGATGGAGGTGGTTTGGGCACGTGAAGAGGAGAGGAAGGTGGTGAGGCATTTGGGAGAGCTGTTTGAGTGGAAGTGCCAGGTGAGAGTAAGGGGATTGAGGTGGTTTGGGCACGTGAAGAGGAGAGAAGGTGTTGAGGGATTGGGAGAGCTGTTGGAGTGGAAGTGCCAGGTGAGAGTAAGGCGATGGGGGTGGTTTGGGCACGTGAAGAGGAGAGAAGGTGGTGAGGCATTTGGGGAGAGTGTTTGAGTGGAAAGTGCCAGGTGAGAGTAAGGGGTTGAGGTGGTTTGGGCACGTGAAGAGGAGAGAAAAGGGGGGAGGCAAATTTGGGGAGAGCTGTTTGAGTGGAAGTGCCAGGTGAGAGAAGGTGATTGTGGGGTTTTGGGCACGTGAAGAGGAGAGAAGGTGGTGAGGCATTGGGGAGAGCTGTTGGAGTGGAAGTGCCAGGTGAGAGTAAGGTGATTGTGGTGGTTTGGGCACGTGAAGAGGGAGGAAGGGTGGTGAGGCATTGGGGAGAGCTGTTTGGGGTGGAAGTGCCAGGTGAGAGTAAGGAGATTGAGGTGGTTTGGACACGTGCAGAGGAGAGAAGGTGGTGAGGCATTGGGGAGAGTGTTGGAGTGGAAGTGCCCGGTGAGAGTAAGGCGAGGAGGTGGTTTGGGCACGTGAAGAGGAGAGAAGGTGGTGAGGCATTGGGAGAGCTGTTGAGTGGAAGTGCCAGGTGAGAGTAAGGGATTGAGGTGGTTTGGGCACGTGAAGAGGATGAGAAGGTGGTGAGGCATTGGGGAGAGCTGTTGGAGGGAAGTGCCAGGTGAGAGTTAAGGCGATGGAGTGGGTTTGGGCACGTGAAGAGGAAGAAGGTGGTGAGGCATTTGGGAGAGCTGTTTGAGTGGAACGTGCAGGTGAGAGTAAGGGGATTGAGGGGGTTGGGCACGTGAAGAGGAGAGAAGGTGGTGAGGCATTGGGGAGAGCTGTTGGAGTGGGAAGTGCCAGGTGAGAGTTTAAAGGGGATTGAGGTGGTTTGGGCACGTGAAGAGGAGAGAAGGTGGTGAGGCATTGGGGAGAGCTGTTGGAGTGGAAGTGCCAGGTGAGAGTAAGGAGATTGAGGTGGTTTGGACACGGCAGAGGAGAGAAGGTGGTGAGGGCATTGGGGGAGAGCTGTTGGAGTGGAAGTGCCAGGTGAGAGTAAAGGCGATGGAGGGGGGGTTGGGCCCCGTGAAGAGGAGAGAAGGTGGTGAGGCATTGGGAGAGCTTGTTGAGTGGAAGTGCCAGGTGAGGGGTAAGGGGATTGAGGTGGTTTGGGCACGTGAAGAGGAGAGAAGGTGGGTGAGGCATTGGGGGAGAGCTGTTGGAGTGGAAAATGCCAGGTGAGAGTAAGGCGATTGAGGTTTGGGTTTTGGGGACGTGAAGAGGAGGAGAAGGGGTGAGGCATTGAGGAGAGCTGTTGGAGTGGAAGTGCCAGGTTTAGAGTAAGGCGATTGAGGTGGTTTGGGCACGTGAAGAGGAGAGAGGTGGTGAGGCATTGGGGAGAGCTGTTGGAGTGGAAGTGCCAGTGAGAGTAAGGCGATTGGGGTGGTTTGGGCACGGGAAGAGGAGAGGGAAAGGGGGTGAGGCATTGGGGAGAGCTGTTGGAAATGGGGAAATGCCAGGTGAGAGTAAGGTGATTGTGGTGGTTTGGGCACGTGGAAAAAGGAGAGAAGGTAGTGAGGCATTGGGGAGAGCTGTTTGGGAAAGGAAGTGCCAAGTGAGAGTAAGGTGATTGAGGTGGTTTGGGCACGTGAAGAGGAGATAAGGTGGTGAGGCATTGGGGAGAGCTGTTGGAGTGGAAGTGCCAGGTGAGAGTAAGGCGATTGAGGTGGTTTGTGCACGCGAAGAGAAGGTGGTGAGGCATTGGGGAGAGCTGTTGGAGTGGAAGTGCCAGGTGTGAGTAAGGTGATTGAGGTGGTTTGGGCACGTGAAGAGGAGAGAAGTTAGTGAGGCATTAGGGAGAGCTGTTGGAGTGGAAGTGCCAGGTTGCCGTCCACCGGGTAGGCCAAGGAAGACATGGAGGCAGTGTTGAAGAGGATCAGAGGGCATAGAAGAGGATCAGAGGGCATAGAAGAGGATCAGAGGGCATAGGAGAGAATCAGAGGGCATAGAAGAGGATCAGAGGGCATAGAAGAGGATCAGAGGGCATAGAAGAGGATCAGAGGGCATAGAAGAGGATCAGAGGGCATAGAAGAGGATCAGAGGGCATAGAAGAGGTTGAGGCAATGGATAGAGATTGTAGGTGTTATGGCGCACCTAAGACATTGGAAAATGAGTGATAGAAAGAAGGAGACAGGTAGATATATTGGTAACGCGGAAATGACGGGAAAAGAAGAGGAAGAAGAGGAAAATCAATACGTGAAGAAAAACAAAAGGGAAGGGAAGGAAAGGAAGAGGAAAGAAGGAGGGAAGGAAGGAGGAAAATAAATACATGAAGGAAGAATCAATACGTGAAGCAAAACAAAATGGAAGGAAAGGAAGAGAAAAAAGGAAGGAAGGAAGGAGGAAAAGAAATACGGAGATGGAAGGTAGGAAAAGAAATACCGGGAAAAGAAAGGAAGAAGGAGGAAAAGAAATACGAGAAGGAAGGAAGAAGAGGAAAAGAAAACGAGAAGGAAGGAAGGAAGGAAGAAGGAAGGGAGGAGGAAGGAAGGAAGGAAGGAGGAAAAGAAATACGTGAAGGAAGGAAGGAGGAAAAGAAATACGAGAAGGAAGGAAGGAAGGAATGAAGGAAGGAAGGAAGGAAGGAAGGGAGGGAGGAGGGAGGGAGGAAGGAAGGAAGGAAGGAAGGAACGTGAAGGAAAGGAAGGAAGGAAAGAAGAAGATAGAAGAAGGAAGGAAGGAAGGAAGGAAGGAAGGAAGGAAGGAAGGAAGGGAGGGAAGGAAGGAAGGAAGGAAGGAAGGAAGGAAGGAAGGAAGGAAGGAAGGAAGGAAGGAAGGAAGGAAGGAAGGAAGGAAGAGGAGGAAAAGAAATACACGAAGGAAGGAAGAGAAGGAAATACGTTAAGAGAAAAACAAGAAATAAGCAACAATGAGAAAAAATGAGAAAAAAAATTTATACATACAATAATGAAAATATATTGGAAAAGTAAAGGAAGGAAAGGAAAACTATACGATAAAAGGTTGATAATAGAATAATAACAGATAATAAACAATAGACATTAATGACAAACAATAAAAATAGACAGTAATATACCACTGACACTTGAAAATAATGAAACGCAAAGCAAAGGAAAATGGGCCCTATATGAAACTTTACATATCGGCTTTTAAATGGTACCCGTTTTATATTACTACCATTTATAATTCGTGAGATATAAAAAAAATATCATTAATACAGTAAAACTAGACAATATTAGCTTTCAAATGGTACCTGTTTCATCATGTTATCATTTCTACTTCTTGAGGTATAAGGTAAAATGACACTTGTAAAGGATGAAACGCAAAAATAAGGGAAAATGGGCCCTATATAATTAATGACATATATACTACTATACTACTAATGCTATATACTACTATACTACTACCGTAGATAACAGTGAAGTCGCCACCTGCAGTGAAGTCGCCAGGCGCCAAATATTACGAATTATATCATCACTACTGATTTTTATGTTCCACTGAAGATGTTACACAGTAGTTTATATCATGACTACTGTCAAATGAAAAAAGGGTAGAAAAAATAGAAAGGTAGGTAGGGTAGAAAAACAGGGTAGAGAAAATCTACCCTGTTTCAGCGTTGTTTTATGCTTTGTATCTGCAAATATAACTATTGCGCATTTTGCTTCTCACGGTTTTCTTCGCGCGATGACAGACAGTAAACAATAGCCTTTCGGGCGACAGGACACAGACTTGCCAGATCTTTCAAACTTGAATAGAATTTATTTTCACGTTGGCAGAGGAATTTTTATATATCCAAGCATCTTCCGCAGCTAAAATATATAGAGACTTGTTTTACTTTACCTCTAATTTCCCTGAATTCCCCAGAGTGGCGACTCAACTGTTGGGTTAAAATACTAGCTGGCGACTTTACTGTAGTAGGTATAGTGAGGTCGCCACTCGGTTTTATTTTTGTAATTTGTTCATTTATAGCCCTAATATGACACAGAT
>JACEEZ010000105.1:67500-115000 GCA_016584305.1 Chionoecetes opilio | reverse complement strand
ACATCATTCATCCATTACCACAACATCGTCCATTAACAACAACATTCAAAACCATTAACAATCATTCATCCATTAACACAACATTCATCCATTAACACAACATTCATCCATTAACACAACATTCATCCATTAACACAACATTCATCCATTAACACATCATTCATCCATTAACACATTCATCCATTAACACAACATTCATCCATTAACACAACATTCATCCATTAACACAACATTCATCCATTAACACAACATTCATCCATTAACACAACATTCATCCATTAACACATCATTCATCCATTAACACAACATTCGTCCATTAACACAACATTCATCCATTAACACATCATTCATCCATTAACACATCATTCATCCATTAACACATCATTCATCCATTAACACAAGTCATCCATTACCACAACATTCGTCCATTAACACAACATTCGTCCATTAACACAACATTCGTCCATTAACACATCATTCATCCATTAACACGACATTCATCCATTAACACAACATTCATCCATTAACACAACATTCATCCATTAACACAACATTCATCCATTAACACAACATTCATCCATCAACACAACACTCATCCATTAACACATCATTCATCCATTAACACAACATTCATCCATTAACACAACATTCATCCATTAACACAACATTCATCCATTAACACAACATTCATCCATTAACACAACATTCATCCATTAACACAACATTCATCCATTAACACAAAATTTATCCATTAACACATCATTCATCCATTAACACAACATTCATCCATTAACACAACATTCATCCATTAACACAACATTCATCCATTAACACAACACTCATCCATTAACACAACACTCATCCATTAACACAACATTCATCCATTAACACAACATTCATCCATTAACACAACATTCATCCATTAACACAACATTCATCCATTAACACAACATTCATCCATTAACACATCATTCATCCATTAACACATCATTCATCCATTAACACAACATTCATCCATTAACACAACATTCATCCATTAACACAACATTCATCCATTAACACACATTCATCCATTAAACCCATCATCATCCATTAACACAACATTCATCCATTAACACAACATTCATCCATTAACACAACATTCATCCATTAACACAACATTCATCCAATTAACCACAACATTCATCCATTAACACAACATTCAGTCCATTAACACATCATACCATTAACACAACATTCATCCATTAACACATCATTCATCCATTAACACAACATTCATCCATTAAAAACCCACAACACTCATCCATTAACACAACATTCATCCATTAACACAACATTCATCCATTAACACAACATTATCCATTAAAACACATCACATTCATCCATTAAAAAACAACATTTATCTATTAAACACAACATTCATCCATTAACACAACATTCATCCATTAACACAACATTCATCCATTAACACAACATTCATCCATTAAACACAACATCATACATTCATCCATTAACACATCATTCACCATTAAAACAACACTCATCCATTAACACAACACTCATCCATTAACACAACACTCATCCATTAACACACATTCATTCCATTAACACAACACTCATCCATTAAACACAACACTCATCCATTAACACAACACTCATCCATTAACACAACATTCATCCATTAACACATCATTCATCCATTAACACATCATTCATCCATTAACACAACACTCATCCATTAACACAACATTCATCCATTAACAAATCATTCATCCATTAACACATCATCATCCATTAACACAACATCATCCATAACACATCATTCATCCATTAACACAACATTCATCCATTAACACAACTCATCCATTAACACAACATTTATCCATTAACACAACACTCATCCATTAACACAACATTCATCCATTAACACAACACTCATCCATTAACACAACATTCATCCATTAACACAACATTCATCCATTAACACAACACTCATCCATTAACACAACACTCATCCATTAACACAACATTCATCCATTAACACAACATTCATCCATTAACACATCATTCATCCATTAACACAACACTCATCCATTAACACAACATTCATCCATTAACACATCATTCATCCATTAACACATCATTCATCCATTAACACAACACTCATCCATTAACACAACATTCATCCATTAACACAACACTCATCCATTAACACATCTTTCATCCATTAAAACATCATTCATCCATTAACACAACATTCATCCATTAACACATCATTCATCCATTAACACAAATTCATCCATTAACACAACACTCATCATCATTAACACACAACATTCATCCATTAACACAACACTCATCCATTACACAAACATTCATCCATTAACACAACACTCATCCATTAATACAACATTCATCCATTAACACAACACTCATCCATTAACACAACATTCATCCATTAACACATCATTCATCCATTAACACATCATTCATCCATTAACACAACATTCATCCATTAACACAACATTCATCCATTAACACAACATTCATCCATTAACACAACATTCATCCATTAACACAACATTCATCCATTAACACAACATTCATCCATTAACACATCATTCATCCATTAACACAACATTCATCCATTAACACAACATTCATCCATTAACACAACATTCATCCATTAACACAACATTCATCCATTAACACAACATTCATCCATTAACACAACATTCATCCATTAACACAACATTTATCCATTAACACAACATCATCCATTAACACAACATTCATCCATTAACACAACAATCCATCCATTAACACAACATTCATCCATTAACACATCATTCATCCATTAACACAATCATTCATCCATTAACACAACATTCATCCATTAACACAACATTCATCCATTAACACAACATTCATCCATTAACACAACATTCATCCATTAACACAACATTCATCCATTAACACAACATTCATCCATTAACACAACATTCATCCATTAACACATCATTCATCCATTAACACAACATTCATCCATTAACACATCATTCATCCATTAACACAACATTCATCCATTAACACAACATTCATCCATTAACACAACATTCATCCATTAACACAACATTCATCCATTAACACAACATTCATCCATTAACACAACTCATCCATTAACACAACATTCATCCATTAACACAACATTCATCCCTTAACACAGCATTCATCCATTAACACAACATTCATCCATTAACACATCATTCATCCCTTAACACAACATTCAAAATCCATCAACCACAACATTCATCCATTAACACAACTCATCCATTAACACAACATTCATCCATTAACACAACATTCATCCATTAACACATCATTCATCCATTAACACAACATTCATCCATTAACACATCATTCATCCATTAACACAACACTCATCCATTAACACAACATTCATCCATTAACACAACATTCATCCATTAACACAACATTCATCCATTAACACAACATTCATCCATTAACACAACATTCATCCATTAACACAACATTCATCCATTAACACAACATTCATCCATTAACACAACTCATCCATTAACACACATTCATCCATTAACACAACATTCATCCATTAACACAACATTCATCCATTAACACAACATTATCCATAACACCCCATTCATCAATTAACACAACATTCATCCATTAACACAACATTCATCCATTAACACAACATTCATCCATTAACACAACATTCATCCATTAACACAACATTCATCCATTAACACAACACTCATCCATTAACACAACATTCATCCATTAACACAACATTCATCCATTAACACAACATTCAATACATTCATCCATTAAACACACATTCATCCATTAACACAACACTCATCCATTAACACATCATTCATCCATTAACACAACAATTTATCCATTAACACAAACACTCATCCAACATCTCAACGAGCGCCCAACTTTGATCTTTCTATAATTTCTGATTGGGAAAGCAAACCTTGTTTTGTTCAATCCTCCAAAAACCCAATTCTTCACCTATCTCTCGACAAACCTACCAGATTAACTAATCCCCTCTTCCTTCAAGACACCCAAATGTCTCCTTCCTTTTACATGAACATTCTAGGACTTTTCCTTTACTAAAAATCTGAACTGGAAATCTCACATCTCATCTCTTGCTAAAACAAACTTCTAAGAAGTTAGGTGTGCTGTGGCGTCTGCGTCCTTTTTTTCTCCTCCCAATGCTTGCTCCTCTACAAAGGGCTTATCGCCCCTGTAAAGGAAATATTCATCACATGTTTGGGAGAAGATCCACTCCTAACAGCTCTCCTAAACAGGGTTAGTCCAAAAGCTTTCGTCTCATCAATCCTCTCCTCTGACTGACTGTCTTCAATCTTTAATCACCGCCGCAATGTTGCCTTCTCTTGCCCCTTCTCCTCAACGTTTATTTTTCATGCCTCAAATGCTCTTCTGAACTTGCTAAACTGCATGCCTCCCCCATCCCGCAGGCCTCGATGCACAAGACTTTCTACTCATTATCATCCCTATTCTGTCCATCTCTTCAATGCAAGATTAATCGTATCTTACTCTTTCAAAAAATTTCCCTTCCTGTAAACTCTGGAAAAATCTCCTTCCCTGTTTCTATTTCCACTTTCTATGACTTAAAAATCTTTTCAAAAGAAGAGTAACAAAACACAAAAACCTCCCCCCCCCAAAAAAAAAAAAAAAAAAAAAAAAAAAAAATAACAAAAATCATCTATTAAACAAATCATTCATAAACTCTTTTATGTATAGGCTTTTGAAATAGTTGCACATACAACGTGTAACTTTAAGCCTTATTGCAATCTCTGTTTAAACTTTAAATACAAAAAACAAAAACAAAAAACAAAACAAAAAGAAAACCTATATGATAAAATGCACCATAAAGTTAGCCAGGTCACTTTCCCCGGCCGTCAAGACACGCCTCCCTGTCTGGCCTTCCTGCATTCCTGCCTCGTCTAGGTAGCGCTCCACTAAACTTTCAAGGCGCTGTGACCTTTGTGGGGGGTGAGGGGGCCGCACATCAAGACGCTCTCTACTCCCCCCCCCACCCCCACCCGGCACTCACACCGGTGTATAGATTGCCCCCATTATAGATAGTACCATTACATTGCATTACTACTCAAGTTCATCTCCTTTTTTTATATGTATATTGTGTGTATTTTTTGCTGTCTATCATGCAGTGGCCTAGCATAGGTATCTATCAATGGGGGGCACCTGGGGGCGGGGGGGGGGGGCACAGTTGAGTAAGGGGGGGCACAGCTGAGTATAGGGGGGGGGCACTAGGCAAGCGAAGGTCATGGGCCACTCTGATGCCACCACATAGAAGGGTATAAGGTCACATTTAAAGATCAGATCAGTGGTGAGTATTAGAGCATTATAAAGAACACGGCAGCCAGGGCCAGTGAGGGGGGGGCACCGGATTCTCATGGGAGGCACGTGCTCTCCCGTAGCTCACCCACTGCGTCTATGCCTTCAGACAAAATATATTCATTATCATTTTTACTATTTCATCGTTTGTGGTGGAAGATTATGTTTGTCAGTACACTTCCACTAAGTCTCTCTCTCTCTCTCTCTCTCTCTCTCTCTCTCTCTCTCTCTCTCTCTCTCTCTCTCTCTCTCTCTCTCTCTCTCTCTCTCTCTCTCTCTCTCTCTTTTTACGTCCAGCGAGATAACTTCCTCTATGTAAAAAGCCACATATTCTATACTCCGAGTCCTTTGTCTTTCTCTGTAAATCATCTCAAAACTCTTCTCATATAAACACCATACTATAACATGCTACCCAAACACTACATACAACTATACATAGTCTGGGGGTTTTTTACGAGGCAAAAAATCCTGACCCCTTCCTGTTTACTGACTGATATTTGATGTATTTTATCATAGTTAACCCTATTATCAGGTAAACATAGGCATCATTTTAAGCATGAGACCTTAAGATAGAATGGAATTTTTGCCTCGTAAAAAAAATAGACTATACATACTACATCACAAAGGCTAAATCACCATACACTATACTAACAATACATAGTCACAACTTGTTAATATGTAATACAATAAAAAGGTCGACTACAATGCATATAGATCATTAGAAACTACATTCCTTCCTTTCTAACTTCCTTCCTTCCTAACTTATTTGCTTCCTTCCTTCCTTCCTTCCTAACTTATTTGCTTCCTTCCTTCCTTCCTTCCTAACTTATTTGCTTCCTTCCTTCCTTCCTTCCTAACTTATTTGCTTCCTTCCTTCCTAACTTATTTGCTTCCTTCCTTCCTAACTTATTTGCTTCCTTCCTTCCTTCCTAACTTATTTGCTTCCTTCCTTCCTTCCTTCCTAACTTATTTGCTTCCTTCCTTCCTAACTTATTTCCTTCCTTCCTTCCTTCCTTCCTAACTTATTTGCTTCCTTCCTTCCTAACTTATTTGCTTCCTTCCTTCCTTCCTAACTTATTTGCTTCCTTCCTTCCTTCCTAACTTATTTGCTTCCTTCCTTCCTTCCTAACTTATTTGCTTCCTTCCTTCCTTCCTTCCTTCCTTTTTTTCATGATTTTTATTTTTATTTTTCTCCTTCTTTTCCCTCCATTTTCCTTAATACTTCTCTCTAACTATAATGATGGCTACTAATAAGATACTCCATTCGGTAAAGAATTGTTTTATCAACCATCTCCTTTTTCAGATCAACTATATTTTTTTCAGATAGATTTTGATGCGTTTTGAAAGAATCTGATGTTTGTTTTCTTGGCAATCACTAGTTTTTATTTTTGACCCCCTTGACCTCACCTCTGAAAAACTAGTGATTTCCCATTCAGCTGACAGAATTTAATTAACCCCTTGAGATCCAGAACATAATCTCCATTGTAATTTGGGTACCATTAGACGATTTTTAGTGACTATAAGCAATATTTTATAGATATGACCTGTTTAGTATCCTTGTCCACTAGCTAATTTGGTATATTAAGTTACTTTTCGAAATTTTATGGGTAACAACAGACGATTTTATATAGCATAGGAAAGATCTGGGCGTGAAGGGGTTAATGGTAAAAAAAGGCGAAAATGTGCCAGACATCAGAGGTCATATGGCACTATGACAAAGCATAATAAAGGGGAGGAGTTATAGAGAAAGAGTGAAACGGTGAGGGAAGGGGAGAGGAACGGAATGTTACAGCAGGATGGTTAGATCAGAGGAAGGATGTGTATTTGTTGGAGGAAGGTGATCATATATTGAGAATTGGGACAGGGAGGTGAGTAAGGAAAGTTTTTTTTTTGAGGCAGATTGCTAGAATGCTGTGAGACATTCTAAGTAAAGTAAAGTAAGGTAAGGTAAGGTAAGGTAAGGTAAGGTAAGGTAAGGTAAGGTAAGGTAAGGTAAGGTAAGGTAAGGTAAGGTAAGGTAAGGTGAGGTGAGGTGAGGTAAGGTAAGGTGAGGTGAGGTGAGGTGAGGTGAGGTGAGGTGAGGTGAGGTAAGGTAAGGTAAGGTAAGGTAAAGGTAGGTAGGTGAGGTGAGTAGGTAGGTAAGTAGGTAGGTGAGGTGGAGGTGAGGTGAGGTAGTAGGTGAGGTGAGGTGAGGTAAGGTATAGGGTAAGGTAAGGTAGGTAATATAGTCGTTGTTTGTAGAGAGGAAAGAGGTGAGTGCCAGTGTGCTGTACTGACTGATATTTATGCAGGTAGAAGGAGGAATACTACTACTTGCTTCTTACACTATATATGCCTGTATTTCATCAAATATGTTATCTCATAGTTACCAGATCAGGTAAACACAGGCATCATTTTAAGCATAAGACCTTAAGATAGAATGGATTTTTTACCTTGTTAAAAAAAATAGACTATAGTGGTTTCCTATAGAGCTGATAAGAAATGCTGTGGTGTATTCTAATAGCTTGATATAATGAGTGTCTTGTGATGAAAGATAAAACAGGTTCTTATTAGATGTCCACCAATAACCTGGGTAAAATTATAAGTCCTTTCCCGCCCTTATTAGCGGCCTTTTTCCTCCAAACCCTCACAGATCCCTTCAGATACCTCTAAAACGTAATTATAAAGTGGAGGAGAGATAAAAAACAGAAAAAAAATTACTAACCTAACCTCAATATAACCTAACCTAACATTACGTAACCTGGTAAAATTCTAGTTCTTTCTCGCCCTTTGGTCTCGCTAGGAGGTTATTGAAAGGTTAGTGGTTTCATAGTAGTTTATTAGTCGGGTTGGTTAGTTAGGTTTAGTAGGTTAGTTAGGTTTAGTTAGTTAGGTTTTAGTAGGTTAGGTTGTTTAGTTAGGTTTTAGGTTTTTAGGTTAGTTTTAGTAGGTTAGGTTTAGTAGGTAGTAGGTTAGGTTTTAGTGAGGTTAGGTTTAGAGGTTGGTTTTAGTGAGGTTAGGTTTTAGTGAGGTTAGGTTTTAGTGGGTTAGGTTTTAGTAGGTTAGGTTTTAGTGAGTTAGGTTTTAGTGAGGTTAGGTTTTAGTGAGGTTAGGTTTTAGTGAGGTTAGGTTTTAGTGAGGTTAGGTTAGGTTTTAGTGAGGTTAGGTTTTAGTGAGGTTAGGTTTTAGTGAGGTTAGGTTTTAGTGAGGTTAGGTTTTAGTGAGGTTAGGTTTTAGTGAGGTTAGGTTTTAGTGAGGTTAGAGTTTTAGTGAGGTTAGGTTTTAGGGTTGTAGTTAGTTGAGGTTTAGTTAGGTTTTAGTGAGGTTAGGTTTTAGTAGGTAGGTTTAGGAGGTTAGGTTTTAGTGAGGTTAGGTTTTAGTGAGGTTAGGTTTTAGTGAGGTTAGGTTTTAGTGAGGTTAGGTTTTAGTGAGGTAGGTTTAGTAGTGGTTTTTAGTGAGGTTAGGTTTTAGTGAGGTTAGGTTTTAGTGAGGTTAGGTTTTAGTGAGGTTAGGTTTTAGTGAGGTTAGGTTTTAGTGAGGTTAGGTTTTAGTGAGGTGAGGTTAGGTTTTAGTGAGGTTAGGTTTTAGTGAGGTTAGGTTTTAGTGAGGTTAGGTTTTAGTTAGGTTAGGTTTTAGTTAGGTTAGGTTCTAGTGAGGTTAAGTTAGGTTAGGTCAGGTCATATTGAGGTTAGGTTAGCAATTTTTTTCCCTTTTTTATCTCTCCCCCACTTTATAATGACGTTTTAGAGGTATCGGAAGGGATCTGTGAAGGTCTAGAGGTAAAAAGCCCACTACTAAGGGCGAGACTCTAGAAATGTACCCTAGCCTTTTATGTATTCCCTCCCTTCCAAGAGCACTCCAGTTCTTAAGGTTAGTCTTAAGTCTTTAGGTAATCTATATTTATAATTCTTTAGATAGTCTCTTATTCAGATTATTATTATTATTGGTCTATTATTAAACTCTCGCTAATATCTCTATACTAATGAACATGAGCTCAAAACACAAATTTTCATAGCACACACACACACACACACACACTCTATCTCTCTCTCACACACAAACAGTCACACACACACACACACACACAAACACACTGTCACACACACACACACACACACACTCTATCTCTCTCTCTCACACACAAACAGTCACACACACACAAACACACTGTCACACACACACACACACTCTCTCTCTCTCTCGTTCTCACGCACACAAACTCTCTCTCTCTCTCTCTCTCTCTCTCTCTCTCTCTCTCTCTCTCTCTCTCTCTCTCTCTCTCTCTCTCTCTCTCTCCCTCTCTCTCCCACACACAAACAACCTAAACTTCTACTCTTTCCTGACAAATAATAACAATACGTGCATCATAATATAGATTGTTTTAGTGATACCTTTACACCACATGACTCTGTCTAACACTATTGGAGTACAATGACCAGCTACACCAATAACCCACTCCTATACAGATAACATCCAATATATACAGAGGGGGACAGACTATACAGCATAATAACTTGACTTGTGGAATGAGGATATAGTTTAGTACAATTATATCAGTAGGCAATGGTGTATGTCTAATCTACTCA
The DNA here is from genome assembly GCA_016584305.1 of Chionoecetes opilio. Taxonomy (NCBI): domain Eukaryota; kingdom Metazoa; phylum Arthropoda; class Malacostraca; order Decapoda; family Majidae; genus Chionoecetes; species Chionoecetes opilio. The sequence goes on along the minus strand of JACEEZ010000105.1, from coordinate 105,002 downwards.
ATTATCTATCATCAAAAAGTTTATCCATGGGTGTGCATCTGTTTTTACCTATGCTAATATTACTTCTTTTTTTTCATTATTATGGATATATTACCTTATTTATTATCTATTATTTCTACTTTTTCACACTCACCTGGTATGTGTTGTCGAAGGAGTCGTACATAAATCTAGTGATGAGCGAGGTCTTTCCAACTGAAACAAAAATAAGAAAGAAAATAAATACTCAGAAATTATGTATACAGAAGACACAATATTTTAGGCTAATATTTAGAACATGACTGTGTCTGGATTTAACCCCTTGAGACCCAGAACGTAATGTAGATTGTAATTTGGCTACCATTAGACGATTTTTGGTGAATACAAGCAATATTTTATAGATATGACCTGTTTAGTATCCTTGTCCACTAACTAATTTGGTATATTCAGTTACTTTTCGTAATTTTATGGCTAACAACAGACAATTTTTTATAGCAAAGGAAAGATCTGGGCGTGAAGGGGTTAAGTAATTTTCACCTTTCTACTGTTTCTACAGGTCAGAACGCGTGTGAAACTAACAATGAAATGTTGCGCAAACCAAAAAATTTTCATAGGCTAGGTTAGGTTAGGTTAATGTATATTGTAATTTGGCTGCCATTAGACGATTTTTGGTGAATACAAGCAATATTTTATAGATATGACCTGTTTAGTATCCTTGTCCACTAACTAATTTGGTATATTCAGTTTGAGGTTTAGGTTAGGTTAGTTTGGTTTGATTAGATAATTATTTGATGCCTATACAAATGGAGTGTTTTTTCCAGTCAAAACGTCTAAAAAGTGTATTTATATAAATTTGTAATAACTTTTTCGAATTACAATAAACACACTTTTTTGAGGTTTGCACAGGAAAAAAATATCTCCATTAGGAAAAGCACCACATATTAAGCGAAAAAAATCGAACTTGACTGAAAATCTTGCAAGTCATAGAGAAAGTTTTTACCATTTTTTTATTTCACATTTTCATTTCCTCCTACATGGCTTCAACCCCTTGAGGCCCAGAACGTAATTTTCATTGTAATATAGCCACCATTCGACGATTTTAATGAACATAAGCAATATTATATAGATATGACCTGTTTAATATCCTTGTCCATTAGCTCATTTGGTTTATTTATAGTCTATTTTTTTTAACATGGCAAAAAATCCATTCTATCTTACGGTCTCATGCTTAAAATGATGTCTATGTGTACCTGACAATAGGGTTAACTATGATAAAATACAACACAAATTTAGAAGAAGCATAGTATTCCCTTCTCCTGGCATCAAATATCAGTCAATAACCAGCAAGGGGGCAGGATATTTTGCCTTGTTAAAAAAAATAGACTATAGTTACTTTTTCGTAGTTTTATGGCTAATAACAGACGATTTCATATAGCAAAGGAAAGATCTGGGCGTGAAGGGGTTAAAAAGGTATTTATTTAGGTTCATTTACAGAAGGAAGAAAGCAGAGGGTAAAGGCTGAGTCACACTGGCATTTTTTCGGCATTTTTATCTGACAAGAAGTCGGTCTCTTGAAAGACCGAGCGATCGGTGTGATTTTTGTTGAAAACCTATTGCGATCATGACACCAGCCCCAGACCCAGACCCCTTCTCGTCAGATCAAAATGCCGAAAAAACGCCAGTGTGAATCAGCCTTAATAGGTTCTTCTATACTTCTATTAGTTATGAGTCGTAGAAATTATGTATACTGTAGGTACATTTATATATTTCTGAACATTTTCATTTCCTCCATTGCTTTAGTATTTCTAGTTTCATTTACAGAAGGAAGAAAGCAGAGGTTAATAGGTTCTTCTATACTTCTATTACTTAAGAGTCGTAGAAATTATGTATACTGTAGGTAGTACTACATTTATATATTTCTGAGCATTTTCATTTCCTCCATTGCTTTAGTATTTCTAGTTTCATTTACAGAAGAAAGAAAGCAGAGGTTATGTATGAAAGTATGTAAAAGTACTAAAGAAAGTATGTAAATAGCTTCTTCTATGCTTAAAAGTCCCCACCCGTTAGCTTGGTTACTGGTCTACGTGGGTGACAGGAATACCCTAATGAAGAGAAAGTTATCAGGTAGGTACTGGTCACAAGGGTAGGGCTGTTGCATAGTAGGAACCACGTGCAATGAAGGAAAATATAAACAACCATTATCTCTCTCTCTCTCTCTCTCTCTCTCTCTCTCTCTCTCTCTCTCTCTCTCTCGACACATACACCTGTATAATTAACCCCTTGAGGCCCAGAATATAATTTCCATTGCAATGTGGGTGCCATTAGAAGATTTTAATTAATATAAGCAATATTTTATAGATATGACCTGTTAAGTATCCTTGTCCACTAGCTAATTTGGTATATTAAGTTACTTTTCTTAATTCTATGGCTTAACAACAGACGATTTTTTTATAGCAAAGGAAAGATCTGGGCGTGAAGGGGTTAATTGTTCTACTGCAGTTAAATGCATTACAACTTTACAAGGCACGTAGTTATAAACGTCCTCAACTTGTATGTCTGACCATTTGCAGCCTTTCTAACCCCTACAACACCCGTCAGAAATAAATAATAACATAAGGGAGGTCTGGGAAGAAGTGGCTCCCAAATGATGTTAGGTTACGTCACCAATGTCAAGGTTAGGTTAGTGATCTAGCCACCCAAAATTAGGTCAGGAAAGTATTGGTCATGGTCAGTAGGGAGTATTGTGTTAACCCCTTCACGCCCAGATCTTTCCTTGGCTATAAAAATTGTTTGTTGTTAGTCATAAAATTACAAAAAATAACTTAATATACCAAATTAGTTAGTGGACAAGGATACTAAACAGGTCATATCTATAAAATATTGCTTATATTCACTAAAAACCGTCTTATGGTAGCTAAATTACAATGGAAATTACGTTCTGGGTGTCAAGGGGTTAAAGTGCAGTTTTACCCAATTAATCAAATAACCACACATCAACCTACATTTATGGCAAAGTCACACAAGCAACTCCCAGCTCACATCAGACATCAGACTTCATATCATCAGACTTCAAAACTCAATAACATTAACCCCTTGAGGCTCAGAACGTAATTTCCATTGTAATTTGGCTACCATAAGACGATTTTAATTAATATAAGCAATGTTTTATAAATATGACCTGTTTAGTATCCTTGTTCACTAACTATTGTGGTATATTCAGTGACTTTTCATAATTTTATGGCTAACAACAGACGATTTTATATAGCAAAGGAAAGATCCCCTTCTGGGCGTGAAGGGGTTAATATTCTACTGACAAACAACATAGTTACATTCTAAAAAAAATTGATGTGGATTATGACTTTTTTCTGATTTAAAAGAAGTAGTTATGCTGACTATTTGGATAAAGAATGAACAAATATGGGCGGGATGGGCGTTAGGGTACGCCGTATAACAAAAATTCTTTTTCTCAACTTTGGCATGCCAATTTCCTGTGTAAAATGGAATTCTAAGATGATTTTATCTATTTCCATTTTTGCATTTGAGCAATTCTTACTATGCAAAATCGCATTTTTATATTGCACCCTTATCGAATAATGCTTAAATGAGTACACAGTGTCCGGTTGGTCCTGTGTATTGCATCATGCACCAATATGAGCTCCAAATGACTAGCGTGGTAAGCTCTTTCTGATCAGTTGGTTCATCAGGCACTACATCACAGTGTCACAGCCTCTATGTTGGCCTAGAACGTGTCCCATCATGTCCTTCTTAGACCTGAAGCAGGGCATGGTCTCCCGGTGGTGGGCCCGAGCCCGGATGAACCCGTCTCTAGCCTGCTGCCCCACCACTGCTGCCGCAGCCTCTGTCACCTGCTTCACGACTCTTTCCGTGCTCTGAGTGTGGATAGAGAACTCCGGAACCTCGTACGGCTTGACCAGGATCTCCTGGATCTGATCTCCGGACAGTGAACAGGTGAATGCCGACTCGTGCACCTGGCCAGGCTGCCAGCTGATCAGTGTCTGCAAGCTGGTGGCTGACAAGCTCAGCTTTGGTGTGATGCGAGGTCTTACACTGGTGTCCCCATACTCCTCGCCAGCCCTCAGCTTCAAAATCTGGGTCACGGCGAACCTGCGGTCGTCCTCACTCTGACTCTCCATCAGCGAGAAGAGGACACATTCTGAGTGTGCGAATGATGCTCCTGTCTGCACGTAGAAGGTCACAGCTGTTTGGACCTTCTTGGGCTGCGACCTCATCACTCTGAGCTGCGTGAGGATATGCTTAGGGCCGTCCTCTAGTCTGTGGTGAACCTTGATGTCGTAGTAGAGTTTGAAGTACACCTGCAGGCAGTACTTGACTAGGATTTCCAGGGTGTTCAGTTCTTTGCCAGTCAGTCCATGCTTTATGGTCCACATGTACACGAGCGACTGGGCTGTGGTGAGCCATCTGGAGTGGGACACCTTGCCACACTTGATCTCCTGCAGCTCGGACGGGAGAACGCCCCGCTTCACAGCCTGGACCAGCTGGTGGGAGACCTGCTGGTCAGTGGACATGTTGACCAGGATATACTCCGGTATCTCCGTGAGATCTTCACCGCCTGGCACTCCTCTGAACTCTGCGTTGTACTGCATCTCATTCACGCTGGACAGCAGACTGCACACTGGACCCGTGAAGCCAGTGTCAGATGAGGTAGGCCCATCGATGCTGGTGATAAGGTGGCGCAGGGGCAACTCGTTTGTGTGCAACACGCATATACTCCAGAAGAGCTTGGGTCCCAGCATCTTCTCCAAATGGGCGTGAGTACCACCCTTCCACCCCGTGTTGGCCCTAGTTGAGTCACCTTGCAGTACGATCAGTGAGTCGGTTGAAGTCGTATGTCACCAGCAGATGATAGAGAGCCTGAGCCACCTTGAACGCAGGCTTCTCAGGTGGCACCGGGTCCTCTGGTACAAAGTGCCAAAGGTACCTTCCAGATGGCTCCTCTGTCACTGACTCATGCTCCTCCCTGATCAACCTTGGGTGCAGTTTCCCATAGCTGTCGGGCACCATCGCCCTGGTCTTGTCCTTCCTCCCATCGTAACCCAATCCAACTATTTTGGTACCCTGGTTAGGGTACGCCGTATAACAAAAATTCTTTTCTCAACTTTGGCATGCCAATTTCCTATGTAAAATGGAATTCTAAGACGATTTTATTCCTTCTATTTTTTGCATTTGAGCAATTCTTACTATGCAAATCGCACTTTAAGCTATGTTTGTATATAAATATAAAGTCCATTTTGCATAGCAAGAAGTGCTCAAACCAAAAAGTTGAAGAGGACAAACCACCCTTAAAATTAAATTTTACATAAGAAAACACCCTGCCAAATTCGAAATAATCTATATTTCACTTTTCATTGGACCTACGGCGTACCCTAATGGGCGTGCCTGGTGGATAAGAAAGGGAGGGGAGGGAAGGCAGATAGCTAGGCAGGCAGGCAGGCACACCCATACAGAGGTACAGTTATACAGGCTAATATGGATAGGAATTGATATGGGCGTGTGGGCGTGGTGACTAAGGAAGACAGGCAGGAAGACAGACAGACAGACAGACAGACAGACAGACAGGCAAGCAGGCAGGCAGACAGACAGACAGACAGACAGGCAGACAGACAGGCACACCCATATAGAGGTACAGTTATACAGGCTAATATGGATAGGGAAAATATATGGGCGTGTGGGCGTGGTGAATCTGGTGACTAAGGAAGGCAGTTAGACAGTCAGGCAGACAGGCAGGCTCACCCATACAGAGGTACAGTTATCCAGCTTAACCCCTTGAGACCCAGAACGTAATTTCCATTGTAATTTGGGTACCAGTAGACGATCTTTAGTGAATATAAACAATATTTTATAGATATGACCTATTTAGTATCCTTGTCGACTAACTAATTTGGTATATTAAGTGACTTTTCGTAATTTTATGGCTCGACAACATTCAATTTTTTTTATAGCAAAGAAAAGATCTGGGCGTGAAGGGGTTAATAATGGATAGGAATTTATATGGGCGTGTGGGCGTGGTGAATAAGGAAGACAGTCAGTCAGTCAGTCAGGCAGGCAGGCAGACAGACAGACAAGCCAGACAGACAGACAGGCAGACAGACAGACAGACAGACAGGCAGACAGACAGACAGACAGACAGACAGACAGACAGACAGACACACACCCATACAGAGGTACAGTTATACAGGCTAATATGGATAGGGCGTGTAATGGGCGTGTTAATATGGATAGAGAAAATATATGGGCGTGTGGGCGTGATGACTAAGGAAGACAGACAGACAGGCAGACAGACAGACAGGCACACCCATACAGAGGTACAGTTATACAGGCTAATATGGATAGGAATTGATATGGGCGTGTGGGCGTGTATGGGCGTGGGCGTGGGGAATTAGGAAGACAGACAGACAGACAGACAGACAGACAGGCAGACAGGCAGACAGTCACACCCATACAGAGGTACAGTTATACAGGCTAATATGGATAGGAATTTATATGGGCGTGTGGGCGTAGACAATATGGGCGTGTGGGCGTGGTGACTAAGGAAGACAGACAGACAGACAGGCAGGCACACCCCTCCCTGCCTGCCTGCCTGCCTGACCTGCAGCTGATGCAAGAAAATCAATGTCCAGCCACAGTTCCACACCTCGCCACACCCAACTCTCACATCCCTTTAACCCGCACGCCCACACGCCCACAACCCACCACACACACCACACCACACACACAGAAACATAGATATTAGTCAAAACAAAATATAGCCTCTTTTCCTCACCGCTTTGCTCGCCTAGAAAGACAAGCTTGAATTTCCGCAGCGGGTTTCCAAATTCTCCCGACATGGACATTCTGTTATCTTGCGTTATTAAGTAAATCTTGTCTCCTCCTCACCCCTCTCCCGGAGCCCAAAACGCAGGAGAAAAGAGGTGGTGATGTGCTAGGAGGGTTTCTCTCTCTCTCTCTCCCACTCACTCACTCTGACAACTCGCCACGTACTGAGTCTGACACACACTCGCAGGGAGGGGAGGAGGGGAGGCCTTCTGCTTTACTCTCTAGAGGGCACCACTGTATCGGCTTACACCCAAAGAAACTATTATTATAGGGTAGACTGCACTGGTATTGTCTTTAAGAACATAAGAACATAAGAAAATAAGGAAGCTACAAGAGGCCGTGAGACCTACACGTGGTAGTTACTGTTACTTAATACTACCTACATCTACCTTTCATCCCCATCCATGAATTTATCCAGCCTCCTTTTAATAAAAAGCTCTCTAAATGACTCCGCACTAACTATTAGTCTAGACTAGCTACTGCACTGTTTATAGCTTTCTATGGTGGCTAATTATTGCCATCTGTAAAATCTATCTCTTATCTCTATCGATCTATCTAACATCTTGCCATCTAGGTACTCTCTAGAAGGCACCACTGTATGACGGCTTACATCCAAAGACACTGTTATTATATCATCAAACGCACGTCCAGAGACTCCAAGAAGCTGACATATTCCCTTTAGGTAAGGAAAAGACTCACACTGTCACAAAAAGTCAGTGTGTGTAGCCCCAAGAGCCTCCCAAGGCAATCTGCTTAGGGAAAAGAGGAAAACCAGCTGTCATGAAGAGAAGAGAAGGGATGAGAGGTCTGTCGATCTGACTCTGTTAAAGAGTGGAGGGACCACTGATAACACATGTTATATAGAGCAGTGGGAGGGACAGGCAATTCAACTCTTTGAATTCATTGAATTCAACTCTTTGAATTCATTGAATTCAACTCTTTGAATTCATTGAATTCAACTCTTTGAATTAATTGAATTCAACTATTTGAATTCGATCATTGAATTCAACTCTTTGAATTCATTGAATTCAACTCTTTGAATTCGATCATTGGATTCAACTCTTTGAATTCATTGGATTCAACTCTTTGAATTCGATCATTGGATTAAACTCTTTTGAATTCATTGGATTCAACTCTTTGAATTCATTGGATTCAACTCTATGAATTCGATCATTGGATTCAACTCTTTGAATTCATGGATTCAACTCTTTGAATTCGACCATTGGATTCAACTCTTTGAATTCATTGGATTCAACTCTTTGAATTCGATCATTGGATTCAACTCTTTGAATTCATTGGATTCAACTCTTTGAATTTATTGGATTCAACTTTTTGAATTCGATCATTGGATTCAACTCTTTGAATTCATTGGATTCAACTCTTTGAATTTATTGAATTCAACTTTTTGAATTCGATCATTGGATTCAACTCTTTGAATTCATTGGATTCAACTCTTTGAATTTATTGGATTCAACTCTTAGAATTTATTGGATTCAACTCTTTGAATTTATTGGATTCAACTCTTTGAATTTATTGGATTCAACTCTTTGAATTCATTGGATTCAACTCTTTGAATTTATTGGATTCAACTCTTTGAATTCATTGGATTCAACTCTTTGAATTTATTGGATTCAACTCTTTGAATTCGATCATTGGATTCAACTCTTTGAATTTATTGGATTCAACTCTTTGAATTCATTGGATTCAACTCTTTGAATTCATTGGATTCAACTCTTTGAATTTATTGGATTCAACTCTTTGAATTTATTGAATTCAACTCTTTGAATTCATTGGATTCAACTCTTTGAATTCATTGGATTCAACTCTTTGAATTTATTGGATTCAACTCTTTGAATTCATTGGATTCATTGAATTCAATTAACTCTTTGAATTCATTGAATTCAACTCTTTGAATTCATTGAATTCAACTCTTTGAATTCATTGAATTCAACTCTTTGAATTAATTGAATTCAACTCTTTGAATTCATTGAATTCAACTCTTTGAATTCATTGGATTCAACTCTTTGAATTCATTGGATTCTTAATTCAATTACTCTTTGAATCATTGGATTCAACTCTTTGATTCATTTGGATTCAACTCTTTGAATTCATTGGATTCAACTCTTTGAATTCATTGGATTCAACTCTTTGAATTCTTGGATTCAACATCTTTGAATTTATTGAATTCAACTCTTTGAATTCATTGAATTCAACTCTTTGAATTTATTGATTCCATTGAATTCAAATTAACTCTTTGAATTCATGGATTCAACTCTTTGAATTCATTGGATTCAACTCTTTGAAAATTTATTGAATTCACTCTTTGAATTCATTGAATTTCAACTCTTTGAATTCATTGGATTCAACTCTTTGAATCATTGAATCAACTCTTTGAATTCATTGAATTCAACTCTTTGAATTCATTGGATTCAACTCTTTGAATTCATTGGATTCAACTCTTTGAATTCATTGGATTCAACTCTTTGAATTCATTGGATTCAACTCTTTGAATTCATTGGATTCAACTCTTTGAATTCATTGGATTCAACTCTTTGAATTCATTGGATTCATTGAATTCAATTAACTCTTTGAATTCATTGGATTCAACTCTTTGAATTCATTGAATTCAACTCTTTGAATTCATTGAATTCAACTCTTTGAATTCATTGAATTCAACTCTTTGAATTCATTGATTCAACTCTTTGAATTCATTGGATTCAACTCTTTGAATTCATTGAATTCAACTCTTTGACATTTCACCATTGAGATTCAACTCTTTGAATTCATTGAATTCAACTCTTTGAATTCATTGAATTCAACTCTTTGAATTCATTGAATTCAACTCTTTGAATTCATTGAATTCAACTCTTTGAATTCATTGGATTCATTGAATTCAATTAACTCTTTGAATTCATTGAATTCAACTCTTTGAATTCATTGGATTCATTGAATTCAATTAACTCTTTGAATTCATTGGATTCAACTCTTTGAATTCATTGAATTCAACTCTTTGAATTCATTGGATTCATTGAATTCAATTAACTCTTTGAATTCATTGGATTCAAGTCTTTGAATTCATTGAATTCAACTCTTTGAATTCATTGAATTCAACTCTTTGAACATGGTCATTGAATTCAACTCTTTGAATCATTGGATTTCAACTCTTTGAATTCATTGGATTCAACTCTTTGAATTCATTGGATTCAAAACTCTTGAATTTCATTGGAAATTCAACTCTTTGAATTCATTGAATTCTAAAACTCTTTGAACATTCATTGGGAAATTCAACTCTTTGAATTCATTTGGGTCAAATTTGAATTCATTGAATTCAACTCTTGATTCATTGATCAACTCTTTTAATTCATTGGATTCAAACTCTGATTCATAATCTTTGAATTCATTGGAAAATTCAACTCTTTGAATTCATTGATTTCAACTCTTTGAATTCATTGGATTCAGAATTCTTATCTTGAATTCATTGGATTCATTAATTCAAACTCTTTTAATTCATTGGATTCATGAATCAATTACTCTTTGAATTCATTGAATTTAACTCTTTGAATTCATTGTCATTCAACTCTTGATTCATTGAAATTAAACTTTTTGAATTCATTGGATTCAATCTCTTTGAATTTCATTGATCTGAATTCAAACTCTTTGAATTCATTGAATTCAAACTCTTGAATTCATGGGTTCATTGAATTCAATAACTCTTTTGAATTCATTGAATTCAAACTCTTTGAATTCATTGGATATTACAAAACTCTTTGAATTCATTGGAATTCAACTCTTTGAATTCATTGGATTCAACTCTTTGAATTTCATTGATTTGAATTCAAATAACTCTTTGAAATTTTATTGAATTCAACTCTTTGAATTCATTGAATTGTCAATCTCTTTGAATTCGATTCATGGATTCAATAACTCTTTGAATTCATTGGATATGATTCATTAACTCTTTGAATTCATTGAATCATTTAATTCAATTAACTCTTTGAATTATTGATTCAATTAACTCTTTGAATTCATTGGATTCAATTAACTCTTGAATTCATTGAGTCAATTTCAACTCTTTGAATTCATTGAATTCAATAACTCTTTGAATTCATTGAATTCAATAACTCTTTGAATTCATTGGATTCAATTCAACTCTTTGAATCATTGGATTCAAACTCTTGAATTCATTGGATTCATTAACTCTTTGAATTCATGGATTCATCATTAACTCTTTGAATTCATTGAATTCAATTAACCTTTTGAATTCATTGAATTCATTAAATCTTTGAATTCATTGAATTCAACTCTTTGAATTCATTGGATTCAAACTCTTTGAATTCATTGAATTCAATTAACTCTTTGAATTCATTGGATTCAATAACTCTTTGAATTCATTGAATTCAAAACTCTTTGAATTCATTGGATTCATTGAATTCAATTAACTCTTTGAATTCATTGGATTCAATTACTCTTGAATTCATTGGATTCAACTCTTTGAATTCATTGAATTCATTGAATTCAATTAACTCTTTGAATTTATTGAATTCATTAACTCTTTGAAGATTCATTGGATTCAATTGAATTATATTATTCAACTCTTTGAATTCATTGATTCATAATCTTAACTCTTTGAATTCATTGGATTCATTGAATTCAACTCTTTGAATTCATTGGATTCATTGAATTCAACTCTTTGAATTCATTGGATTCATTGAATTAACTCTTTGAATTCATTGGATTCATTGAATTCAATTAACTCTTTGAATTCATTGGATTTATTGAATTCAATTAACTCTTTGAATTCATTGGATTCATTGAATTCAATTAACTCTTTGAATTAATTGGATTCATTGAATTCAATTAACTCTTTGAATTCATTGGATTCTTAATCAATTAATCTTTAATTCAAATACTCTTTGAATTCATTGAATTCAATAACTCTTTGAATCATTGATTCATTGAATTCAATAACTCTTTGAATTCATTGGATTCAATAACTCTTTGAATTCATTGGATTCAATAAATCTTTGAATTCATTGACATTTCATTAACTCTTTGAATTCATTGGATTCAATTACTCTTTGAATTAATTTGGAATCAATTCAACTCTTTGAATTCATTGGATTCATTTATAACTCTTTGAATTCATTGGATTCAATTAACTCTTTGAATTCATTGGATTCAATTAACTCTTTGAATTCATTGAATTCAATTAACTCTTTGAATTCATTGGATTCAATTAACTCTTTGAATTAATTGAATTCAATTAACTCTTTGAATTCATTGGATTCATAACTTGAATTCATAATTCAATTAACTCTTTGAATTCATGGATTGGATTCAATTAACTCTTTGAATTCATTGGGTCTGATTCAATTAACTCTTTGAATTCATTGGATTATATAACTCTTTTAATTCATGATTCATTGAATTCAATTTAACTCTTTGAATTCATTGGATATTCAACTCTTTGAATTCATTGATTATTGAATTCAATAACTCTTTGAATTCATTGGATTATGAATTCAATAACTCTTAATTTGATTCATTGAATTCAATTAACTCTTTGAAAATTCATTGGATTCAATTAACTCTTTTAATTCATTGGATTCAATTAACCTTTTGAATTCATTGGAATTTATTCAACTACTCTTTGAATTCATTGATTCAATTAACTCTTGAATTCATTGAAATTTAATTAACTCTTTGAATTCATTGGATTTAATTAACTTAACTCTTTGAATTCATACCTTTGAATTCAGGATTCATATGAACATTCTTTGAATTCATAATTCTGATTCATTACTCTTTGAATTCATTGGATTCAATTAAAATCTTTGAATTCATTGGATTCAATTAAACTCTTTTTGAATTCATTATCATTGAATTCAATTAACTCTTTGAATTCATTGATTCAATTCAAAATCTTTTAATTCATTGGAAACGAATTTCAATTAACTCTTTGAATTCATTGGATTCAATTAACTCTTTGAATTCATTGGATTCAATTAACTCTTTGAATTCATTGGATTCAATTAACTCTTTGAATTCATTGGATTCAATTAACTCTTTGAATTCATTGGATTCAATTAACTCTTTGAATTCATTGAATTCAATTAACTCTTTGAATTCATTGGATTCAATTAACTCTTTGAATTCATTGGATTCATTGAATTCAATTAACTCTTTGAATTCATTGGATTCATTGAATTCAATTAACTCTTTGAATTCATTGGATTCATTGAATTCAATTAACTCTTTGAATTCATTGGATTCAATTAACTCTTTGAATTCATTGAATTCAATTAACTCTTTGAATTCATTGGATTCATTGAATTCAATTAACTCTTTGAATTCATTGGATTCAATTAACTCTTTGAATTCATTGGATTCAATTAACTCTTTGAATTCATTGAATTCAATTAACTCTTTGAATTCATTGGATTCATTGAATTCAATTAACTCTTTGAATTCATTGGATTCATTGAATTCAATTAACTCTTTGAATTCATTGATTCAATTAACTCTTTGAATTCATTGAATTCAATTAACTCTTTGAATTCATTGGAATTCAATTAACTCTTTGAATTCATTGGATTCATTGAATTCAATTAACTCTTTGAATTCATTGGATTCATTGGATTCAATTAACTCTTTGAATTCATTGGATTCATTGAATTCAATTAACTCTTTGAATTCATTGAATTCAATTAACTCTTTGAATTCATTGGATTCATTGAATTCAATTAACTCTTTGAATTCATTGGATTCATTGAATTCAATTAACTCTTTGAATTCATTGAATTCAATTAACTCTTTGAATTCATTGGATTCATTGAATTCAATTAACTCTTTGAATTCATTGGATTCAATTAACTCTTTGAATTCATTGGATTCAATTAACTCTTTGAATTCATTGAATTCAATTAACTCTTTGAATTCATTGAATTCAATTAACTCTTTGAATTCATTGATTCAATTAACTCTTTGAATTCATTGAATTCAATTAACTCTTTGAATTCATTGGATTCATTGAATTCAATTAACTCTTTGAATTCATTGGATTCAATTAACTCTTTGAATTCATTGAATTCAATTAACTCTTTGAATTCATTGGATTCATTGAATTCAATTAACTCTTTGAATTCATTGGAATTCAATTAACTCTTTGAATTCATTGAATTCAATTAACTCTTGAATCATTGGATTCATTGAATTCAATTAACTCTTTGAATTATATTCAATTAACTCTTTGAATTCATTGATTCAATTTAACTCTTTGAATTCATATTTAATTCATTGATTCAATTAACTCTTTCAATTCAATTGGATTATGAATTCAATTAACTCTTTGAATTCATTGGATTCATTGGATTCAATTAACTCTTTGATTCATTGGGATCAAATTGGAATTCATGATTAAACTCTTTGAACTTGATATTGAATTCAATTAACTCTTTGAATTCCTTGAATTCATTGAATTCAATTAACTCTTTGAATTCATTGATTCAATTAACTTGAATTATATGATAATTTGAATTCTTGAATCATGGATTCAATTAACTCTTTGAATCATTGATCAATAATCTGAATTCATGATTCAAAACTCTTGAATATTGGATTATTGAATTCAATTAAACTCTTTGAATTCATTGATTCATTGAATCATTAATCGTTGGATTAATGATCAATAATCTTTGAATTCATTGTCAAATTAACTCTTGAACATTTCATGGATCAATTAACTCTTTGAATTCATTGGATTCAATAACTCTTTGAATTCATTGAATCAATTAACTTTGAATTCATTGGATTACAATTAAACCCTTTGAAATTCATTGAATTCAATAACTCTTGAATCATGGATCAATTATTAACTCTTTGAATCATTGATTCAATTAACTCTTTGAATTCTTGGATTCAATAACTCTTTGAATTATTGAATTCAATTACCTTTGATCATATTCATTGATCAATTAACTCTTTGAATTCATTGAATTCAATTAACTCTTGAATCATGATTCAATTAGACTCTTTGAATTCATTGATTCATTCAATCTTTGAATTATTGGAATCAATTAACTCTTTGAATCATTGAATTCAATTAATACCTTTGAACTCATTGGGATTCAATAACTCTTTGAATTCAGGTGAATCAATTAACCTTTGACTTCATTGATTCAATTAACTCTTGATTCATTAATTCAATTAACTCTTTGAATCATGATTACAATTAACTCTTTGATTCATGTCTGATTCAATTAACTCTTGAATTATGAATCTTAATATACTTTTGAATTCATTATCTTGATTCAATAACTCTTGAATTATGATTATAATTCATTAACTCTTGAATTCATTGTATTAATTTTAATCTTGAATTCATTGATTAATAATTTGAATCATTGATCAATTAACTTTTGAATGTCTTCTGAATCATGGATTCATGAATTCAATTAATTTGTCAATTTAATTCTTACATTAAATTAATCATTAATAATCCAATTATTAATCATTGATTCTTAATCTGAATATGGATATTGATTCATTTCTTGAATTGGATTCAATTTCTTGACATGATCATAATTTTGATCAGATTTTGATTCAATTAACCTTTGATTATTTCATTATCTTTGAATTTGTTGAATTCATAACTTTTGAATCATTGGATCAATAATCTTGAATTCAGATCATTAACTCTGAATCAGATTCAATTAATTTTTTTAATTATGATCAAATCCTTTGAAATCATTGATTAATCATAACTAATCATGGACAAACTTTGATTCATGTCAATAACCTGAATATTATATTAACCTGAAATATTGAATTCATTACTGAATCAAACTTTGAATAGAATTCATGATCATACCTTTGAATTGCAACCTGATTCATGAATCTTCTCTGAAAGCTGAATTCAAGCTTTTCTGTTAGCATTATGTTTAATTATTGATTATTTGATTCTAGAAATTCAGAATCATGTATTGGTTCTTGATCATGTCTTGAAAAAATCTTATTGATAATTTGAATATTGACTTGTATTAATTTGAATTCTTACATACCTGGGGATCTGATCATCTTGACAAGACTTAATATTGTAACAGACATACTTTCCTTATTTTTACCCTTTCCCAAAAAAAAAAAAGTTTTGGAAGATTCGGCTAAACCTTTTTTTACACCTTAAACAATTCAAACATGTGTAACCCTTACAACCTGTCACATTCACACTGAAATGTAATTACGAATAGATGCTATAGTTTTCTTGAACATAATTTTCACTTAGAATTTGCGACAGAGACAGAATCTTTGAAATGTCTAATCTTTACGCTTAGGTTTTTTATCATTCCATGTTGAATGGTTTTGATTGTATCATTCTATGCCTAAATTAAATATCCCTTTGTGGGCAAACTCATTGGTGACACAGACAGAAGTCTTTGATATACAGGGAGGTCCCGTTATACGAGCATTCGGTATACGAGAATCCGATGATACGAGATGTGTAAATTAGGGTCTATTTTCAATATACGAGATCGAAAATCCAATGATACGACATTCAAACTGGGGTGAGTAAAATTATCAAGTTCAAAATGCGTGCCCTACCACTCCCGGGCTGGACAAAGCTGGATTTGGTTGACCCCAGTGAGGTCACCCCTAGCAAGCCGTGACCTGAAGGGTAATTAAGCATATGGCGCGACCTGACATTTAGGGGTAATTAGCAGGTGTGCGGCCCCAACCTTGGGACCGCAATCAGGTCACCCCTAGCAAGGCGTGACCTGAAGGGTAATTAAGCATATGGCACGGCCTGACCTTTAGGGGTAATTAGCAGGTGTGCGGCCCCAACCTTGGGACCGCTACACTACCTTCTCTTGTATCACGCGGCGTCCCCTACATTACAACGTCTTTTTTGCTTGTTATGCATGTTTTATGTTTAATTAATGTGCAGTTATGTTATTTTGTGTGCTATTTACTCTTTCAGAATGCTTTTTCTACAGAATAGGTAGTACAGTGTGGGTAATATAGACGCTGTGTGTTTGTTGTGTTTGCTATAGTTTATTTTAGCTTGAAAAACATGTCTTTTTTTTTTTTTTTTTTTTTTAAATTGATGGGGTCCTGGAACCAAACCTATATTTTACCATTAGTTATGTGTTTCGTTATACGAGATTTCGCTTTACGAGTATGCCAGGTGGAACCTAACTGCTCGTATCTTCGGGACCTCCCTGTATAGGTAATCACAATAACTATCACTATTTTTACCATTTCACAAGTGGAAGATGCGCTAAACCTTACACCTTCACATCAACACTGTAACCTTACACCTTCACATCAACACTGTAAGGTTAACACTCAGACAGTTGTAGGGCGTTGGGAATGTTTATTTTGTCTTGGATTTTGTCTTGGAGACACAGGTGGAGGGAAAAATATTTATTTTATACTGATAATAATATGTATATTACGAATAGAATCAGACATAAAGTTCTTAATAAACAAATCTATAATCATTCATAAACTATATACCTATTTTTCTTTTGTGTTCAGTACAACCACCTTTTGTACAATATTTCCTCTTACTAATTTGTGAGAGCTTTGTGAAACAACAGTAAAATCAGAAGAAAAGGTTGCAGAAAAATAAGTGGAAAAAACTTTGTAGTTTAAATACTCACACACACACACAGGAGATGCATATCAGTTGCTGAGGAATATAAGAATGGCATTCAAATATCTGGATAAAGAGATGATTAAGAAATTGATAACATCTTTGATTCGACCAAGGTTGGAATATGCGGCAGTGATTTGGTCACCACATAAAAAGAAGGATATAAGGAAGATTGAGAGAATACAAAGAGCAGCCACAAAAATGGCTCCAAGCCTGAGAGATTTACCATATGAGGAAAGACTTTCAAGACTAAAACTCCCAACTCTTGAGAAAAGAAGAGAATGGGGAGATTTTATAGCAGTGTTTTTATAGCATCAATGGGTCTGGAAAAAATTGATAGAGAAGATCTGTTTGTGTGGGACGATAGAAGTGCAAGAGGTCATGAGAAGAAATTGAAAAGGACAACATGCAAGAGGGACATAAAAAAATACAGCCTCCCGTATAGAAGCATAGAAGCCTGGAACAACCTTGATGCAAAAGTGATTAATGCAAGAAGTATTCAGGACTTCAAAGGCAAACTGGATAATAGTAGATTTGGAGACGGGACAGTACGAGCATAACTCTTTTCCTGTATGTTACAACTAGGTGAATACACCTGCACACACCTGCACGCACACACACACACACACACACACACAACACACACACACACACACACCTGCACACACACACACTGTAAGAACATTGTATAAACTTTATATACAACAGATTTTGTGACCATGCAAATGGAAATTTCTACAGATGGTTATAACAAAGTTAGAGCCTCTCCTATCTCCCTAATGTCACCCTTAAGGCCGTCAAGGGGTGTGTGGGATGGACACTGTCTCCCCTCGCCTCAGTACTGATCAGATCATCATGCTGCCTGTAGTGTTGTATTGAAAACAGCAGAAAATCACAACACACCAGTCTTCTCGTGTTAACATACATAGATGCGGAAAGAAAAAAAAAACTTAACAAATACAATAACTCAAATCTCTCTCGCTCTCTCTCTCTCTCTCTCTCTCTCTCATGCCAGGGAGTGAGTGAGAGCACCCTCCTTGAGAGGTTCAAGGCCGTGGAAGCAGGCGAGGAGGAACCTCATCTTGCCTCTGAAGGAGTCTAGGACGTCCCCTTTCATCCTGAGGAGGGAGGATGGGATTGAAGGAGGGAAGGATGGGATTGAAGGAGGGAAGGGATGGAAGAGGGGAAAGAAAGAGGGAGAAAAGGATGGAGGATAAGGAGAAAGTAAGGAATATGAGGGAAGATAATTCAATGGAAAGGAAAGAGAATGAATGGAGGATAATCAAATAAAGGAAAGGAATAAGAGGAAAGATAATTGAATGGAAAAGAAAGAGAGAAAAAGATGAAGGATAAGGAGAAAGAATGGAATAGGAGGGAAGATAATTAAATGGAAAAGAAAGTCCCTATTCAGCCAATTCACAATGACATGATACTTTCAGTATTCCTTAAAAAACACAAATTAGACAAAACTTACTATAAGAGATAAAATCATCATAGGAATTGCTAACTTAATCATTAGTACTTCAATACAATCAGTATTAGTATTTTCATTATTATTATTATTATTATTATTATTATTATTATTATTATTATTATTATATTATTATTATTATTATTAATCCCTATTTGACCGTCTAACCTCAAAATATTATGGGAAAATCTGACATAAAACAAAAAGAAGAAAAAGATGACCAGTGTTTTCTTACCTCTCCTCTGTTGTGGTAAGCCTGGGCAGGGTCTCCAAGGCTTCCTGGAACGATGCACTGCAACACAGACAAGGCCCCTCATGAATGACTAATGATTTCATATGTGTATTTTTTATGACCCCATGCAAGAGGGACATAAAAAAATACAGCTTCCCGTATAGAAGCATAGAAGCCTGGAATAACCTTGATGCAGAAGTGATTAATGTAAGAAATATTCAGGACTTCAAAGGCAAGCTGGATAATAGTAGATTTGGAGATGGGACAGTACTTTTTTAGCACATAGGACATAGCTCTTTTCCTGTATGTTACAACTAGGTAAATACAACTAGGTAAATACACACACACACACACCTACACAACCACACCCACACACACACACACACCTGGCCGTGGCTGAGATGTGACCTTGCAGCACGGAGGTCAGGGCGGCGAGGTCAGTGTGGGCCTGCAGCGCACCGTTGTGGGACCACTGGCTGATGCAGGCCATGAGGCGGGCCATCTCCTCCCCCACGCCCTCCACCACGCGCCCCACCAGGCCTCCCACCAGCCCTGGCCACACCCTCACAACCTGAAGGGGAACACAAGACCAAGGTGGGAATTTTAATTATTTTCTCAGTCAAGTATACTCACTGCACGTTAACCCCTTGAGACCCAGAACGTAATTTCCATTGTAATTTGGGTACTATTAGATGATCTTTAGTGAATATAAGCAATATTTTATAGATATGACCTGTTTAGTATCCTTGTCCAATAGTTAATTTGGTATATTCAGTTACTTTTCATTATTCTATGGCTAACAACAGACATTTTGTTATAGCCAAGGAAAGATCTAGGCCTCAAGGGGTTAAGCTGATCCGACTGTACCCTCCCTTCACCCTGCCTCCTCACCTCTGCATGGACATGGGTGATATTGATGAGTATTTCCTTGACGTAGGTCCGGACTTCCGAGGGCGCCCGGTCCACCTTGCCCCAGTCATACAGCCCCAGGTACATGGACCGCTCTATCATGCCTGGCGGGGGAGACGAGATGAAAGGCATTACTCTCACTATCATCTGTATTTGCATGGTGTAAGTTTTTTTTTTTTTTTTTCATCACAAAGAACTGGCCAAGGACACAAAAAAAAGAGGTAACACAAAGTCCGCAAAGTGTATACAAGCCTATATATATTTGGGAATCATAGGTATAACACACCCAAGACATAGGCTGCATATGTCAGGAATGGAGAGAAATGACAAAGAGGACATGTATGTAGGAGCCACAAAGAGGTCATACAAAAAAACTTTATATAAAAAAAAAAAAAAAAAAAAAAAAAAATCCCCTTCACTCTTACATATCGAGAGAGCCTTACCTTCATTTGTGCATTCATAATAAAATTGACTGCAAATCGCGTAATGCCCTAAACGAGCTAAACCTTCTCCTACTTCTAAAATTCTTCGTTATTTTCTTACTGTCTTCTTTATAGGGACTGGCAACTAAATGGGCTTTTTGTTACCTCTTTCTTTTTTCTTTTTTTTGCCCTTGGCCAGTCCTTTGTGATGAAAAAAATATATATATGTGTATATATACCCGCTCACCTAAAAAATATAATAATAATAATAAATAAATAAATAAATAAATACCCACTTACCTATGATGGGGTCGACTCGCTCCTCCAGGTAGGCCTCAAACAGCCTGTCCTGCAGCTCAGAGTAGGTGCGGTCGGCCTGCTCCACCGCCTCCTTGACCTGCCAGGATAGGGGGAGGAAGGATCATTTATTGGTGTTAACTATATAAGAAAATAAGAAAATAAGGACGCTACAAGAGGCCGTGAGACCTACACGTGGTAGTTCCTGTTACTTAACACTACCTACATCCACCTCTCTTCCCCATTCATGAATTTATCCAGCCTCCCTTTAAAGCTCTCTAATGACTCTGCACCAACTACCTGTCTACTGAGTCCATTCCATTTATTCACCACCCTATTTGTGAACCAGTTTTTCCCTATTTCTTTTTTAAATCTACGCTTTTCCAGCTTGAATCTGTTACTTCTTGTTCTACCCTGGTTACTAGCCATAAGAACTTTTCCTACCTCTCCTTTATTGTATCCCTTTATCCACTTAAAAACTTCTATCAGATCGCCCCTTACTACATTGATGCCTGATGAATGGATTGAAGAAGTTTTTTATCTACAAATTAACTGAGAGATACTACCTGGAAATAAGAAAGTTCTTTATACTGTCAAACCCTCCACAACATAAGATAATAGGTAAATAGATAATAAATTAGATGATAAGTAAAACATTATATAAAAAAAAAAAAATTCTAAAGAGATAAAAGAGATTAATGGAAATAAGAAAGTTCTGAACACCATCAACCCAGCACAAGACCCGCCTCCGAACCTACCTCCTCCAGCGGGTAGGAGGCCCTCACCAGGCTGTCTTGGAGGCGCGGCAGGATCACCCGCCGCATGAAGGCACAGTTGCTGAGGGTGATGAGGAGCTGCGCCTCCACCCCCGGCGCGTCCTCACTCACCCCACACTCAACAGGGTCCTCGTCAGGGTCCCTCAGGGTGAGCTTCTCTAGAGCCTGGGGAGGGAGGAGGAAGGGAATACAAAGGAATACAAAGGAAACACAAACAGCAACAGAACATTAGGTCCTTACATGGCTGCTTGATTTAACTACACTACACTGACTAGATAATAAGAGAAAGGATAGGAAAGTAGAAGGCTCCTCCCCACCCACCCACCAAGGGAGGAGGAGGGGGAGGAGGAGAGTGGGAGGCAAAAGGAAGAGGAGGAGGAGGAGGAGTAAAGCATAACATATTATTTATATATTTACATTTTATTACATTTTGGCCTATAGCGCCTGTAGGCAGTGACCTCCAGGGCTCAGATGGTAGGCCCTGGAGGTTCACGCCACCGCCTCCCACATCAATAATACATGCATAAATCCTCATACATAACATAAATACCTATACACCATGACTCCTCTGACCTGGGCGAAGGCGACGATCACGTTATGGATGAGAGTGGTGAGGTCGCGGCGCACGGTGGGGTGGTCCAGCAGCGGCGCCTCCCTGCTGCGCGCCTCCAGCACCGTCTCCCGCACCAGCTGCGCGCACTCCACTATCACGCCCTCACACAGGTGTGGCTGTGGCAGGACAGAGGGAAAAGATAATGCAAAAGATAAAATAGATAGAATAGATAGAAAATAAAAGAAAATAGATATATACGTATAATAGATGAATAAAAAAATAAAAAATACTATAAGAAAGTGATGGAAAAACATATTGGGCTGATACTATAGCTACTACTGTAGCTACTATTACTAATGTTTTTCGAAGTAAACCTTCAGCCTCATGGAACTGTGTGGTGTGGGGTGAAAAGGCAAGTTTTGTCTCACAAACTCAATCAATTTACCCAACCATTAATGGTCATATTATGGTTGACAACCCTACTACTACTACTAATAATACAACTACGACTACTACTAATACAACTACTACTACTACTAGTAAGACAAAAATCATAAAAAAACATAGGTACAATAATATTAGAAATATTATAAAAGAAATATCAAAATGGTATATTATATTTTCTGGTATTCATCGAGCTACCATTTAACCAACCAGACATTGATCGACCTCCTGGAAGGTCTCATGGACCACTAGGGGTCCATATTGATCACTTTGGGAACCCCGGGTCTAACCTCATCGGACATTATGGGAAAATCTGACGTTAACCCCTTGAGGCCCAGAACGTAATTTCCAAAGTGGTTCGGCTACCATTAGACAATTTAATGAGTATAAGCAATGTTTTATAGATATGACCTGTTTAGTACTCTTGTCCACTAACTAAAATGGTATATTCAGTTACTTTTCGTGATTTTATGGCTAACAACAGACAATTTTATAAAGCAAAGCAAAGATCTGGGCGTGAAGGGGTTAAACAGAATGATGACAATGATGCCACAGGCCAGAATCATGTGGATCTCACCAGCTGTGTACACCCCCCGTGCTCATCATCCACCTCCACCTTCCACTTCTCCCGCGTGTACAGTCCACACACGTGCTCCATGGTCTGCTGGAAGAGGGAGGTGAGGCAGTGCACCCTGGAGGAGGACCAGGAGGAGATCAAAGACGTATTAGAGGGGGTGCAGAGATGATATAATGATAATGATAAATGATAATAATAATAATAATAATAATAATAATAATAATAATAATAATAATAATAATATAACAATGATTTTATTATCGCCTGGAGGCATACAGACAAAAAAAGCAACAACAACAATACAAAGAGTTAACTTAAGTACTAGTGCAAAACAAAAAATACATAATATAGGCTTTTTCCTTGATATGAGGTGAGAGCAGAGATATAACATGGAGAGCAGAGGAACAAAGGAGAAAATAATATAGAATACATTCATGATGGTGTGAAATTAACCCTTGAGGCCCAGAACGTAATTTCCATGGTAATTTGGCTACCATTAGATGATTTTAATTAATATAAGCAATGTTTTATAGATATTACCTGCCTAGTATCCTTGTCCACTAACTAATTTGATTTATTAAGTTAGTTTTCGTAATTTTATGGCTAACAGACAATTTTCTATAGCAAAGGGAAGGTCTGGGCGTGAAAAGGTTAATAGTATAAGAGAGAAAAAAAAACAATGAGAGAAAAACAGTGACGGTTACAGGGAGTTTCGTACACAAGTTGTTTCGTACCCAGGTTTTGTTAGTTGTTTCGTACACTGATTTTGTTTTTTCATACATACCTGGGGTCGTTTTGTAACTCTAGTAGTCAAGTTCAACTCTGAGCTGAGTGTACGAAATGACTATGGTTTCATATAGACTACGAAACAACTTTTGGTGTACGATTCTACTGGTGTACGAAACAACTTGTGTACGAACTGACTGCACCCCACAGTGACACACAACCACTAATGAAAACTCGTACCTGAGGTCAAATATGAGGTCGCGTATCACGTCCAGGGCATCGTTGGGGAGGTCAAGGGTCAGGAGGGTGTTGTAGCAGCCCCTGACGTGACGCAGGACCTGAGGGAGAGAGGGGAGACCTGAGGAGGGGCAGCAGGGGAGGGAGAGCTACAGGAAAAAGTTAAGGAAAATAAGAGAAAAAAAGGAAAACTGTAAAAAATAAAAAGTTAGTTCAGAAGAAGGAAAGAATGGACCGATCAGGTGAAGAAAAAAGGAAATAAAAGGGAAAAATGAGAAGAGAAGGAAGGATAGGGAAGGAGTGAAGGATCGCCACCGACTCGAGCAGAGAAGAGAAAGAGGAGACTTAATAACAATTTTTAAGCTGATAACAAAGATGGAAGAAACAGACCATGAGAGACTACTGACTCGGAAACAAAGAGAAGGTCGATACACAAGAGGACATACAAAACAACTAGGAAAAGGGAGATGCCTGAACAACATAAAGAAGTACAGCTTCCCTCATAGCAATGTAGAAGTTTGGAATGGACTAAATAATGAGGTGATATTGGCACATAATGTGCACCAATTGAAAGAAAGACTGGATAAATGTAGATATGGAGACGGGACCCCACAAGTGTAGCTCAGGCCCTGTAAAACACAACTTGGTAAATACAGTTCCTGGTGACCACAATACTGTACCTGGGGCAGCCACGGGGTGATCTGGTCCAGCATAACCTCCGGCCACACATGGTACTTCCGGAAGTTGAGTCCGGCGGGGTCCAGGGAGCGCGGCATCAGGGCGCCGCGCAGCACACCACTGAACACATGCAGCAGCTCCAGTATCATCTCCTGGGGGGGACACACGGGGTAAGCTGGGGTACTGTTAGGTTAGGGGAGGTGTAAGCTGGGGTACTGTTAGGTTAGGTTAGGTTAGGTTAGTTAAGCTGCGTGGGAGGACACACGGGGTAAACTCTGGAACTCTTGCTGTTTCTATTTTTCCTCCTTCCTATGACTTCAATCTTTTCAAGAGAGAAGCGACAAGACACCCCTTGAACTAAATTGCTCCCACCCCCTGATGTTTTTAGTGTACTGGTATTTTTCAGGTGTGCGGAGAACAAATCCGAGCTAAAGTGACGATGGTTTGTGTCATTGTCAACCTTGTACAAACTGATGATGGCATTACACAAACCTCTCTCTCTCTGTCTCTCCGTCTCTCTTTCTCTCCATGTCTCTCTCTCTCTCTCCATATCTCCACTCTTCTCTCTCTCTCTTTCTATCCATGTCTCTCTTTCACACTCCCTCCTTCCCTCCTTCTCTCTCACACTCTCCCTCTCTCCCCCCCTCACACACACCTTGCATCGTGGGTGTTGAGTGTGGTCGACCTGGGCTGTGGGAGGCAGCAGCTCCCCCCCAAAGTAGGCCTGGCTCAGCTTCCACATGTCCGGGAAGTTTGTGGACAGCAGCTCACACGTCTCTTCCACCATCAGCACACGCACGGGGGCAGTGGCCTGGATGAGGGGGGATGGGATGAGAGGTAGTAAGGGGAAGAGTGATGGAGAAATAGATAGGATAATAATAGGAATGGTAATGATAGTAATAGTAAAAAGAATACCAATAATGAATGGTAATGATTAGAGATCGGGAAAATATGTGAAATACATAAAAAATATTTTTTCACATAAAACTTTTTTTGCAAAAAAAACCCAAATTATGATTTCTGCTAGAGATGTACCCAAAATGGCCTAAATAACAAGATTTTTATCTAATTTCTGCAAGTTTTGCAAGGATTCTCAATCCAAGCGTCTTACAGAAGAAAATCTGAACAAAATC
Organism: Chionoecetes opilio; assembly: GCA_016584305.1. Classification (NCBI taxonomy): domain Eukaryota; kingdom Metazoa; phylum Arthropoda; class Malacostraca; order Decapoda; family Majidae; genus Chionoecetes; species Chionoecetes opilio. Next base: position 79,065 of record JACEEZ010000105.1, on the reverse strand, counting down.
ATGGTTACAAATTACTTTTACAATCGTTAAGCAGTCTGAGCTATATATATTTTATAGTACAATGTTTTGCATACAGGTCTGTTGCCAGAATTTCATTTCGGGGGGAATCGTTAGCTAATTCAAAAAGTTAATCATATGTTCCTTTCCATTTTTTCATATTTTTTAGCTCTATGTACTTAATTTCAGTTTATGGCTTGCTGATCATTCAGTATTATATAAGGCTAGTGTTTTGAAACGTCAATAGATTTCAGGGGGAATCCACCCCTGACCCTCCTGGGTGCAGGATTGCTTGTGTATCATTTCTGATTTTGTTTTCCTGTATTTTTCACGGAAATAAAGCACTGATTAAAACCACATAATTTAGTTTTTCTATCACATATTTTGGTGAAAATACATAACATAAAAAAAAACTAAAATGGCCTAAATAACAACATTTTTATCCGATCTCTAGTGCGAGCTGCCGCTTACCATAAGACCCGTGGAACCAAGTTTCCGCCAAAAAGTGTATAACTACTCCTAAATATTGTCGGATTGAGCTGAAATTTAACATGCAAGTAGTGCTGTCAAAATCAATGGGGGTCGTCGCAAGAAACTTTTCAAGAAAGACAAGCCCTTAATGAGTAATTAGCGTAAACTACTTCTAATTATTGTCAGATTGAGCTGAAATTTGACATGCAAGTAGTGCTGTCAAAATCAATGGGGGTCTGTAAAACAAACTTTTTGCATAGAACAAGCCCTTAATGAGTAATTCACGTAATGAGTTAATTGGCTGGAACGTGGCTCGCTGTCACATTCCAGCCGCAAGAACTGAGCCAAAAGCAAAGGGGCCAGAGGCTGGACGCCTATACTTGATGATAGTAATAAGAGTGAGATAAGGAGATTGTAGCTCATTCCCCGTATATCACAACTAAGTAAATACACAGTTACACACACACACACACAACCAGAGCATTTTTTAAGCAAATCTTACTAGGCGACATTCTTTGGATATCCAGAATGGTGGTATTTATAGCTGTTAAGATACAGCTTTTTGGTAATATCATCTTCCCCATTTTGTATGTTGTGTGACCCCTCCCCTCCCTTTCCATGCTGAGTTTATGAATCTTCCAGTGGCACCAACAAGATTTCACTACGCAAACATCGATGGGTTATAGATGCCTCCACAATAGTGATATAGGCAATAATAGAAGAAATAGATATAAGTAAAGATCATATTTTTTTATGCAGTAATAATAATGTACTTCCGGATCTTGCACACACAGACATGATGAGCCATTGCATCCCAGAAGGATTTTATGAATTTTGACACCCAGTAGCTTAAAAATGTCCTTACTGGGCGACAGTTTTCTATCACTGGGAGACCTTTTGGTCGCCCAGTTATAATGTAAAAAAATGCACTGCACACAACACACACACACACACACACCTGCCACTCCCCAACAGAAGACATCATGATCTTGTTATACTTGGCAGCAGGGGTGGTGTGTTTTGCCCCCCCACCACCACCGCCACCCTTGCCCCCACCCGAGCCCAGGTCATGGTCCGCCATCTCCCGGTTGAGGTGGGAGTCCCGGGAGGCGAGGAGCAGGCCGAGGATGTGGCTGTGCTGGGCGGTGAGGCACCTCCAGGCAGGGTCTCCGGGGGTCTCCAGGTGGTGAAGGTTTCTGTGGGTGACCATCCATTGTTAGAAAATAGGGAATAGAGAATAGAAATAGGGAAAAACTGGTTCACAAATAGGGTGGTAAATGATTGGAATGGACTCAGTAGACAGGTAGTTAGTGCAGAGTCATTAGAGAGTTTTAAAAGGAGGCTAGATAAATTTATGGATGGGGATGAAAGGTGGATGTAGGTAGTGTTAAGTAACAGGAACTACCTCGTATAGGTCTCACGGCCTCTTGTAGCTTCCTTATTTTCTTATGTTCTTATGTTTCATTGAATAACCATCGTTGCTTAGACTCTACAATATCTCAAGCTTTAATACACAAACTCTACAAATCCCTTCTTAATTGTGTGACCATCTTCTTCTTCGTGTGACCTTTGACACTTAGTATCACTTCATAGGTCCTCTTCAACTTCGTCTCCTTAGTTAACAATCTTGTCATAGTTGCTTAGACTCTAAAGAACACTTAATGTTCTAACCTACCTGATGATTTTCTTCTGGTGGTCGAGGGAGGAGGGCATACGGACCAGCTGTTCCCCCAACACCCCGCGCAGGTCCTCAATCCTCTTCTCCACCTCACTGTAGAACCGCCGGAACAACTGTGGCAAGACACGAACAGAGAAGCAATGTCACATATTTTTCTGACAAACTCATTTCTAACCTTTTTTTTTTATTCTTATTTTTACATCATCAGACAATTTTTTATAACAAAGGAAAGGTCAGGGCGTGAAGGGGTTAAAGCAGTATTTGTAGTTCATGCACATCTGCTGCTTTTGTGTGTGTGTGTGTGTGAATTTGAGGTTCATTTACATTTATTACTTACTACTTTAGGTTTCTGTTCTCCTGATACTATGATAGATGATAGGTTAAGTTTCCTTTTTTTCCCTGTTCATGTACTTTTTATTTTTATTCTAGCATCTCTTATTGCTTTTTTTTCACTTAAATCCTCCCTCACTAAACTTGTAAAAATCTGGTAAAAAACTTGTAAAAACTTGTAAAACACTTGACTCACCGGCACCTGGCTGTCACCGAAGAGACTCTTGGCGCGGGCGTAGTCGTTGATCACAATGTCGTAGTCGCCGCGCTGGATGTGCCGCTCAATGTTCACCGGCAGGAACAACAGGAAGCGGAAGCGGTTCAGCACGTTGAGGGCGCTGCGAGTGCCGTCCGCCCGGTCCTTACGCTGCAGCACATCTTCAAACAGCTTGTCCGCCTCCTCCTTGCACTCTGGGGGGGGGGGGGGGGGGGGGGGGGGTCAGGAGCCATATAATACATATAATGTCATATAATATAATGAAAATATAAATTAAATAATAGGAAACATATTATTCAATTTTGAAAACCCACAAGAAATAGAATTCACCAGAGATGTCTTGTTCACCTTTTGGAAGAAGAGAGGAAATAAGTTAAAAGAACTCGACACCCAGCAGTAACACAACAATCAACAAAAGGAATAAAGTCGCAGTAAACCAACGCAGGGGTGCCATTGATAAGGCACTATACCACAAACACCATCGAATCGTATCAGGAGAAGGGCCGTTTCTTACTATATATGAACTAGGCGGTTGCATAGGTCCCCCAAAGCCACCAAGGGGCCCCTAAGCTGCCATTCTTTGCTGTTTTTTTATAAGCTAGTCTCTTTTCCTCTTAAAGTGCACCAGATTGATGCATTTAAATATCAAAGGTGTGCCCCTGGACTACCTTACAGGGCTTGCAATCCCCCACCCTAGTTTTACAAAATAGGGCCCCAAACAGCATTTCGCACAGGGCCCCAAAAGACTTGAAACGGCACTGGTCAAGTCTCGCTTCAAGAATTTTCCTGGTACCCATATTTACATTTTTGTTTAGCGTAAATTAAAAGTAGGTATCATCTATATTTCCTTATCTTCTCTATCTTCTTTTCTGCTATATTTTCTATTATTTTTGTTTTTTTATCTTCTATTCTCTTCTATTATCCTTCCCCTGAATAAGCCTTTTTTTTCTCTCTGTTGTTTTATCCCATAGCTTGCAAGGATAAGTTTCCAATTTTCCTTTTTCTTGTACTCTTAAAAAAATATATATTCTAGCATCTCTCATTGCTCTTTTTTTACTTTCATCCTCCTTCACTGACCCCTCTCTCTCCTCTCTCTCTCTCTCTCTCTCTCTCTCTCACCCACCAATAATGGACGTTTCCAGGACTTGGGTTGAGTTGCGGCCGTATTGTTGGATGTCACTCTCAAACTTGCACTTCAGTTCCTGCAGGGTGTCCAACTGCTCCAGGACTGACCCCACGTTGGCCTGAGAAGGGGTTGTATTACCTTATTACTGTCATCATTACTCATTACTATACATCATTTCATCATTATTTTGTTCATTATTACTTTACATCATTCATCATTACTTTATTACTGTCATCATTACTCATTACTATACATCATTTCATCATTATTTTGCTCATTATTACTTTACATCATTCATCATTACTTTATTACTTTCATCATTCATCATTACTTTACAGAAGCTTTGTAAAAATACAGGAACATTGAGACAAGAAATGTATCAACTATATAATCAATATAATAATAATAATAATAATAGTAATAATAATTATTTTATTTTCACCCGGAGGCATACAGGAATATGGCAGAGTTCCCTTTTTTCTTGCTTTTTACAGGAAAAAACACTTCTTATATAGAGAAGCTATATATCTATATCGCTTCTATATCTCTATAAGCGCTAAAAGCTCCAACGTAAAAAATATAATATTACTAATAAAAAAAAATAAAAAAACTATAAAAAAATTAAAATAATAAAATAATAAAATAATATTAATAAAACATATAACAGGGGACAAAAACATTTCATCATTCATCATTACTTTATTACTTTCATCATTACTTTACTTTACATCATTCATCATTACTTTCATCATCATCTGAGGCATCGCAAGTACTTCAATGCTGATTAATTTCATAAAACAAACAAAAAAGAACCCTACATTAGCCTGAGAAGTTGTTTTATTACTTTATTACTTTCATCATTGCTTCACTTCACCTCATTCATAGCAAAAAAAAAATGTAAACAAAAAACAAGGGTCGAAAACATCACCTTGAGGAATGAGATCTGTCCCTCCTTCTGCGCCTCCACCTTCCTCCTGAGGCAGGCCAGACCCGCCCTGAGGTCATCGAAGGAGGTGGAGGGGTGGTGCTCCAGCAGGAACCACTCCGGGCTGAAGGTGGGGGAGGAGAGGTCGCCCGAACACCCGGGGAACATCTCCTCCAGCTCCTCCTGCAGCACACGGCGGCTGGGGAAAGGAGGGGGAAAGTGGAGGTGTGGTGAGGTGACGCAAGCAACAGACAGGAAGGAAGGAAGGGAATAAGGACGTATCAGGTGAGTAGTAACAGGTGAGTGAGAGAGGAGAAGGAGAAGGAGGAGGTAGAGTTGTAGGTACGGCGGCTGGGAAAAGGAAGGGACAACATGAGAACATAAGGAAGGAAAACAAGTTAAGGAGGTTATAATACAGGGTTAGGTTTAGTCTTTAAATGCCCTTCACTCCTATGTTTCAAGAGAGGGTTCCTTCATTTGTGCTTTTGTAATAAGAACATAAGAAAATAAGGAAGCTACAAGAGGCCGTGAGACCTACACGAGGTAGTTCCTGTAGCTTAACTCTACCTACATCCACCTTTCTTCCCAATCCATGAATTTATCCAGATTCCTTTTAAAGACCCCAGTAGACAAAGTGGAGGTATGGTGAGGCATTGGGGAGAGAGGAGAGGTAATTAACAGAGGGAACTGAGCGTATGTGTGTTTTCATCTAGTTTTATTTTACAGGGCCTGAGCAACGTTCGTATGGCTCCGTCTCCATAGCTCCTCCTCAACACAGGGTCCCCATATAAAAAGAAGCATGTGAAAAAGTTGGAGAGGATACAGAGAATGGCAACAAAGATGGTACCAGAGCTAGAAGAACTTACTTAAGAGGAAAGGTTGAGAGAGATAAAATGACCAACACTTGAGCAAAGAAGAGAAAGAGGAGACTTAATAACAATGTTAAAACTGATAACTAAGATGGAAGAAACAGACAATGAGAGACTACTGACTCGGAAACAAAGAGAAGGTCGATACACAAGAGGACATACAAAACAACTAGGAAAAGGGAGATGCCTGAACAACATAAAGAAGTACAGCTTCCCTCATAGAAATGTAGAAGTTTGTAATGGACTAAATGAGGAGGTGATATCGGCAAAGAATGTGCACCAGTTAAAAGAAAGACTGGATAAATGTAGATACGGAGACGGGACCACACGAGTGTAGCTCAGGCCCTGTAAAACACAACTATTTTTTTATTTATTAAATATTTAAAAAGAAATTTATTTTGATTTTTTTTATATATATACTAGCTACATATATATATATATATATATATATATATATATATATATATATTATATATATATATATATATATATATATATATATATATATATATATATATATATATATATATATATATATATATATATATATATTTTTTTTTTTTCTTTTCATATATTTTTAGATTATTGATATTTTTTTATTTTTGATATTTTTTGTATATTTTGATTTTTTATATATTTTGATTTTTTTCATTTATTTTTATTTTTTCTTTGTTTTCTTTGTTTTCTTATACGGTCAATCCAAAGACTCACTCATGGCCCTCCACAGACAAGCCGAGGGGGTCATCCTGCAGGACCGAGGCGGGGGACATGGGCCGCTTCCTGCCAAAGGCCATGTTGAGGAAGATGGTCTCGTCCACCCACACGGCAGACTCCTTGAGGGGCCCCATGGTCTCCTGGTACCCTGGGACACCATGCACCATTATAGCCTTGCCCCTATGACCAGCCTCCATATTACTGCTATCTATTGTGTGCTTAAAATGGCTGGATGTCCGAAAAAAAGTATGAGACACTTGTTAGTAATGTCAGTGATGTATAGGGATTACAAGCACTAGAGCAATACTGTATATGTAATACTTTAAAGAGACATCTGTGCTATTTTCTGTCCTGTATAAAAGCAATATACGTACTGTCTTTTTTTTAAACTTTTTTTTAGAATATAGGAGAGAGAGAGAGAGAGAGAGAGAGGAGAGAGAGAGAGAGAGAGAGGGGAGAGAGAGAGAGAGAGAGAGAGAGAGAGAGAGAGAGAGAGAGAGAGAGAGAGAGAGAGAGAGAGAGAGAGAGCTCACCCCTGAACTGCACAGTGGAGGTGCCCCGATCCCCCAGCGCCGTGGTCACGATGATGTCACCCTTGCCCACGCCGGCGCCACTCCTCGCCACCACCTTGGTGCTCGTCTTCCACTCCGCCGTCATCAAGCAGTCCACACCACATATTGTCAGGCCTGGGGGGGGGGGGGATAGGGGCCATTCAAAAATTACGTAATGCCTAAGGGAGGGAGGGGGACTATAAGTGTTATATAAGTGTGACAGTGGGGGGAGGAGGGTATGGTGAAGTGTGGTAAGTAAGCATAAGTAAGTACAGAGTAAGTAGGTAGAGAGTGAGTAACCAGGACAAAGTCAGCCCAGATGCCTCACCCACGAGGTCCTCGGGTCGTGACCCCAGGTTCTCGCCCCTGATGGTGACCTTGGTGCCGGCCACGCCCTCGATGGGGGAGATGCCCGTCACCACCGGGGCCGCCCCTTGGGTCATGGCTGCTGCTCACGCCTGCACGCCTGCCTGCTGATCACACAACACCTGCAGGAGGGGGGAAGGAAGGCAGTAAGGAGACCTGGAACTGTCGTTGACCTTGCCGAGTTCTAATTTTTTCTACAACGGTTGTAGGGGGTGCCCGGGGTGCCCCACGCCCCTCCCAGCCCACCCCGCAAACCTTGCTCCATTCCGCTACTGCCATACCATAGATAACATTGTAGTCGCCAGTCAATTGCCACTGCACTAATGTCGCCAGGCACAATATATTAGGTAATTATGGAGGAGAGTTTCACGTTCGTTTTCAGAGACACCAACTACTTTTTCTTGACCTACAATAGGTGCTTGTTCTAATGGTGTAGTTTTATTTTGCGCAAACCAAAAAAAAAAAAAAAAAAAAAAAAAAAATTGAAACCTAACCTAACCTTATGTTTTAACCTAACCTAACCTAACCTAGCCCAACCTAACCTAACCTAACCTTACAGGTTTTAAAGAAACCTAACCTAACCTTAACCACAAAATATTTTTTTTTTTATTGAGCGCAAGTAGAGTAGTGGTGTACAGTATACTGAGCCAAAAAAAAATTTGAATTCGTGAGTAGTAAGGTCTGTAGCGTACGTGAAACTCTCCTCCATATTAACCAACTACGTAAACTACTGTGTATCATCTTCAGTGGCACATACAAATCAGTAGTGATACTATAATTCGTAATATATGGTGTCTGGCGATATTAGTGCAGTGGCAAGTGACTGGCGACTAGTGTTATCTACGGTAGGTGGTAGTATTGATAATTTTCTTTTTTTCTTCATAACATATTTCTTAACCAAACCCCACCACTAACCTAACCTAATCTGATGTAACCTACTTTATCGTTTTTGGCTGAAATAACGGTAGATTTTCGGTAGTAGTACATGTAACCCCATTATTATCCCATTGACAACTCACGGTAGCTTCTGACTTACTTAGCAGTGTGTTCACATGTCATTTAGTTTTGCCTCCGCCTTGTTTGGCTCAAAGTAATCGATAAATGTATGAATAATAAGGTCAAAACTCACTCGCCGATCACCTGGGAATGGGCGTGTTGACATCCACAGCCTCGGCCTTCACAACGGGCTCACGGCAAAGCCAAAACCCGAATGTCTATTTTTCACTTTTATTTGCCTGTTTCTCTTTTTTTTTATTCCACCTTCTTTTAGTCAATATTTTAATGTTGTTTTTACCATTTCTCAATGTATTTCTTTGGTAAAAAAAAAAAAAATCACGTTATTGGTGAGACGAAACCTCCACATATTTTTCACTTTGCCTGTTTCTCTTTTTATTTTCATTCTATATTCTTTTAGTCGATAGTATAATGTTGTTTTTACTTTTTCTCCATGTATTTCTTTGGTAAAAATAAATCACGTTATTGCCGAGACGAAACTTCCAGACAGTGTAAACATTGTCCCGGCGGCTCCAGGCAATGGTGCGTATGGGGAGATTAAACGCTCTTACTTCCCTTCTTTAGTGCATGTTGATGTGTTTTATCTAGTTATATGTTGATTCAACCGTCATTACACAACTCTGTCATTAGATATAGTCAATGTATCCTCATCATCTGTTTATTCAAGACGTGGCTGTACCTACACCACGTGAGGGTAAATTTTTACACTAGGACCGAAATTCCCTACACAATGGAGAGTGTGTTTTCTGTTCACCTTAATGGATTCTAAGAAACATTCTCTCTATGAACTTCCGTCGCAAATCACTACTTTCGGAGATATAAGATGTTTTTAATAGGAAGGAGTGTATACCTTTACCTTACCTTTGATACCTTTGAAGAATTCCGTCAGTTATCGACGCAGCTGAGATGGATCTCCACTGTAACCAGACAGCTCTCTCTCCTCTTTGATCCAGAGCAGGAGACTGTTTGAGTTGGAGCTGGTGTATCCTGGTGTTGGCGGTGGGTCTGGTATATTGGCCAGCCAGGCATCCAGTTTGTACTTGAAGGTGTCGGGTGAGACCCCTCGTGTTTCTTAGTTTTGTTGGGATGTAGTTGAATAATCTTGTAGCACTGAAGGTGAAGCTGTGGTGTGTTAGAGTTCTAACTCTATGAGATGCTCCTGGGGTGGTGCACACGTAGCACAGCCTTCCTCTCCTGGGGTGGTGCACACGTAGCACAGCCTTCCTCTCCTGGGGTGGTGCACACGTAGCACAGCCTTCCTCTCCTGGGGTGGTGCACACGTAGCACAGCCTTCCTCTCCTGGGGTGGTGCACACGTAGCACAGCCTGCCTCTCCTGGGGTGATGCACACGTAGCACAGCCTGCCTCTCCTGGGGTGATGCACACGTAGCACAGCCTGCCTCTCCTGGGGTGGTGCACACGTAGCACAGCCTGCCTCTCCTGGGGTGGTGCACACGTAGCACAGCCTGCCTCTCCTGGGCTGTGCTGTTTCGTGCACGTTGGTGTTTGGTACCCTGTTCTCCAAAATTTTCCAAACATAAATGATGACGTATATGAGATATGAAAATTAAACTAACCTAACCCCACCTTTAGACTCACTAATCTAACCTATTCCCACACTTTAACCCCCTAACTAAAGCCAAATCTGCATTAAAAAAGTGTCCGCGGCAAGGGAAGAACAGGGGCGATGCAGGTCACAAGAGGAAGAAGAGTGTGGCGGACGTAAACACTCGTCTCTCGCCTCCCTATGAACAACATGACATATCTTCAAAAGTAATGATTTGCGACGGAAGCTCAGAGAGAATGTTTCCTAGAATCCAATAAGGTAAACAGAAACCACACTCCCAATTGTGTAGGGAATTTCGGTCCTAGTGTAAAATAATACCCACGTGAAGTATTACCTACTCTTTCGTTACCCTTCCACCATCGCCTCCGTGGTATATTTGATGTACTGTTACATAATGTACCGACATGGAAATACACCGTTGATAAGTGGTTACTTGCTCAAGGGTTCGCCATAAAAAAAAAAAAACGAGCAAATTTCGGAAATTCTGAATAAGAAGTGTGGGGGTAACAGCCTAGTATCGGTGACTTTATTCTGGTTCTTGAAGTGTTGTGGTGTTTGCTGCTTGATCACTCCTTTTTGTGCTTGTTACTGTGAATGTCTTGGCGTTACTCAGTGCTAATCAATGTTCTATAGTCTGGTTTTTTTAACGAGGCAAAAAATGCTGCCCCCTTGCTGCATACTGACTGATATTTGATGCCAGGAGAAGGGAATACTACGCTTCTTCTAAATTTCAGTTGTGTTTTATCTTAGTTAACCATATTATCAGGTAAACATAGGCATAACTTTAACCATGAGACCTTAAGATAGAATGGAATTTTTGCCTCGTTAAAAAAAATGGACTATACGTATATAGCTGTTATATTATACACATACACATACTAGATAAAGATTCCTTGATCATAGAAATAAGGAAAAACTGGTTCACAAATAGGGTGGTAAATGATTGGAATGGACTCAGTAGACAGGTAGTTAGTGCGGAGTCATTAGAGAGCTTTAAAGGGAGGCTAGATAAATTCATGGATGGGGATGAAAAGTGGATGTAGGTAGTGTTAAGTAACAGGAACTACCTCGTGTAGGTCTCACGGCTTCTTGTAGCTTCCTTATTTTCTTATGTTCTTATCAGCAGAGCCAGTGAAGAGCCAGCAAGGGAAGGAGGGACAAGCACCATGTCCCAAGCACTGCTTCACGCCCTGGCCCGCCCCCTCGGCCTCAGGGTGGGGGGGCTGGGTTGCGTGGCGTGGCGGGCCCTCACACGCACCCCCACACCCTCAAACAAGACAGCCTTGTCCTGCAGGGCGGCGGTGGCCGTCAGGTGGTGCTCAGGTAAGATGATGAACACTTCTTAGTTTATCTTCTATGTTATTTTATGAAACATTTTACTTTATTTTATGAGACTTATTTTTATTTATGCTATGTTATTTTTATTTATGTTATTGGGCATTAGAAGTCCCACATGATTGCTATAGTATTCCTAGGTTTTATAAGTACTTTGACAATCGCATGGGTGGCTCAAATAGGTATTAATACTAGGTAATAATACTACTAATACTGATCATTGTATTGAAGTAATGATTAATCTAGCAATGCCTATCATATTTTCATGTCTTGTAGTAAGTTTTGTCTAATTTGTGGTTTTTAAGGAATATCTGGAAGTATCATGTCATTGTGAATTGGCTGAAATAGGGACTTCTAATCATTGTAACTGAAAATTGACTCCAGATTCGTATTCAGCAGGCCCGAT
>JACEEZ010000105.1:42500-62500 GCA_016584305.1 Chionoecetes opilio | reverse complement strand
CGCTGCCTTATTCCTTAAATCATTCTTACCCTCAGTATTTTGATCCTCTTTATCATTCCTTCTCCTTTATTTTCCTCTTAGGTTATTTTACTTTTTTTTTTTCTTTTAGGTCTTTCAGTTTTATTATTCCTTAAAATATTTTTATCCACCTATGTTATTTCTCCTTTTATCATTCATTCGTTTTTTATTCTTTAAACAGTTCTTAGTTATTTTTTTTTCTTTTTATTCATTACCCTATTTTTATTAATTCAAGGCTTGAAAATATCAGTTCACCTACATTTATATTTCCTTTGCTAAACATTTAAACCTCTTGTGTTATTCCATGTACCATGTTTTTAGGCTCTTTGCTATTTATTGCCCTTTAAATCATTCTTCTTCTTTATTTTCCTCCTTTAAATCATTCTTACCTACTTTTTATTTCCTCCTTTAACTCTTATCCTCCTTTTTTTTCCTCCTTTAATCTTCTTTCCTCCTTTTTATTTCCTCCTTTAAATCATTCTTATCCTTTTTTTTTCCTCCTTTAAATCATCTTACCTCCTTTTTATTTCCTCCTTTAATTCATTCTTATTCCTTTTTATTTCCTCCTTTAAATCTTCTTACCCTCCTTTTTTTTCCTCCTTTTAAATTTCATTCTTATCCTCCTTTTTATTTCCTCCTTTAAATCCTTTTATCCTCCTTTTAATATTCCTCCTTTTTTTCCTCCTTTTATATTCTTCCTTTTAATTTCCTCTTAACTCATTTTATTCCTCCTTTTTATTCTCCTTTATCATTTTATCCTCCTTTTAATTTCTCTTAACTCTTTTTATTCCTCCTTTTAAATTCCTCTTAATCCTTTTTATTCCTCCTTTAATCATTTAATCTCCTTTTTATTCCTCTTTAATTCATCCTTTAAATCCTTTTTATTCCTCCTTTTTATTTACCTCCTTTTATTCTCCTCCTTTACTTCTTATCCTCCTTTTAATTTCCTCTATCCTCTTTCTTATCCTCCTTTTAATTCCTCTTAACCTTCCCCTTTTTATTTCCTCCTTTAAATCATTCTTATCCTCCTTTTTTTTCCTCCTTTAAATCATTCTTATCCTCCTTTTTATTTCCTCCTTTAAAATTCTATCCTCTTATTCCTCCTTTTATGTCCTTACCTTTATATTCATCCTCTTAACTCATTTTTATTTCCTCTTTAATTTCCTCTTTACTCCATTTTTTCCTCCTTTAATCATCTTCCTCCTTTTTATTTCCTCCTTAATTTCTTATCCTCCTTTAATTTCTTATCCTTCTTTATCTTCTCTTTATTTCATTTAAATATTCCTATTTCTTTCTCTTTAATCTTCTTAACTCATTCTTTCCCTCCTTTAATATTCCTCCTTTAATCTTTCTTCCTCCTTTTATTTCCTTAATCTCTTACCCCTTTTTTTTCCTCCTTTAAATCATTCTTATCCTCCTTTTTATTTCCTCCTTTAAATCATTCTTATCCTCCTTTTTATTTCCTCCTTTAAATCATTCTTATCCTCCTTTTTATTTCCTCCTTTAAATCATTCTTATCCTCCTTTTTATTTCCTCCTTTAATTCATTCTTATCCTCCTTTTTATTTCCTCCTTTAAATCATTCTTATCCCTCCTTTTTATTTCCTCCTTTAACATCTACTCTTTTATTCCTCCTTTTTATTTCTTCCTTCCTTTTTTTTCCTCCTTTTATTTCCTCCTTTTTATTTTCCTTTACTTTATTACCTCCTTTAATATTCTTATCCTCCTTTTTCCTTTAAATCATTCTTATCCTACTTTTTATTTCCTCCTTTAAATCATTCTTATCCTCTTTTTTTTCCTCCTTTAAATCATTCTTATCCTCCTTTTTATTTCCTCCTTTAAATCATTCTTATCCTCCTTTAAATCATTCTTATCCTCCTTTTTATTTCCTCCTTTAAATCATTCTTATCCTCCTTTTTATTTCCTCCTTTAAATCATTCTTATCCTCCTTTTTATTTCCTCCTTTAAATCATTCTTATCCTCCTTTTTATTTCCTCCTTTAATCATTTCTATCCCCTTTTTATCCTCTTTTATTTTATCCTACTTTATTTCTATCCTTTTATATTTCCTCCTTTCCTTTTACCTCCTTTAATTTCCTTATACATATTTTATCCTCCTTTTAATTTCCTCTTATCATTTTATTCCTCCTTTTTAATTTTCTTTACTTTTATCTCTTAATCCTACCCTTTTTTATTCCTCCTTTAAATCATTCTTACCCTCCTTTTTATTTCCTCCTTTAAATCATTCTTATCCTACTTTTTATTTCCTCCTTTAAATCATTCTTACCCTCCTTTTTATTTCCTCCTTTAAATCATTCTTATCCTACTTTTTATTTCCTCCTTTAAATCATTTCCTTTTCTATTTCCTCCTTTAAACATTCTTTCCTTTTTTATTTCCTCCTTTAAATCATTCTATCCTACTTTTTATTTCCTCCTTTAATTCATTCTTATCCTCCTTTTTATTTCCTCCTTTAAATCATTCTTATCCTCCTTTTTATTTCCTCCTTTAATTCATTCTCGTCTTCTTTTTTTCCTCTTAATTAATTTTCCTCTTATTTTTCTTTTTCCCCTTTTAATAAATTTCCCTCATTTTTTTCTTTTTTCCCTCTTTTAATTCATTCTCCTCTTCCTCTTTCAATTCCTACTTCAAGTATTCTTATCTCTTTTATTCCCCTAATTCATCCTCTATAACCTCTTTCTTTTCCTCTCTCATGATATATCAAACTTTTATGACCGTTTGTGTTTTCTGGCTTTTAGTTTTGCTAAGTCAAATTTCTAAGTTTTTTTTTTTATTTTCATTTTCTTTTTTTCTCTTTCTTTCTTTTATCTCTCTTCCCTTTCAATTAAGTATTCAAGTATTCATTAGTCTTCAGTATCACTTAAAAAACTGCTAAACACCACCACTCCCGCTTTTCCCTCACACAAGATCGAATCAAGAACCAATCAAGACTTATCCTCAGCCTCTTCCTGGAGTTCCTGCTGAAGAAGATGAGCCTGACGCCCCTCGCCGACGCCCTCCTCACCGCCATCCCCATCCTCATCAGCAACGCTCTCGCCACCACACAGATCACTGACCTCTTCTTCTCCGATCTGACACAGGTGAGCTTTTGATGTGTGTGGAGAGAGAGAGAAGAGATATAAAAAACATAACAAGTAGCACACCAACTAGATCACACTAAACACTTTGGTGTAACATGACAGGTGGGTTTGTTTACATTGTTTAAGACTTTTGCATGACATTTATAAGACCTTTGCAAGACATTTTAAGACCTTGCAAGACATTTATAGCCTTTGCAAGACATTTAAAGACCTTTGCAAATTTTAAGACCTTTGTAAGACATTTATAAGACCTTTGCATTATAAGACCTTTCAAGACATTTAAGACTTGCAAGACCTTTGAAGACCTTTAAGACATTTATAAGACATTTTGCAAGACCTTTGCAAACCTTTGCAATTGATCAAGGACGTTTGAAGTTTGAAAGATTGCAAGAAGAAACCTTTTAAGACAATTTAAGACCATGAAGCATATAAAACCACAAACATTATAAGACATTTGCAACCACTTAATCACCTTCTGCTCAGATCTGATCAAGGTGAGGTTTGCACCAGACTCAACGACCTTTTTTGTATAAGACTTGTCAGCTTACTAAGCACTTTGCAGTTTTAAAGACCTTACAAATCCATTCTATTAAGTCTCTGTTGAAAATTTATAAGATTTCTGATAAAAAGTTATATGAATTACAGTGAAATTTAAGACCTTGCAAGTATTACGCCTCTTGCAAACATTATAAGACCGCAAGGGGGTAGTTTTTTGACCCCTCAAGACAAAAAATTGCAAGTATTTACAGCTTTGTACAAAGACCTGGCTACTTCGTTGCTCCAATGACCTTGAAGACATTTTCAGACCTTTGCTCCTTAGTGTTATTACCTAAGCTTTATTATAGTACCTTGCAAGATTTATTACCTTTGATATAATTTATTAAGACCTTTGCAAGACATATAAGACTTGCAAGAATTATAACCTAGTTTATTAACCTATTTGAGTTACATTTAGACTTTGCCTATTGTCATTTTACAGTATTTTACAGTTTATACAGCTTGTATTTACCTATTATAAGACCTTTGTAAGTAATTTATAAGACCTTTGTAACATTATAGCCTTTGAAGTACTTTGAACCTTTGAATACTTTATAAGTATTTGCCTAGTAATTTAGACTTTGCAGTACATTTATAGACTTTGACCAAGTTGTATTTACCCGTTTGATAACTATTTGAACCTTGACAAGACTTTATAGACCTTAAGCTTTATGACCTTTGCAAACATTTATGAGATTGCAAGAATTTATAAGACTTTGCAAGACATTATAAGACCTTTGCAGACATTTATAAGACCTTGCAAGACATTTATAAGACCTTTGCAAGACATTTATAAGACCCTTGCAAGACATTTATAAGACCCTTGCAAGACATTTATAAGACCTTTGCAAGACATTTATAAGACCTTTGCAAGACATTTATAAGACCCTTGCAAGACATTTATAAGACCTTTGCAAGACATTTATAAGACCTTTGCAAGACATTTATAAGACCTTTGCAAGACATTTATAAGACCCTTGCAAGACATTTATAAGACCCTTGCAAGACATTTATAAGACCTTTGGAAGACATTTATAAGACCTTTGCAAGACATTTATAAGACCTTTGCAAGACATTTATAAGACCTTTGCAAGACATTTATAAGACCTTTGCAAGACATTTATAAGACCTTTGCAAGACATTTATAAGACCTTTGCAAGACATTTATAAGACCTTTGCAAGACATTTATAAGACCTTTGCAAGACATTTATAAGACCTTTGCAAGACATTTATAAGACCTTTGCAAGACATTTATAAGACTTTTGCAAGACATTTATAAGACCTTTGCAAGACATTCATAAGACCTTTGCAAGACATTCATAAGACCTTTGCAAGACATTTATAAGACCTTTGCAAGACATTTATAAGACCTTTGCAAGACATTTATAAGACCTTTGCAAGACATTTATAAGACCTTTGCAAGACATTTATAAGACCTTTGCAAGACATTTATAAGACCTTTGCAAGACATTTATAAGACCTTTGCAAGACATTCATAAGACCTTTGCAAGACATTTATAAGACCTTTGCAAGACATTTATAAAACCTTTGCAAGACATTTTATAAGACCTTTGCAAGACATTTATAAGACCTTTGCAACACCTTCTTCTCCGATCTGATGCAGGTGAGGTTTTGATGTGTGTGGAGAGAGAGAGAGAGAGACCTATTTAAAATGAGCAAGATTAACACCAGTAGCATCACAACCAACACTCACAAACAATAATCACTACAATACAATACAACCCCCACGTCTATCTCTTCTTCTCCGATCTGACACAGGTGAGGTTATGACAGCCAGCCCCCACCTCTTTTTTTTGGCTTTGATAGTATGTGTACTTACCTATAGTCTATTTTTTTTAACAAGGCAAAAAATCCATTCTATCTTAAGGTCTCATGCTTAAAATGATGCCTATGTTTACCTGATAATAGGGTTAACTATGATGAAATACAGCTGAAATTTAGAAGAAGCGTAGTATTCCCTTCTCCTGGCATTAAATATCAGTCAGTAAGCAGCAAGGGGGCAGGATTTTTTGCCTCGTAAAAAAAAAAATAGACCATAGTTGTATTTACCAGGTTGTGTTTTACAGGGCCTGAGCTACATTTGTGTGCTCCATCTACATATCTATATTTTTCAGTTTTGCTTCCTTAGTGTATTTACCTAGTTGTATTTACCTAGTTGTATTTACCTAGTTGTATTTATCTAGTTGTATTTACCTAGTTGTATTTACCTAGTTGTATTTACCTAGTTGTATTTACCTAGTTGTATTTACCTAGTTGTATTTACCTAGTTGTATTTACCTAGTTGTATTTACCTCGTTGTATTTACCTAGTTGTATTTACCTAGTTGTATTTACCTAGTTGTATTTACCTAGTTGTATTTACCTAGTTGTGTTTACCTAGTTGTATTTACCTAGTTGTATTTACCTAGTTGTATTTACCTATTTGTATTTACCTAGTTGTATTTACCTAGTTGTATTTACCTAGTTGTATTTACCTAGTTGTATTTACCTCGTTGTATTTACCTAGTTGTATTTACCTAGTTGTATTTACCTAGTTGTGTTTACCTAGTTGTATTTACCTAGTTGTATTTACCTAGTTGTATTTACCTAGTTGTAACATACAGGAAAAGAGTGTGTGTGTGTATCCTTACCTTTATCGTCAACCTTGTTTATTATTGAGGAAATCATTATTTAGTGTTGAGGAAATACAATAAAAAAGAATAAAACTATGATTAAAAAATGAAAATGATTGGAATGGACCAGTAGACAGGTAGTTAGTGCAGAGTCATTAGAGAGCTTTAAAGGGAGGCTAGATAAATTCATGGATGGGGAAGAGAGGTGGATGTAAGTAGAGTTTAGTAACAGGAACTACCACGTGTAGGTCTCACGGCCTCTTGTAGCTTCCTTATTTTCTTATGTTCCTATGTTCTTATGCACATGAAATTCAACACCAAAAAGTTTACCATTGAAACGTTTACCATTGTCCTAAACATTCATCATCATCATCATCATCATCATCATCATCATCATCATTGGTCCCTCTGTCTCCAGGCGTTCACCATCTGCAGTCAAGGCCAGGTAACGGGCGCGGGCGTACTACTGCAGGAGATGTACCGTCGGGGCAGCATTCGTTCCGTGCCGCTGGCCATGAGTGTGGTGTGGGCCCTGACGCAGCTGTCCTCCCCACGCCTGCAGAGGAAGCTGTTGAGCCGCGAGGAACAGCTGACCAGGGAGGTGATCATGAAGGAGTGTTTAGAGATCCTCGCGCAGGAGACTGATGCCCTCACGCCGCAGCAGGTATGTACTATGGGAGGAAGGGAAGGGGGGAGGGGAGGGAAGGGGTTGAGAGACAGAGGGAGGGAGGGAAAGAGGGAAGGATGGAGGGAGGGAGGGAAGGAAGAATGGAATGAAGGAAGAATGGAGGGAGGGAGGGAAAGAAGAAGGGAAGGATGGATGGATGGAGGGAGGGAAGGAAGGGGGAGGGAAGGTGTTGAAAGAAGGAGGGAGGAAAGGCAAGGGGTAATGTAGAGAGGGAGTGAAGGCAAGGGAAGCAGGAGTGTGGAAGAGAGTAGGGAGAGGCTAAAGGCGAGGAGGGTTGAGATTACTGTGAATTTGATGTGACCGAATGTAAGTATTGAATACTAGGAGGAAGTGGAGGCAGAGTCAGGGCCTCAGGGACTCAGGAGTCAGGGACTTAGGGGCCGCCCACCAAATGCTGGGTAACTTAACATTTGGACTGATTACCAAACCAAATAAACCAAAAAGTCCAATACCTCCCTTCACTGCCTTCACTGCCCCCAGACTCCACACCATCTTCTGTTATAAATTCCTGCATTAATGTACATACTTTGCATTTATATTTTCAAGGAAGCCGAAAAAGCAAAGAATCTATACACTCCAGCGGGCCAGTGGCGTACCGAGGGATGCCGCCCCCCCCCCCCTTTTTGCAAAAAATAAATAATAATAAAATATATTTATTATAAATAAATAAATATATATATATCACAGACCACTATATCTACAGTGATCTATGAGATATATATACAGGGAGGTCCCGAAGATACGAGCAGTTAGGTTCCACTTGGCATACTCGTATAGCGAAATACATAACTGATGGTAAAATATAGGTTTGGTTCCAGGACCCCATCAAAGACATGTTTTTCAAGATAAAATAAACTATAGCAAACACAACAAACACACAGCGTCCATATTACCCACACTGTACTACCTATTCTGTAGAAAAAGCATTCTGAAAGAGAAAATAGCACACCAAAGGTTGTACTGTAGAGGGACGGGGCTGTACAAGACGTTCCTTTCCTTGCCCAGGTATTACCATGAGAGGCAGGAGTGACAGGTGAAGCAAATGCAAAGGGTAAAAAAACAACAGAGTTATTGATAAAAAAAAAAAATTGAAAGGTATAAATAAAATCATGATTGACCACGACCTCCTCATCACCATGCCACCTCTTCACCTGCCCCCCCCCCCCCCAGGTTGAGTCCACCCTGAGCAAGGTCAGCGTGGGTCATGACCTTGGGGACCGCAGCTGCTACAACGAGAGGTTCCTGCACGCGGCCGCAACAGCTGTCTGCCACCACTCCATGTCCTTCGAAAAGACCGCACACGCCATCAGGAAGACCTGTTTGTAGGGAGGGAGTGGGCTGTTTCTCTCTCTCTCCTCTCTCTCTCTCTCTCTCTCTCTCTCTCTCTCTCTCTCTCTCTCTCTCTCTCCCCTCTCTCTCTCTCTCTCTCTCTCTCTCTCTCCCTCTCTCTCTCTCTCTCTCTCTCTCTCTTCTCTCTCTCTCCTCTCTCTCTCTCTCTCTCTCTCTCTCTTTCTCTCTCTCCTCTCTCTCTCCTCTCTCTCTCTCTCTTCTCTCTCTCCTCTCTCTCCTCTCTCTCTCTCTCCTCTCCTCTCTCTCTCTCTCTCTCTCTCTCTCTCTCTCTCTCTCTCATAGTATGTGTCACTAAAGAGGCATGCACAGTAGTTTATATTATGTATGTGTTCAGTGGCACATACAAATCTGTAGTGATGAATTTGCAATATAAATAATATTGTAATAAAATTTGTAATAGGCACCTGGCGACATTAGTGCAGTGGCGACTATAGTGTTATTGACTGTAAACTATTATTTTTTTTTTTTTTGTGGAGAAATGGGATGATTTTATGAATGATCAACCTCATCATCATCATCTTTCTGTTTAACATCAGATTTAATTTTATGGCTTGACAACATACAATTTTTTATAGCCAAGGAAAGATTTGGGCGTGATTTTGTCATGATTTGATTTGTCGATGTATGTCAGATTTTCCCATAATGTCAACCTCGACTTTACTTTATTACAACCACAAAACATTCAACCCAACTCCCACCCCCCTCCCCCCCCGAACTACCTGTTAATACCAAACATTCTATCCCCCCCCCAGAACTACCTATCTGAGGCGTTGGTGCAGTACACGGTGGACCTGCTTGTGTCGCGGCCCTCCGAGGTGCCCGAGGCCAGGGTGTCCATGCTGGCCGTCATCGCCTCCATCGCCGCCTCGCCCCTGCCCAAGTACGACATCACGGCAGCGCTGGACGTCATCATGACACACAAGTCACTCAACCTGGACACCGTAAGCTGGGAGGCTGTTCCGTTGTGTGGTGTGAATAAGAATGCAGTGGTAGTGTTCTGTATAACACTAATATGTATAAGCAGTCCTCCAAACAAAGAAGCATCTTGTTAGTAGTCAACCAAAAATGGAAGCATGTTCCGCTAAATATATCGAAGAACCTTGTACCTCTCTCTTCTGTTACGGCCTCACCTCATAAGACAGTATGGGAAAATCTGACTGAACAGAATGATGATGAGTGAGTGTGTGTCCCGCAGGAGGACTATTACAAGAAGCCGCTGCTGGTGATGGCGCTGGACCTGCTGAGTGTGGGCTACCTCCACCGCCCCCTCATAGACGTGCTCACCTCACCCGACACTCTCAGCATGTAAGTCACCCTGCCCCTGGGTCACCCTGGCTGTTGCTTGTGTTGTACAGGTGCTGTGTTGTGTCTTGCTGTCTTCAAACTTATTCTTTTTTAATCTGTTTATATATTGACAAGTTTAAACTGTAGTTATAACATTGATTTTTGCACCACAATGATACAGTAGTTCCTTATTAAAGCGTATTAAAAGGGGGGAAGGTTGTCCTGCAATAAAAGAATTGAATTAAGCGACGGATGCTAAAAGAACGATCAAATATTTTACTTTACATTATCAAGTTTCAACTGTATAGTATATATATATTATCTGTCTGCTTTTTCTTGGATGCCACCTTGCCAGTACAGGATCAAGACAGGTATAGATGTACACTCGCCGCACGTTAAGTTGGCGTAAATGGTGCCCCTTCACTCCCCCCTTCTGAACGTACGGGATTGGCTGAGGTGTTGGGTGTTGGGGCTTTAGGGCGGAACTTGGAGTAAGGCATTATCACCCAACACAACACCTCAGCCAATCCCGTGCATTCGGAAGAGGGGAGTGAAGGGGCCCCATTTTTGCAAACTTAACATGCGGCGAGTATAGTCAGTAGGTTTATTTTGTGTCCCAGTATATCAGGTCCGCTTCCCTTGCCAGGTTTATGTCGCGTTACTCCAAGGATGACGTGAACCAGCGGCGCCTGTTGGAGGTGGACCAGGCGCTGGGCGAGGTGTTCAGCTCCCCCCACAGGGTGCCTCACACCTTCCTGGAGCCCGGCCGGCGGTTCATTGCCAACCAGGCGCCCTCCAGGTCCACTCTGAGGGCCATGCTCAACCAGATCCTGCCTGACACTGACTGTCTTGCATCAGGAGTTGTCACTGAGGGAGGAACATACATAGGTGTGTGTGTGTGTGTGTGTTTACCATTAATTATATTTATGTGTGTGTATTGTGTTATGTGATTCAAGTAGTGAAAATAATAGGTTAGTTAAAAAGATTAGTTAGGATATTATAAGGGGTTAGTTAGGATTGTTAATTAAAAAGTTAGTTAGGGGAGAATGTACATAGGTGTGTATTCATTCATCTAGTTGTATTCATATTGTGATTAACAGGAAAATAGCTAAGCAGGTACTGTCCCGTCTCCAAAACTGCTATTATCCAGCTTGGCTTTGAGGTGGTGAATAGTCATGGCATGTTGGGGAGTTGTCACTGAGGCGGGAACGTACATAGGTGTGTGTGTGTGTGTTTACCTTTTATTATATTTATGTGTGTGTTTTGTGTTGTGTGATTCAAGAACAGCTAAGTATTAATTATCCGACCTTGGGGGGACCGAAGGTAGGTCGGATAATTGGAATAGTCGGATGTTCAGATATCACAGTAACCATAAATGTAAGGACAAAATGGTATATAACATAAAAGATGCAGCCTTTGAAGGCCGATTCAGTGGTATATGCGAAAGTAAAATTCATACATAAATAAAGCCACAAATCAATGTTTTCTAAAAAATAAAAATAAAATAAAATAAAATAAATGGCCAAAACAAGACACAATGTGGTGGTGAAAAAAATCGGTTGTTTGGACAAGTCGGATGTTGGGAATTTGGCTGTAGTGAAAATAATAGGTTAGTTAAAAAGATTAGTTAGGGGTTGGGAGGGGGTTAATTAGGATTATTAATTAAAAACTTAGGGGATAACATACATAGGTGTGTATTCATCTAGTGATTTACAGGAAAATAGCTAAGTTACTGTCTCATCTCCAGAACTACTATTATTCAGCTTGGCTTTGATGTCGGGAATATTTTAGGCATGTACCACCTCCTTACCCGGGCTATTCCACAGTTCAGTGACCTGTATGTAAGCTGTACTTCTTGATAGCTCTCTTGCAGGGGGTCCTCTTCAACAATCTTCCCGTGAACTCCCCTATCTCTTTCCTCCCACAAAGACGATGATTATACAGGTTGAAGTTCCCAAACTTGGCAACCTCGGGACCAGCGCCGAGCCGAGTAATGGAATTTTCCGACTTTTAGAACGTAGATATATTAAGGGGGAAAAAAGCATGAAAATCACATGAAAAAATTATTTGGGTTCTAATACGGTATATAATACGTACTGACCAGTAATAATAATACTTCCACCAGTAGGTGTTCCTGGACGTTTGGGAGCCATAATACCAATAACAAACCTGTAGAAGTACACAAAATAACAGTGTACACAACTCTACAGTCACAACACCACTGAACAATAACAACAAACAAATCGGCGGGAGAAACCAAGCGGCCTAGTGTGGTGGCACCTAGCGGCCGACCCGGCAACTACGCGCCGGGTTTTGGGTGTTCTGCCGTGTTTTGGAAAATCCGGAACCATAGCCGAGTTTTGGGTGTTGTCGAGTCTTGGGATGCCGAGTTTGGGAACTTCAACCTGTAGTCAATTTTTTTTAAAGAGGCGAAAATTCCATTCTATCTTAAGGCCAAATCCTCTATCAAATTTCCCGTTCCTTGGAAACCCGGTATATGTTGTATACTTCACATGTTTTAGACTTACAAACAATCTCGTAACTTAACTCATTCGTAAATCGTTGTATAGATTAAAAACAGTTTGTGCAAATATTGAACCTCAGGGAACTCCACTCATTACCTCCTGTCAGGAAATATTTTCCTATTTGTAGTTTTTTATTCCTTTTGAAAACATTTCTTAGTAGACAGGTAGTTAGTGCGGAGTCATTAGAGAGCTTTAAAGGGAGGCTAGATAAATTCATGGATGGGGATGAAAAGTGGATGTAGGTAGTGTTAAGTAACAGGAACTACCTCATGTAGGTCTCACGGCCTTTTGTAGCTTCCTTATTTTCTTATGTTCTTATGTTCTTATATTGTGTAACTGACTGGAATTTCTTGTTCAAAATTTCACATATCTCCCTCTCTCTCCCCTCTGTGGCAGACCACCTGCTGGTGCTGGACGGTGAGGGAGTGCCCATCAAGCTGAGGAACATGGACCCCCCCCTCACCAGGAACCCCACCATCACCTCCCTCAACCTGCCCCCCGAGGCCACCAGGTGGGTGAAGGGCGGGGCACTGCTAGGCGGAGGGGCAAGCTGGTGATGATTATAGTCCATTTTTTTTAAGGAGGTGAAAATTCCATTCTATCTTAAGGTCTGGTCTCATGCTTAAAATGATGCCTATGTTTACCTGATAATATGGTTAACTATGATAGAATACAGCTGAAATTTAGAAGAAGCATAGTATTCCCTTCTCCTGGCATCAAATATCAGTCAGTAAGCAGCAAGGGGCAGGATTTTTCACCTCGTTAAAAAAAATAGACTATAGCTTTTATTTTTAATTAGAGGCTCATGCCGCCCCGCCCCCCTGTGTCCTCCGGTGCACTCGCAATCCAAGGTAGAATTAATGGGCAGCATGTGGGTGTTCTTAGGCCACTCGACGGTGCAGAAATATTTTAAGTGGATTTATGGGTCTCACTCGGGATCGAACTCAGGTCTTCGAGAATGCCACTCGGTGACGCTAACCACTCTGCTACCGCCTCCCCAGTATGGTGATGATTAGTGATGCATAGACTCATATTATTTTCTATTTTATTTTTCTTATAACTATCATCCAGTTTATGTACTGATTTATTGTTTCAGTCTTTCAAATATGTTTTATTATATGAAACGGACTGGAATTTCTTGTTCAAAATGTCACAAAATTTCAGCCTGAGACAAGGGCCATAGGTAAGTTGTCTCTGTCCATGGGTCACCCGGCTGTTGCTTGTGTTGTACAGGTGTTGTGTTGTGTCTTGCTGTCTTCAAACCCATTCATATATACAGTAATGCTAAAACGTTTTCTTAATGTAATTTTATGTATATTTACAAGATGTATTTACAGGTGTTGTGGGTCCAATTTTTTCCAACTTAACGTGCGGCGAGTATAGTCAGTAGGTTTTTTTGTGTCCCAGTATAACAGACCAGCTTCCCTCTTCAGGTTTATTTTGTGTCCCAGTATAACAGACCAGCTTCCCTCTCAGGTTATTTGGTGACCAGTAAAAGACCAGCTTCCCTCTTCAGGTTTATTTTGTGTCCCAGTATAACAGACCAGCTTCCCTCTTCAGGTTTATTTTGTGTCCCAGTATAACAGACCAGCTTCCCTCTTCAGGTTTATTTTGTGTCCCAGTATAACAGACCAGCTTCCCTCTTCAGGTTTATTTTATGTTTTGAATTGTTTCCTGTGTTGTGGGAACCAAGGAAAAGGGACGAGGAGGCAGAGTCAGGAGTCTTGCCATGATAGTGTCCTTTCCCAGGGGATGCAAAGTAGATTTTTTGTTGTCGTTGTGTGCCACCTGCGATAAATGGCCATATAAATTGGGAAATGAAATAATTGCAAAGGTTCATGAAGAAATGGACCTGGGAGTGATAATGCAGAATAACCTAAAACCAGAAAAACATATAAATAAAATATTTGGAGATACATAAGAATGTTAAAGAATATTAAAGTGACATTTCATTACATGGACACAAATATGATGATAATTACTACAATGATCCGACCAAAAATCAAATATGCTGCCATTGTATAGTCCCCGTATAAAAAGAAGCTTGTGAAAAAGTTGGAGAGGATACAGAGAATGGCAACAAAGATGGTACCAGAGCTAGAAATTTTTTCTTATGAGGAAAGGTTGAAGGAAATAAAGTTACCAACACTCGAGCAGAGAAGAGAAAGAGGAGACTTAATAACAATTTTTAAGCTGATAACAAAGATGGAAGAAACAGACCATGAGAGACTACTGACTCGGAAACAAAGAGAAGGTCGATACACGAGAGGACATACAAAACAACTAGGAAAAGGGAGATGCCTGAACAACATAAAGAAGTACAGCTTCCCTCATAGAAATGTAGAAGTTTGTAATGGACTAAATGAGGAGGTGATATCGGCAAAGAATGTGCACCAATTAAAAGAAAAACTAGATAAATGTAGATACGGAAACGGGACCCCTCGAGTGCAGCTCAGATCCTGTAAAACACAACTAGGCAAACCATCTTGACACTCCAAACTTGACTCCAAACCGTACAATACAAACCATCTTGACACTCCAAACTTGACTCCAAACCGTACAATACAAACCATCTTGACACTCCAAACTTGACTCCAAACCGTACAATACAAACCAGCTTGACACTCCAAACTTGACCACGTACAATACAACTCTACACTCCAAACTTGACCCAACCACATACAAACAGCTTGACACTCCAAACTTGACCCCAAACCAGCTTGACACTCCAAACTTTACCCCAAACCAGCTTGACACTCCAAACTTGACCCCAAACTAGCTTCACACTCCAAACTTGACCCCAAACTAGCTTCACACTCCAAACTTGACCCCAAACTAGCTTACACTCCAAACTTGACCCAAACTACTTCACACTCCAAACTTGACCCAACCACATCAGCATCACACTCCAAACTTGACCCCAAACTAGCTTCACACTCCAAACTTGACCCCAAACTAGCTTCACACTCCAAACTTGACCCCAAACTAGCTTCACACTCCAAACTTGACCCCAAACTAGCTTCACACTCCAAACTTGACCCCAAACACCTTCATACAAATCGACCATCAATTGACTCCGTTCAACTCTGACAGCCTTCTCCAAATGCACCAAACATCTACACTCCAAACTGTGGCCCAAACCGTACATACAGCCATTGCATAAGCTGACGCAGGCTCAACGATGCTGCTAACTGATGCAACCGTCTACACACCATCTTGGACATAATACTTTACTCAAGAGAATACAACCATTTGACTCTTACTACCGTGCAAACAGACTACTTCTCTTCAAACTTTGTTCCTCCGTCTCACGCTCCTCCATTGACCCAACCGTCCATCAAACCAGCTTACTAACTTGCTGTGTCTCGAATATGATGGATGTTTTGTGTCATGGATCGACACTCCTCGGTGCCCGTCTCCAGGATCGGCCGGTTCAATGGTGCGTGTGAGTCCGTCATCACAGCACCACGAAAATACTTACTAAAATACAGCTGTCTTTATAGTGCAATTCGCTACCTTTCTTATTGTTTTGTTTTTCTTCTGTCTACTGATCCTCATTTCGTCATTTCTCAAGACCAGGGCTACTATTTGTCGTGTAGAAGTTAGTATGATTTTGATGTGTATGAAATCAGGACTAGTTTCTCTTCCTTGTTGCTTCTGTCTTTCTATGGAATTCGGCCTGGTTACAATGGTTGCGTGTGTTGGTAGACCGAACCAACAGCACCTCTACCACCTACTAAATAATATCATCCTGTCTTGTAATTGTTCATATTTCTACCATTTTTCTTATTTTCTTTCTATATTTCTTTCTATGTGTGGAAGGGCTAGAGGTAACCATCGGATAATTCGGACTTTCGGCTAATTCGACCCAGGCCTCCCTCCAATTAGATCGAGTAAGAGAGTTTACTGTACTTTCTCTTCATTGCTCCTTTCTTGTGATTCTTGTAATTGTTCATATTTCTTTCATATCCCTTATTTCCTTTCTCTTGTTGTCTAGTAAGTTTCCCTTTTCCTCTAAACTAGGGAAAGGAAATCAGGACTACTTATCTTTTCATTGCTACTTTCTTGTGATTCTTGTAATTGTTCATATATCTTCCATATCCCTTATTTCCTTCCCTTTCTCTTGTTGTCTAGTAAGTTTCCCTTTTCCTCTAAACTAGGGAAAGGAAATCAGGACTGCTTTCTCTTCAATGCTACTTTCTTGTGATTCTTGTCTTGTAATTTTTTTCATATATCTTCTACCTCCCTTATTTCCTTCCATTTTTATTGCTATTGTGTAGTAAGTTTCCCTTTTCCTCTAAGCTAGGAAAAGGAAATCAGGACTGCTTATCTTTTCATTGCTACTTTCTTGTGATTCTTGTAATTGTTTCATATATAATCTCCCTTATTTCCTTCCCTTTCTCTTGTTGTCTAGTAAGTTTCCCTTTTCCTCGTCTTTTTTATACACTGCCTTGTTTCTTATTGTGTTGTTTTCCTTCTGTCTCACTGCATCCTTCATTGCCTCTTCATCTCTCCTCAAGAACCATGGAGTTACTATTTTCTTTGTGTGTGTGTATGAATAGTTGAAGTGAATGAATGTTATGGTATTAGCAGGGCCGTTTCTTACTATATGCGAACTACGCGGTTGCACAGGGCCCCCCGAAGCCACTAAGGGGCCCCCGAAGTCACCAAGGGGCCCCCAAACTGCCATTATTTGCCTTTTTTTTAGAATCTAGCCTCTTTTCCTCTTAAATTGCACAAGATTGATGCATTTGAATATTAAAAGCATGCCCCCGGACCACCTTAGAGGGCTTGGAATCCCCCCACCATAGTTTTATAAGATAGGGCCCCCAAACAGCATTTTGCATAGGGCCCCAAAAGGCTAGAAACGGCACTAGGTATTAATTAGCATCTCCCATTTTCCTCTTTTGTTCATACATTGCATTGTTTCTTCTTGTTTTGTTTTCCTTCTGTTTCACTGCATCCTTCATTGTCTCTTCATCTCCTCAAGAACCATTGAATTTTTTTTTTGTGTGTGTGTGTGAATGGTTGAATGTGAATGACGTTTAGCATCTGTGGAGTGTGTGTGTTTGCCTGGTTTGCCCTCACAGGATAGCCACCTAGAGGAAGGGATAGCCAGGTTGTAGGTAGAGAGCAGATGAATTATTTGTACAGACATAAAATAAATTGTGTACATAAACTACAAGCAGTTCTCTGACCGGGAAGTTGACACTGTATATGTGGGTAGATAAGTAAATAATATGTTGAATAGTTAACATAATTCACAAACAATTCTTTAACTGCAGGTACTTATATACATACTTATATGAGAACTTGCACTGAAGAAGTGTGTTGAAGAGGATCTGGCAGCATTGGGAAGTGAAGAGGTTGAAACAATGGATAGAGATAGTTGGAAGTGTATCATCAGCCGTCTAACCTCATAAGATATTTTTTTTTTTTACATTTTGTGCCTATAGCGCCTGTAGGCAGTGGTGACCCAGGGCTCGGATGGCAGGCTCTGAAGGTTCACTTGAGGGCTGTGATGGTTGGTCCTTGCCTGTGGTGGCGCAGGCAGGATTCTTATAGTGGCGCCTGTGATTAGAGGCTCATGCCGCCCCCCTGTGTCCTCCGATGCACTCACAATCAAAGGTAGAGTTAATGGGCAGGGCATGTGGCTGTTCTTAGGCCACTCGACGGTGCAGAAAGATTTTGGTTTTCTTCGGGGATTGAACTCGGGTCACCGAGAATGCCAATCGGAGACGCTAACCACTCCGCTACCGCCTCCCCAAGGCAGTAGCGTTTTGTCCATATTGTCCCCAATATGGACAAAACTGATGTCAAACAGAAAGAAGAAGAAATAGCCCATGAATATTCAGTGTCATTGAAGAGATAGCTGTCTGGAAGGTTATGTCGAGTAGATAGATGAAGAAATGGGGTCTTTGAGGCATTGGACAAAACCATGTTTGCTCAACCCCAATAAGAAATTAAATGAAAGATCAGTTTGGGGGCTATGCCGCTATATCTTGCCTACATCTCCTTGTTCATATACGTACTTCTAGCCATATAAACACTTTGATTAGATCTTCAATTTCCTCTTTATAAGTAGGCAAGGTTAAGTTTTGCACACAAGCTACAGCATTATAGCCTACTCAATGTCCATGGTACCTAATAGCGCATTATCATGTATCCTTTTAGCTATCCTTCTATGCACTGACTAGCAATACAATAAAGAAAAAGAATGTAGGCATCGTAATCCATGTCAACTAAAACTAGATTAGAGTTCGAAATTATTACGACAATTTTGAATAATCTTGAATACGGTATCTAGTCGTAGTCGCTGCAAATTAAAGGCAAGTACGCAATCGAAATAATAGTCAGAATTGAAGGATATAAATATTTTGGTGTTCATGTGAATAATAGTGTGGGTACAAGCATGGCACAGCAATATAAGAGCAAAGACAATCAACAACAAGATACCTCACTCCGGGGTGCCCTGTGGTGCGCGTGAAATCGACCTCCGCCGTGCGGCAGGAGTTAACCAGTCTGTTGGCCCATTCACTTGCTGCATATGACTATCAATGAAAATCATATAGACTATGGTTTATCAGTATATATGATATACTGTTATCTTCGTAAATGTTTGTTCTATAATATTATCAAATAAAAAACAATAAAACACGCTAAAGAAATGCCATTACGAGACTGAAGAAATAGGCATGAACTTATTATTCACTTCAACTCTTCGCCATTTAAAACTTTGCGAGTCAACATTTACCATGAAACATATCAATAGAAGCGCAATTTTATTAGCTTTCCATTGATATATTTCGTTTTCTGATAAATGAATTAGAACTATGCATACATTACCGTTAACTAAATAAATAACATCATCAATCGGGTAATTTTCCCGATTGATGATGTTATTTATTTAGTTAACGGTAATTTATGCATGGTGCTAATTCACTTATCAGAAAACGAAATATATAAGTGAATAATAACATCATCAATCGGGAAAATTACCCAATTGATGATGTTATTTATTTACTTAACGGTAATGTATGCATGGTTGTAATTCATTTATCAGAAAACTAAATATATCAATGGAAAGCTAATAAAATTGCACTTCTATTGATATGTTTCATGGTAAATGTTGATTCGCAAAGTTTTAAATGGCGAAGAGTTGAAGTAAATATTCTTTGGTCATATGCAGCAAGTGAATGGGCCAACAGCTGGCTGGTACAACACCTGCCGCACGTTGGCGCCACCGTCGGCGGATAACAGAAGCTGCATTGGAGGGACCGCGAGTGAGGTATCTTGTTGTAGAGTGTAACCCGACAGGATGGCTTGATTGGTAGAGCTGTTGTCTTGCGTGTGTAGCGTCCCTGCGCATTCGGTCAGCGGTTCGAGTCCACCAAGTTCGCCCTGGCGTGGTGGCGCTTTGTATAGTCAATAACCTTGTAGTTGGTACTTGCAAAGTGTCTAGATAGGATCAAAGTATCTTACCTTATCTTGCTGTAGAGTGTCTTTGATAAGAGGACAAATTTGAATGAGCTGGGGATAGTCGTAGTCCCTGCAATTCAGAAGTCAAGTGTGCAATGAAAATAATAGTCATGATGAAGGATATAAATATTTTGGTGTTTATAATGATATGGTGTGTGTAAAAGCCTGAAGTAGCAGTATAAGAGGACAGTGCATAGCGCCGTGGCCCCTCCACCACAAACAAAAATGGCGGACGTTGACAAGTGGATAGAGGTGGCCAAAGAGTGCAAATATCTGCCCGAAAATGACCTTAAGGTACGTTTTACACCACATTCACTGCAACACATAAGATAAGAAAGCAAAAACTATAGGATGAATGTGTTAAACAGCTGTGGAGTGATGTGGGTGTG
>JACEEZ010000105.1:15000-37500 GCA_016584305.1 Chionoecetes opilio | reverse complement strand
CGACAGTCACCATCCACTCCTCCTGACAGTCACCATCCACTCCTCCTGACAGTCACCATCCACTTTCTCTTCCCCCTGACAGTCACCATCCACTTCCTCTTCCTCCTGACAGTCACCATCCACGCCTCCTGACAGTCACCATCCACTCCTGACAGTCACCATCCACTTTCTTCCTCCTGACAGTCACCATCCACTCCTCCTGACAGTCACCATCCACTTCCTCTTCCTCCTGACAGTCACCATCCACTCCTCCTGACAGTCACCAACCACTTCCTCCTCCTGACATTTACCATCCACTCCTGACAGTCACCATCCACTTTCTCTTCCTCCTGACAGTCACCATTCACTCCTCCTGACAGTCACCACCCACTCCTCCTGACAGTCACCATCCACTTCCTCCTCCTGACAGTCACCATCCACTTCCTCTTCCTCCTGACAGTCACCATCCACTTCCTCTTCCTCCTGACAGTCACCATCAACTTCCTCTTCCTCCTGACAGTCACCATCCACTCCTGACAGTCACCTTCCTCTTCCTCCTGACAGTCACCATCCACTTCCTCTTCCTCCTGACAGTCACCATCCACTTCCTCTTCCTCCTGACAGTCACCATCAACTTCCTCTTCCTCCTGACAGTCACCTTCCACTTCCTCTTCCTCCTGACAGTCACCATCCACTTCCTCTTCCTTCTGACAGTCACCATCCACTTCCTCTTTCTCCTGAGTCACCATCCACTCCTCCCGACAGTCACCATCCACTCCCTCCTCCTCCTGACTGTCACCATCCACTCCCTCCTCCTGACAGTCGCCATCCACTCCCTCCTGACTGTCACCATCCACTCCCTCCTCCTGTCTGTCACCATCCACTCCTCCTGACTGTCACCATCCACTCTTCCTCCTGACAGTCACCATCCACTTCCTCCTGACAGTCACCATCCACTCCTCCTTCTGACAGTCACCATCCTCTTCCTCCTGACAGTTTTATGACCTGGAGGAGTTGTTCAGGACGGGAGGTCAGGTCCCGGACACCAACTACATCTTCATGGGTGACTTTGTGGACCGGGGTTACTACAGCCTTGAGACCCTGACCCGCCTCCTCACCCTCAAGGTCAAGTGGCCCCACAAGATCACTCTGCTCAGGGGGAACCACGAGTCCCGACAAATTACCCAAGTTTACGGATTTTATGGTGAGACTTGTTGTTTAATTGTTGTTGTTGTTATTATTGTTATTATTGTTACTGTATGGACCTTGTGGGATTTTACAGTGAGGCTTGAAGGTTTTTTGCATTCGTAATTGTTGTTGTTGTTATTATTGTTATTTTTTCTTTTATTATTATCATTGTTATTGTACACCTTATATGTAATTCAAGTTGTATTCTGTTATTCTTTCACCATAGACATCAATTCAGGACTGTCAAATAAGTACAACCAGAAATACGACCCAGAAACCCATGCCCATGTTTTTTGTAACCCGAGTTTCCTGTGCTTCCAGATGAGTGTCAGAATAAGTACGGAAATGTGAATGCCTGGAAATACTGCTGCAAAGTGTTTGATCTTCTAACTATAGCTGCTGTAAGTACAACGGGCAATTACTGTGGTGTGTGTGTGTGTGTGTGTGTGTGTGTGTGTGTGTGTAGAGTAGGGGCAGGACACTCAAGGGTAACTAAACAAACCATAAACCATACAGACAAACCATATATTGCTGCTAGAGGACACAACCCAAGGAAACGTACATGCAATAGTCAGTGTCACTATTACATTACCTACTAATTAAGAGGAGCAACAAGACACCTCCCGAACTAAATTGGCCCACCCCCCTTTTTATATTATCTTACTGTCTTCTTGATAGGGACTGGCAACTAAGTGGGATTTTTGTTACCTCTTTTTTGCCTTGGCCAGTCTTTTGTGATGTAAAAAAAAATCTTTATTTTGAAACCCGTATTTTGCTGCTAGTAAACAAACCGTATTTTGTTGCTAGAGAACTAACTGTATTTTGCAGCAAGAGTACAAACCAAGAAACAGTGACACATGCAATAGTCAGTGTATTACTATTACATTCCCCACTACTGAAGCAAGCATGAACACTCACACTGTGTCATCCACAGATCATAGACGATGAAATCCTGTGTGTGCACGGCGGCCTGTCCCCGGAGATCAACACCCTGGACCAGATCAGAATAATTAACAGAAACCAGGAGATTCCCCACAAAGGTAAGTGACTTTCACACCTTGTGGTAGAAGAGCTCACTTTGATATTGATGATGAGGTAAGTAATATTGATATTACTTATCAAGTAATTGTACTAAGTACTAAGATATTGATGATGAGGTAGTAATGAAGGATGCACTTCTGTTGTTCCATCTTCTTATGCCAAGACAAAAAAAAAATCGGCCATCCCTTTTACAATTTTACTACATGGCTTTTAGGGAGTGGCACTAAATGCTTTGAGGCCCAGAGTGTAATTATCATTGTAATATAACCACCATGCGACAATTTTAATGAATATAAGCACTATTTTATAGATAACCTTTAGTATCCTTGCCCACTAACTAATTTGGTATATTAAGTTACTTTTTTGTAATTTTATGGCTAACAACAGACGATTTTATATAGCAAAGGAGAGATCTGGGCGTGAAGGGTTAATGTGACTCTTTGTATAAGGCTTTGCAGCTCTTGACCATCCTTAATCATGTAAATAACAATCTATATTTGTTGTAATATGGCCAGAAGTTAGTGTAGTGGGAATAGCTTAGGTGGTAATGGTAGTGACATGACCCCAGGTGCCTTCTGTGACCTGGTGTGGAGTGACCCCGAGGACATAGAGTCGTGGTCCATGTCGCCGCGAGGGGCCGGCTGGCTCTTCGGCGCCTCCGTCACGCAGAAGTTCACCGAGACCAACCAGCTGAGGCTCATCTGCCGGGCCCACCAGCTTGTGAATGAAGGTGAGAGGCTGGAGGGGGAACCTATTATTACTTTACCTTACTCTTACCTTACCATAACCTTACTATGGATTCCTTGATGAGTTGGTTGAGCAGGAACCTTACTATGGATTCCTTGAGGGGACGTTTATCAGTTTAGGGTGAAAATAATCCAGTTTTTTAATATATATTCTAGAAAGAACTGTAAACTCAGGGGTTGTTATAGCTAAGTATTTTTTCCAATTCAATCATTCAATGTACGAAGAAAAAAAATTATGACGGAGAAAAAAGGGGAAAAAAGATAAAATAAAGAATGAAGCTTTTGCCCCGATCTCCATCGACCTGGGTCAAAATTCATTCCATATGACCTACTTTCTTGTGTAAAAATCTCAATCTCATAGCTGCAATTTGAAAAAAAATTCATGGAAACGTCCTTCTTGAGGAGTGTTGGGAATGTTTTATCTGCCTGACCACACCTGACCTGTGGCCGCACCCTTCACTCACTGCCCAGGGTACAGCCAAGGCCTCCTACAACACCAGGCCTCAGCATGCGGTTGATGAAGTCACACATGCAGGAGTCTGTCACAAGGGAAAAAGTTAATTTCCAGAGTAATTTTCCCCCTACCATATACGTTTATCAGAAAAAACGTATAAACAGTATATCATACATGATATACTGTTATCTTCGGAAATGTTTGTTCTATAAGATTATCACATAAAACACAGTAAAACACACAAAATAAATGTTATTATGAGACTATGAAGAAATATGCATTAACTCAAAATTCACTTTAATTCGTTGCCATTTAAAATGTTGCGAGACAACTTTTGACACGTTTAGGCCCATCCTTTGTGTATATCAAAAGAAGCGAAATTTTAATAGCTAAGGGATGAGTTCACAGTGTACAATGCCTTGAGAATGTCAAAGAAAATGATGAGCCTAGTCTTGATGCTCCTACCCTGCCTCACCATCAACCACCACTGTCTTAATGCTCCCTGCCTCACCATCAACCACCACTGTCTTAATGCTCCCTGCCTCACCATCAACCACCACTGTCTTAATGCCATCCTACCTACCCTGCATCCTACCCTGCCTCACCATCAACCACCACTGTCTTAATGCTCCCTGCCTCACCATCAACCACCACTGTCTTAATGCTCCCTGCCTCACCATCAACCACCACTGTCTTAATGCTCCCTGCCTCACCATCAACCACCACTGTCTTAATGCTCCCTGCCTCACCATCAACCACCACTGTCTTAATGCTCCCTGCCTCACCATCAACCACCACTGTCTTAATGCCATCTCCACTGCCTCACCATCAACCACCACTGTCTTAATGCCTCCTACCTACCCTGCATCCTACCCTGCCTCACCATCAACCACCACTGTCTTAATGCCATCCTACTACCCTGCATCCTACCCTGCCTCACCATCAACCACCACTGTCTTAATGCTCCCTGCCTCACCATCAACCACCACTGTCTTAATGCCATCCTACCTACCCTGCATCCTACCCTGCCTCACCATCAACCACCACTGTCTTAATGCCTCCTACCTACCCTGCTCCTACCCTGCCTCACCATCAACCACCACTGTCTTAATGCTCCATCTACATCAACCTACCCTGCATCTAATGCCCCTGCCTCACCATCAACCACCACTGTCTTAATGCCATCCTACCTACCCTGCATCCTACCCTGCCTCACCATCAACCACCACTGTCTTAATGCCATCTACCTACCCTGCATCCTACCTGCCTCACCATCAACCACCACTGTCTTAATGCCATCCTACCTACCCTGCATCCACCCTGCCTCACCATCAACCACCACTGTCTTAATGCACTACCTTGCATCCTACCCTGCCTCACCATCAACCACCACTGTCTTATGCCATCCTACCTACCCTGCATCCTACCCTGCCTCACCATCAACCACCACTGTCTTAATGCCATCCTTACCTACCTTGCATCCTACCCTGCCTCACCATCAACCACCACTGTCTAATGCATCCTACCTACTTGCATCCTACCCTGCCTCACCATCAACCACCACTGTCTAATGCCATCCTACTACCTGCATCCTACCCTGCCTCACCATCAACCACCACTGTCTTAATGCCTCTACACTTGCATCCTACCCTGCCTCACCATCAACCACCACTGTCTTAATGCCATCCTACTACCTGCTCTACCCTGCCTCACCATCAACCACCACTGTCTTAATGCATCCTACCTACCTGCATCCTACCTGCCTCACCATCAACCACCACTGTCTTAATGCCATCCTACTACTTGCATCCTCCCTGCCTCACCATCAACTCCACTGTCTTAATGCCATCCTACCTACCTGCATCTACCCTGCCTCACCATCAACCACCACTGTCTTAATGCATCCTACCTACCCGCATCCTACCTGCTCACATCAACCACCACTGTCTTAATGCCATCCTACCCTGCCTCACCATCAACCACCACTGTCTTAATGCCATCCTACTACCCTGCATCCTCCCTGCC
Organism: Chionoecetes opilio; assembly: GCA_016584305.1. Classification (NCBI taxonomy): domain Eukaryota; kingdom Metazoa; phylum Arthropoda; class Malacostraca; order Decapoda; family Majidae; genus Chionoecetes; species Chionoecetes opilio. Next base: position 32,067 of record JACEEZ010000105.1, on the reverse strand, counting down.
TCACCATCAACCACCACTGTCTTAATGCTCCCTGCCTCACCATCAACCACCACTGTCTTAATGCCATCCTTACCTCCTGACCTACCCTGCCTCACCATCAACCACCACTGTCTATGCACCTACCTACTTGCTCCACCTGCCTCACCATCAACCACCACTGTCTAATGCTCTACTACTTGCATCCTACCTGCCTCACCATCAACCACCACTGTCTTAATGCCATCTACCTACCCTGACCTACCTGCCCACCATCAACCACCACTGTCTAGCTCCTACTACTTGCATCCTACCCTGCCTCACCATCAACCACCACTGTCTTAATGCCTCCTACCTACCCTGCATCCTACCCTGCCTCACCATCAACCACCACGTTTAATGCCATCTACTACCTTGCATCCTACCCTGCCTCACCATCAACCACCACTGTCTTAATGCCATCCTACCTACCCTGCATCCTACCCTGCCTCACCATCAACCACCACTGTCTTAATGCCATCCTACCTACCTTGCATCCTACCCTGCCTCACCATCAACCACCACTGTCTTAATGCATCCTACTACCTTGCATCTACCTGCTCACCATCAACCACCACTGTCTAATGCCACCTACCTACCCTGCTCTACCCGCCTCACCAACCACCACTGTCTTAAGCACCACTACCTGCATCCACCCTGCCTCACCATCAACCACATGTCTTAATGCATCCTACTACCCTGCATCCTCCCTGCCTCACATCAACCACCATGTCTAATGCTCTGCCTCACCATCACCACCACGTCTTAATGCCATCCTACTACTGCATCCTACCCTGCTCACCATCAACCACCACTGTCTTAAGCTCCCTGCCTCACTCAACCACACGTCTAATGCCATCCTACTACCCTGATCCTACCCGCTACCATCAACCACACTGTCTTATGCATCCTACCTACCTGATCCTACCGCTCACATCAACACCACGTCTATGCCATCCTACCTACCTGACTCCCTGCCTACCATCACCACACTGTCTAGCCAACCTACCTACCTTGCATCTACCTGTCACCATCAACCACATGTCTTATGCACCTACCACCTTGCATCCTACCTGCCTCACACACCACCACTGTCTTATGCATCCTACTCCCTGCTCTGCCTCACCATCAACACCACTGTCTTAATGCCATCCTACCTACCTTGCATCCTACCCTGCCTCACCATCAACCACCACTGTCTTAATGCCATCCTACCTACCTTGCATCCTACCCTGCCTCACCATCAACCACCACTGTCTTAATGCCATCCTACCTACCTTGCATCCTACCCTGCCTCACCATCAACCACCACGGTCTTAATGCCATCCTACCTACCCTGCCTCACCATCAACCACCACTGTCTTAATGCCGTCCTCACCCCATCAGGCATCAAGTACATGTTTGACGGCAAGCTGGTGACGGTGTGGTCGGCCCCCAACTACTGCTACCGGGCCGGCAACGTGGCTTCCATCCTCTGCTTCACCTCAACCACAGAGAAGCAAGCCAAGCTGTTTGATGCCGTGCCAGACGACAAGAGAATCATTCCCCCGATCCACACCACACCCTACTTCCTCTGAATGCGCTGCCAGGCCATAACACTGTAAGCTGTGTATATTTTGTGGTGGTGTTTTCATCCTGCCTCTTTGAACGAACGGGTATGTGGATGAGGGTTCCCCTGGTGAAGCGGATGAGGGTTGTTTTGAGAAATTTATATCCATCGATTGAATCCCAGTGCATGGTTTAAGTTTGTACACGCCTGATCATCATCCAATGGCGTGTTGCAGAACCTTGCCTGAACAACACTATGTTCATGCAGTTTAAGATGTTCATGTGGTTGAAATTGGTCTAATATTATATGTTCAAGTCAGTCACACAAACACTTTCTTTGTCAGGGATTGCTGGTGATCCCATAAGCCATTGCAGAGTCACGTGTTGCATTTAACATTAACGCCGCCACTATTCACGGCACACAAATTCCCGTGTCTTGAAGTGTACAGCCCCGTGGTCAAGGTTCCGCCGGACCCTTGTACCACACACCGCCGTACGGGGCGGAACAAACGAGCCCTTGAATCATCGTTGCCATAACACTAGTGACATGCAACTTTGCTTCATTCGGTGTGATTGCCTCTGTTTGTGATATTATGTACCGGGGAAACCCTTCCATCCTGACAGTTCAAGCAACAAGGGTCTTTCCCAACAGCTGTGAGACCTGCACTGTGCCAGGCATCTCATGAAGGCAGAGGTCTTGTGCCTTGGTGCTGGGGAGAGAAAAAGATGAATATAAGTCGTAAATGTTGATGTTGAGCAGCATCCCATCTAGGGGGAATCTAAAGAGTATATAAATCTATAAGGCTTAGAGCAGTTAATTGAGATGCAATTTTAATGTTCATTTTTTAATCCCCCTTTTTTTTTGTTTGGTAGTATTTTCCCCTTCAGTGTTTGCCCCATTCATGTGTTTTATAGCCAATGAAACTCGATCTCTTGTTTCAGGACTGTGTCAGAGTGAAGCAAAGTGTGTTAGGCATGAGTGAATCTTGCTCTTGAGATCCAGCTGTAATTTAATGGTGCTGAAAGAGACATTTATGAGCTTACACACACACACACGCGCACACACACACACACACGTGCATATGTTCACACACTCCCTTACACACACACACACACACACACACACACACACCACACACTCCCTTACACACACACACACATTCCCTTACACACACACGCACACTCCCTTACACACACACACACACACGCTGCCTGTGTGGTATACAATGGTTAAGGCCCGGTGTGTCATGTGACTCGCACAGGTTCAAGCCCAGCTCATAGCTTGAAATCTTTCCCTGGAAATGTGGGCAGTTACTGTCCCCCTTGAGCAAGGGGATTGTATGTGTGTGGTGTGTGAGGTCCCAGCTTTACCCGGAGATGTGCTCCAAGCTCTTTCCGGGAGGGTAACAGTTGGAGATTGGGAGTCCAGTGCGTGATCAGGCCATAGGGTTGAGTTACACACACACACAGAAACAAGCACATGCACACACCACACACACACACACACAACACACACACACCACACACACACACACACACACACACACACACACACACGCACACGCGCACACACAGACCAATCCAATATCACAAGTTATGCATTCATGGGGTTTTCATTCCTCTGCCATCAAGTGGTGAGCCAGTAGTGGTGATATTTGTTCTCATTCCTCTTCATATCATTCAAGGAATACAACATATGGTTGACTTCTTAGTGCAATCATGGTTTGCATTTATAGCTCAAGAAAACCATAGGCAATGAAGCATATCCATTATCCAGGCACCTGTATTCTCTTGTATGCAGACAGAAACAACCCAAGCAGCAGCAATGATCAAACAGGGAATAGAACGCAAAGCAAAGAGAAGCTTGTAACGACATACAGAGAGAACCTGGTGAAAGTATTAAGTGTGAGGTTGACATATTATTACTATGGATGCCGGTGATCTCTGTCTCTCAGCAGGGCAGCAGTGGAGGCTAACTGACTGGCGGGCTAGGAGGCTACACTTATCTGTTGGCTACTTGCACAAAACGCATCCAAACTGCTGGAGATAACACTGGAAAGGAGGGAGAGAGAGTGTGTGTGTGTTTGTGTGTTGTGTGTGTGTGTGTGTGACCATCCATACCTCTTAAACAAAATTAGATTATATGAGAGAAAGAGAGAGAGGGAGAGAATTATATAGAAACAAATCTTAGGGTACAAACTAGGCGGTCTGTCTTTTCCTAAGCACACGTAGTAGACAGAAATCAAACGCCTGGATGTGGGTGATGAGCTTTAAGGGAGGCGGGGTTGGTTCATGCATTTTTGTGGCTACTTACATGACAGGAATACCACCACCATCACCACCACATACTGACACACTGGAAAGTATGGTTCTCTCTCTCCTCTCTCTCTCTTCCTCAGCTCACTCTCTCATCGTCTCTCTCTCTCTCTCTCTCTCTCTCTCTCTCCGTTTCACTATTTTCCTAAAACCCCTCCCCTTTTTATGCTTTGCCATAGTGCCATATGACCTCTGATTCTGGCACATTCCCTTTTTTTCTGGCATTAAATCTCTCTCTCTCTCTCTCTCTCTCTCTCTCTCTCTCTCTCTCTCTCTCTCTCTCTACTCCTCTCTTCTCTCTTCTCTCTCTCTCTCTCTCTCTCTCTCTCTCTCTCTCTCTCTCTCTCTCTCTCTCTCTCTTCTCTCTCTCTCCTCTCTCTCTCTCTCTCTCTCTCTCTCTCTCCCTATTTAATTCAACGCCCTTCATTATTTGAGTATGTGATGTCTTTCGTCTGTCCATTTTAGTATTTGCATTTTTTTACGTTTATTACTTCATCGTGCTTGGGTTAGAGTAGCATACGTGTGCAATCGTTAGGTCGGCCTATTGAAGTGGCTTTTTGTTGAAAGGTGATCATTTGTCTTACCCTATTTAATCCATATCGTAATAAGTTCATCTTGCCATTGAGGAAGTTATTTGCCAAAGGAATGCAAGTCAAAGAGGAAACGTTATTAACATTTTTGGACGGTGATGGCAAAAGTTCCGAGGGTTTATGTTTACTATAGAGTCCGGGCATTCTGGAGTCTTAGGACCGAAATGCTGTGTTGATAAATTGAGGCGCCTATTTCAGAAGTCGATAAGCGCCATCAATAAAAAACTTAAGAAAATGGCTTCAAAATGTTTCAATGTTCAAAAGATATGACATTTTGAACATTGAAACATTTTGAAGCCATTTTCTTAGTTTTTTTATTGATGGCGCTTATCGACTTTCTGACACAGGCGCCTCAATTAATGGATGAGAATACCCAACATCCCGGTGTGATAATTTCTGATGATTGCTTGGGAAGTATTTACTCATGTATTACTTATGTGTGGAGTCAAATACCAGTAAATACCTGAGCCTACTGAATGGAGTCACTCGTCAAGACTCATTGCACACACTCATCAACGTCCGTGCCCCTTTTTGAACAAACATAAGAAAATAAGGAAGCTACAAGAAGCCGTGAGACCTACACGGGATAGTTCCTGTTACTTAACTCTACCTATATCCACCTCTCTTCCCCATCCATGAATTTATCCAGACTCCTTTCAAAGACCCTTTTTTTGATGTGATGGGGAAATGCCACGTGTTTTGTAGATTGATGATACAATTACTACCCTTGTGATTGATCAATGCCATGGTTGTTGTCCAGAGCCTCGTAGTCACAAAGGATGCAAGCCCCTAAAGTGCTGATCCCACTCACTGCTAAGCCGTCAGTGCTCAGCAAGCCAGATATTTGAGCTCAGCACATGTCATAACACTTATTCAGGGCCTTAAATATTTTACGGTGAAGCGAAAAAAATACTGCGATATTTCAGCTAGCAACCCAAAGTATCTTTTGTTCAAGAAAGTTAATGAAGGAGGTATTTTTCTTTTCTAGGTCAAATATTGCTGATCCAGTGAATGTATGAATAGTATGAGACATTGTTTTCAGTGTGTGTGTGTGTGTTGGTGAGTGGCTGGCAGAGTAGCTAGTCACTGTTCATCTCTTCTTTCCAGCTTTTCTTCTGTGTGCTTCTGTTAATCTTTCATCCGTGTCTTGTCTGTCTGTCTGTCTGGCTGTGTCTCTGATGCCTCATTCTGTGCGGGGGAGGACTGGCCACACCACACAGTGTCCAGTCCTCCCCTGCAGGCACGGCACCCCCTGCATTCCTCTCCCCCACTCTTCCACGGCGTCTTCCCAGCACATGTGTGGCCTCCCCTGCACCTCACCCCTCCACTGAAGTAGGCTGAGAAGATCTCTATTTGATTCAGAACCTTACTCATCCTAGACTAGTGAGTTCTGAATGGGATGTGCCCGCAGCCTGTTTTTTATTAACACTGATGTTTTAATCAGAATCACTAGCCCTGATCTTCAATTTTTATTTTTGGACATCTGGTGTCGGGCAGCTGGTGTTAGATATCCCTTGCCTGGCTGTGTTTCAGGACTAGTGCAGGCTGCAAGGCTACGATGGTTCTCTCAGCCTGCCCTTCATCTTAACTGCTGTATGCTTTGTGTAGTCAGTGAGGAAGGTCAGTTGCCCTCTTAACACCCCTTGCTGAGGTCAAAATGGACAGGAGGTTCACCTTCATCCACTGACTGTTACTGTGATGTCACTATTACCTGTGTAATCTAGTTTTACTCAAATTCCCAAACCAACAGTAGTCTGTGATTGTCTTCAACATTTCAAGGGAACTTTTAGTGATTAACATAAAAACAGATGTTTCTTAATAAAGCTTTTGACATGTTTAACCCTTCCTCATTCATTCCTCTATTGTTAAAGTCTATTGTAGAGTTCATTATGACAGAAATACATATTTTTTCTTAGCCTATGTTTTGCAGGCATGAACAAGGTACAAAGCATTAGACTGTATTTATGGGTAACCAAAGAAATACCGGTAACTCCAGACTATATTGCAACACTGTATAACATCATGTATTATGGCCTTCTTGGGATGTGTCCGGGAAAGTGGCAAAGGTTTATCATTGTTATATTAAAACTGTACATCCTATGCACAAGTAATATATTTGACTGAACTGTTGATCGATGACTTTTGTAAAACAAGCTTCCAATATTTGGCTTTTTAACCTGACAGTTCTGTGTAGTTGCTTTAAATATGTTAATTTTAATCACCATATTAGTATACTCATTGAAAGTTGTGAAAATATTCTCTATTGCTAAATATTGTTTAGTTGCAGATGAAAGACTTATTGTTAGTTTTAGGCAGAGTGCTGTTGCCATATAGCAGCTAGTGTTGGGTTATGATACATCTATTACTTTTAAGTTACTCTTTCACTCAAATTATTATGTGATGTGTACTTTTTACTTGGAATAGATCAGATGTAAATAAATTTCATCAAGAACAGAAATGAGTGTAAAGTTTGAAGTAAAAGTACTTTGAAAATTTTCTTTTCATTTGCCTGCCAAGTTATGATTTTTTCTCCGGTAAAGAAGTGTCTAGTGCAATTAAGCGGGATTAGTGATACTACATTTGGGACTTAAGAAAGTGCGGGGCTAATATTTAGAACATGACTTGTGTCTGGATTTAAGTAATATTAACCTTTCTTCTGTTTCTACAGGTCAAAACAAGTGTGAAACTAACAATAAAATGTTGCACAAACCTTAAATTTTTCATAGGCTAGGTTAGATTGGTTTGAGGGTTAGGTTAGTTTCATGGCTTGAGAATAGGTTATTATTTGATGCCTTTACAAATGAAGTGTTTTTTCCATTCAAAACGTCTAAAAAGTGTATTTTTAGAAATTTATCACTTTTTCGAATTGCAAAAAACTCAATTTTTTGAGGTTTGCACAGGAAAAAACTATCTCCATTACGAAAGACCACATATTAAGTGAAAAAAAAGTAACTTGTCTGAAAATCTTGCAACAGTAAATTTTTACCAAGTGCGGAAATTGAAACGAAAAGCTTGCATTTCTCCCTCAGTATCCCTAATCATGCAGTGTACCGTAGATAACACTATAGTCGCCACCTGCACTAATTTAGCCAGCCGCAATATATTACGAATTATAGCATCACTGCTGATTTGTATGTGCCTCTGAAGACGATACACAGTAGTTTATATTATCATGACTATAATCTACCCTGTTTCAATGTTGTTTTATGCTTTGTATCTGCAAGTATATACGGTTTCAAATTTCACTACTTTATTTATATATATATATATATATATATATATATATATATATATATATATATATATATATATATATATATATATATATATATATATATATATACACACGAGGCGAGGCGCCCCCCGGCGTATGTTCCTAATGATTGATTGATTGAACAAATTGTGATTTGTAGAACGTCTTCCATCATGCAACATCTATAATAATATAAGCGAAAGTGTGTGTGTGTGTGTGTGTCCGCGATAGGTGCCGCCCCCGTGGCGCAATCCCATCATATGGCACAGTTTTGGAACCAGGTCGATCAGGGGAAGGTTTTAAGCCCACGTATGGGATGATCCGATCACTTTTTATTTATTTTTATTTTTAGTAGCCTATTAGCGAGAATTGTGACAAAAAGTGGGTTGCGAGAATTGAGGAAACCTTGATGTAGGGTGATGGGTAATGGGTGAGTGAATGGGTGGGGTGATGGGTGATGGGTGAGGGAATAGGTGGGGGGTAATGGGTGAGTGAATGGGTGATGGGTAATGGGTGAGTGAATGGGTGGGGGGTGATGGGTAATGGGTTGGGGGTGATGTAAATGGGTTGGCGTTAATACATACATTTCTACATCCATGATTTCAGGAAAGTTAGAAGGGGCTATCTGGAGAGTCTGTGTTTGGTGGGCCTTCGGCCCACCAAACACAGGTGGTGGAAGGCCCATCAATAGCCCTCCGCAGGAGCTAGCCAAAAAGTCCGCCCGGAGGGCGGCTTTGCGGTTAGTGAACAATATAATGCGCCGCTTGAGTGAACATGTTCCGGACTTCCGGTCAGCGATGTAGTAGTGGGCGTGATACGTCAATCCGTCTTCGTACGCCCGGCAGCGCGGCGCGCCATTACTTGTAATCAACAAACGTTTGTTGCGGCACACTTGTACGGGGTAACAATTACATACAGGGCAATGAATCCATATATGGTATGACTCATTATTGTATTTGTATGTTTATAGTCATCTAGGTATGGCTAGTGTGATACGATCCGTGGTTTTGGTGGGTTTACGTTGTAACGTGTTTATGAATATAATTACGGTACGATGACGGGCCAGCAGTGAGCGGCAGAATCAATCGGTATTGCCATGGAAACAGACAGTGGCGTCAGCGCGGCGTGGACGTAGGGTTGTGTCAGCCAGGCAGTGCTGCAAGTCACTTGAGACAGTGGGCTGATGTGGGCGCGAGCAGACAGGTGTGTGGAAACATGATCGGGGACTGGCCGCATGGACGGGCTGACGAGCACCCACCTGTCTATTTCTGAGTCCCGCGGCCCGGCGCCTATTTATAGCCATGGGCAGTAGTGGGCAGGAGCAAGACCCGGGGATATTTCGGGCATGGGCAGAGGCAGCCAGCAGCAACATGGCGTTGGCTGCGGCGACCTTAGTGGAACAAGTGCAGTCGTGGGTGAAGGGTGTGGGCGTGGGCGGGCTGAGCTTGCCACCCATCATGGATACCCTGGGAACCCTCCTGGTGGGCTGGATGATATTTGTGACGCTCATCCTTATCCTGGGAACGTTTTTTTACTTCAAGTTCATCCACCACTTAGATAGCGAGTCCACAGCTGACCAGGATGACACGAGCGAGCAGGGGCCTGCTGGCAAGGGCAAGGCAGGGACGGCCGCCCCTGGGACAGCCACCAAGCCGCCCGTCAAGAAGGAGGAGGTGGCACGGAAGCCCACCATAATCCCTGACGTTAAGGGCTCGCCTGTGTCCGTACCTGTGGCTACGGGCGCCGACCCTGACGCCGTGCGGTGGACCAACAACGTGTTCACCTGGCTGTACAACAGCAGCGAGGGCGGCAAGGTGCTCACCAAGATCTGGCTGGACACCATCAACGAGAACACGGTCAAGACGGCCATCGAGGTAAGAACTGTTATCAGTGTTATCAGTGTTGTTGTTGTGGAAGTGGTGGTGGTGGTTGTCGTCTCGTGAACAACTTCATCAGTTATTATTATTATCATTGTTATTATTGTTATTATTGTTATTATTACCAACAAGAATACGGTCAAGACGGCCGTAGAGGTAAGAACTGTTATCATTGTTGTTGTGGTGGTGGTTGTCGTCTCGTGAACTCCATCAGTTATTAATTAAAAGAATTATTATTATTATTATTATTATTATTATTGTTATTATTGAGGTCTAAAGTCGTGGTGGTTGTCGTCTCGTGAAGTCCACCAGTTATTATTATTATCATTATTATCATCATTATTATCATTCTTGAAGTCTAAAATCGAAAAACAGGTACCTGACACACGTAATATTACCCTTATTAGTTTCTTCTTACCAGCGTTTCCACTTCAACAGTTTCGCTTTCTTCCTTCCTTTTTCCTTCTTTCTTCCTTCCTTTTCCTCCTTCCTTCTTTTTCCTTTCTTCCTTCGCTTCCTTTCAGTTTCAGTTTTCTTTCATCCTCCTTATTCCTTCTTTTCCTCTTTCCCTTTTGGTGTTAGTGGCTTGGTGTCTGAGCGTCAGTCAGCTGCTATCTGCCGCCCCTCCCTAGCCTGGCACTCTCTTCCTTGGCCTTGGCACGCCCCGGCACTTTGACACGCCCACCAGATGCCTCCTGCTGCTGCTCTACCCTCCTCGAAGTCTTCTTTTACACACCTTTCTTCTCTCTCTCTCTCTTGTCTTGTCTTTATTATCTCTCTCTTCTTTCTATTCCACCTTTCTATTCTACATTATCATCTCTTCCCTTTCTTTTACACAGCTCTTCTCTGTCTCTCTCTGTGTCTTGTCTTTCTCATCTCTTTCCCTTTCTATTCTACATCATCTATTCTTTGACACAGCCTTCTTCTCTCTCTCTCTGTCTCTCTCTCTCTTCTCTCTCTCTCTCTCTCTCTCTCTCTCTCTCTCTCTCTCTCTCTCTCCTCTCTCTCTCTCTCTCTCTCCTCTCTCTTCTCTCTCTCTCTCTCTCTCTTCTCTCCTCTCTCTCTCCTCTCTCTCTCTCTCTTCTCCTCTCTCTCTCTCTCTCTGGCCTTTATCATCTTCCCTTTCTTATTTAGTAAATTATATTTTTATTTCACTCTTACTATCCCTGGTTTTTCTTTTATCTTTGTCTTATTCCCCTCTTTCTTGTTGTGTTTATCTCTTCCTTTCATTTGCTTTCATTCTTCCGCATTCCATCTCATTTATCTATTGTGGATTATATGTTATTTTGGTTCTACTACAGTTTAACCCCTTCACGCCCAGATCTTTCCTTTGCTATAAAAAAATCGTCTGTTGTTAGCCATAAAATTACGAAAAGTAAGTTAATATACCAAATGAGTTCGTGAACAAGGATACTAAACAGGTCATATCTATACAATATTGCTTATAGTCACTAAGAATCGTCTAATGGTACCGAAATTACAATAGAAATTACGTTCTGGGCCTCAAGGGGTTAATACATTACAAGGCACGTAGTTATAACATTCCTCAACTTGTAGATCTGACAACTTGCAACATTTTTAGTCCCCACAACAGCCGTCGGAAATGAAAAATAACACAAGGGTGGTCGGGGGGGGGGGGGGGGGGGCGAAACTTCCCCAGCGAGGTTAGGTTACGTAATCAGTGCCCAGGCTATAGTCTATTTATTTTAACGAGGCAAATATTCCATGCTATCTTAAGGTCTCATGTTAAAAAGTATGCCTATGTTTACCTGATAATATGGTTAACTATGATAAAATGCAACATAAATTTAGAAGAAGCGTAGTGTTTCCTTCTCCTGGCATCAAATATCAGTCAGGAAGCAGCAAGGGGGCAGGAGTTTTTGCCTCGTTGAAAAAAAATAGACTAGATTAGTGAATTTGCGGGGGGTCTGAAAGGCCCCCCCCCCCCCCCCTTAATGTCAGGAGAGTGAGGGAGCATTGTCTAACCTGCAGTTTTACCCTTATTTTTCTTCCTTCTCTTAATTTTTTGTTTATTTTAGTCATCTTATATCCACATCGTTTGTCAGATTTGATTATTGATAGTTTTCTCGCTAATGATCAAGCGGGTTTATTTACAAATGCGTGTGTGTGTGCCTGTGTGCGCGTGTGTGTGTGCCTGTGTGCGCACGCGTGTGTGTGCCTGTGTGCGCGCGCGTGTGTGTGTGCCTGTGTGCGCACGCGTGTGTGTGCCTGTGTGCGCGCGCGTGTGTGTGTGCCTGTGTGCGCGTGTGTGTGTGCCTGTGTGCGCACGCGTGTGTGTGCCTGTGTGCGCGCGCGTGTGTGTGTGCCTGTGTGCGCGTGTGTGTGTGCGCGTGTGTGTGTGTCTGTGTGCGCGCGCGTGTGTGTGTGCCTGTGTGCGCGCGCGTGTGTGTGTGCCTGTGTGCGCGCGCGTGTGTGTGTGCCTGTGTGCGCGCGCGTGTGTGTGTGCCTGTGTGCGCACGCGTGTGTGTGTGTGCGCGTGTGTGTGTGCGTGCGCTGGGGATATCTTTCGTATGGTTTCGCCTTATCATTAAATTTACTTAAGTTCTTTCATTCCTGTGCATTTTGTGGGATATCTCTAATCATTCGTATCACTTTATCATTGTTACGAGCTTATCCTATCAAAGTAATCCCCTTTATCTAATGTAGCCCACTGTGGCAGTTGATATGTATTTAATAGGACTACTTTACGAACTTTTCCAACAATCGCGCATTACTAACATTGTTCGTTATTGGCGTTAACTGATTTGTACTATCGTATCTAATGTACAAGTAACTAAAATCGTATCTAATGTACAAGACCTTATCTAGGACCGTCGATATGGCATTTAACAGGAATTGACACGCCAGGAGGTTTGGGGTGAGGGGATTGTCGTCGGGCTTTGTAAAGCCGGCCACACACACCGGCGCGGCCTGTCCGGCCGACAAAAAGTGGCGGGGCATCGTCAAGGCCGTCTCAATACCAGGGGGGAGATGCTGAGAAGTGCCATAGAGGTAAGGCGAAAAGAGCGCCTTACCCGTCTTCAGGCGCTTTTGTAACGGCCCGGCTAAGGCACCGACTAAAGCCCATGTACAGTCGAAAGTTCAGGCGCTTTTGCACTGCCTTACACCTCCAAAGCCTATGGCGTGGGCGTGGTCCGAGAATCCTACTAGCCAATCACGTTGCCTATCTGAGCGCTGCTTAGGCAGCTTCGACCAATCACAAGGCTTGAACACGTCTCTGCTGAAGCAAGGAATGTTGTCCCTCCCTCCCTAACCAAGCACTTATGGCAAGGATACACCGCTCTCCCCCGCCAAAAGCTGTTTCATCACAAGTTTGACGTTCAACGCAGGTTTTGACCACTTATATATTTTTGCATTGGGACGTGCCATACACCATGATAATCGTTAGGGTATGCCGATTCCGGGACAGTGAGTGAAAATTTAATGCAAGCAACATTCCAGGAATAAGGAGAAGATGAATAAAAAAAGGTGAAAAAAAAGTTTATACACGATTTCATTTTGCTCTCGTTATCTTATTATAGGTATAGTTTACTGCAATTTTTATACATTCATGATATGCACTAATGTCTCGTGAAGATGATGGTAGGTTCAGCTGTCCTAAATATCATCTGGTAGTATGATAATACCGTATAATAGTACAATATTTTAGTGCGGGCGGAGCACCTGCCGCCCGCCGCCCGCTGCCCGCCCCTAACCAACACACAACACAACATTTCTTATCACCAGCATATAACACCCTATAATGCCGCATTAGTCTTGCACGATCAATTCATACACACCTTGCAACACTATTAATACGTAAACACCAATTGTTACGTTGTAGGAACTGAAACAAGGCTGTATTTGCTTTATAAACAGAAGATGAATGTCTGTCAAAGGCCCACAGCAGCTCACTAAGGCAGGGTCTGACCATGCCTTAGTTTTCAGCGCCTTTAGCGGTGCCACTAAGGCAGCAATCTCGACTGAGCATTGCGGTGGGAGGGCGTTTCGCCTTACCACAGGCGCCCTAGTGGATAGGGCGCCCTAGCTCACTCTCAGCATCTGGCCCCAGGCCGTCTCAATCTATAAAGGCCTGCGCCTGAGATTGATGACGTCACGGACGGCGTCTGTACGAGGCCACCGAGATGACAAGTTTACCTACCTAATTATATGTTTATCAGTATAAAAGATATATTGTTATCTTCGGAAATGTTTGTTCTATAATATTATCAAATAAAAACCCGTAAAACACATTAAAGAAATGCCATTATGAGACTCAAGAAATATGCATGAACTTAAACTCTTCGCCATTTAATATTTTTCTCGAAAACATTTTACATGGAGAATATCAATAGAAGCGGAATTTAATTCGCTTTCCATTGCTATATTTTGTTTTCTGATAAATGAATTAGCAGCATGCATAAATTAGCGTTAACTAAATACATAACATCATGAAATCGGGTAATTTCGTACCTAATATATGTTTATCAGTATAAAAGATATATTGTTATCTTCGGAAATGTTTGTTCTATAATATTATCAAATAAAAAACCGTAAAACAGACTAAAGAAAGGCCATTATGAGACTCACAAGAAATATGTATGAACTTTAACTCTTCGCCATTTAATATTTTGCTCAAAAACATTTTACATGGAGAATATCAATAGAAGCGGAATTTAATTAGCTTTCCATTGCTATATTTCGTTTTTTGATAAATGAATTAGAACCATACATAAATTAGCGTTAACTAACAAAAAAGGTCATGAAATCGGGTAATTTTTCCCGTTTGATGATGTTATTTATTTAGTTAACGCTAATGTATGTATGGTTCTAATTCATTTATCAGAAAACAAAATATAACAATGGAAAGCTAATTAAATTCCGCTTCTATTGGTATTCACCATGTAAAATGTTTGCGAGTAAAATATTAAATGGCGAAGAGTTTAAGTTCATGCATATTTCTTGAGTCTCATAATGGCATTTCTTTAGTGTGTTTTACGGTTTTTTATTTGATAATATTATAGAACAAACATTTCCAAAGATAACAGTATATCTTATACCGCCCGTACATCCTCACATGCTGAAAGCTCGGCTCCTACTGACTCGCGGAGCAGACTCAGCTCGTGACGTCACGTCCATCCCGCGCTCCCAGACTCAGGCTTTTACATAGAGAAGGCTTTGGCATCGTTCGCCGGACGAGACCCACACACACACCGGCCGCCTCATGAAAATATACAGTACACGTCGGACCACCGTGGTGACAACATGAATTCGCTGTCCGAAAATGACTTGTTGGTGATGGCTGCATGTGTAGCCATATATAATACCTATATATAATACGTCATATATAATACCTATATTATCATAAATACAATTATTACTGGTACAATTAGACATTATCTGGCCGAGCGAGGGGCGGGCCGCGCCGGAAGGCACCCACACACACGCTGGCGGAAGGCCGCGCCGGACGGAATTTTCAAGCGCCGACTGATTTTCATCCGACCGCTGCGACAGGCCCCGCCGGATGAAAAAAAAAAACCCACACACACCGGCCGCCTGTAGCCACGCCCCTTTTCGTCGGCCGGACAGGCCGCGCCGATGTGTGTGTGGCCGGCTTAAGGGGATTGTCGCCGGGCTTTGTAAGGAGATTGTCACGGGCTTAGTAAGGAAGGGGCTGTACTACAATCTCCCATTAGTGCACTCAGCTGTGTGACTTAACATTATTTTTCTTCGTTACTCTTGATGTCAGCCAACTTACATCATAACGCATTACTCTCGTTACAATGCAATGACCTGCCGTTAGCGTGATAGAAGGCTCTTCACGCCCAGATATTTCCTTTGCTATAAAAAATTGTATGTTGTTGAGCCATAAAATAACGAAAAGTATCTAAATATACCACATTAGTTAGTGGACAAGGATACTAAACAGGTCATATCTATAAAACATTGCTTATATTCACTAAAAATCGTCTAATGGTACCCAAATTACAATTGAAATTACGTTCTGGGCCTCAAGGGGTTCATGTTATTTTCCTTCGTAACTCTTGATGTCAGCCAACTTACATCATAACGCATTACTCTCGTTACAATGCAATGACCTGCCGTGAGCGTGATAGAAGGTGTACAACATATGTCTAGGGGTGTTTTGTGATGTAATGCATGGTTACGAAGACACATAAGAACATAGGACAATAAGGAAGCTACAAGAGGCCGTGAGACCTACACGAGGTAGTTCCTGTTACTGAACACTACCTACATCCACCTTTCATCCCCATCCATGAATTTATCCAGTCTCCCTTTAAAGCTCTCTAATGCCTCCGCACTAACTACCTGTCTACTGAGTCCATTCCGATCATTCACCACCCTATTTGTGAACCAGTTTCTCCCTATTTCCTTTTTAAATTACGCTTTTCCAGCTTGAATCCGTTACTTCTTGTTCTAACGTCTAAGAGGGTTTTCTGATGTAATATGCATGGTTACGAAGACACGCTTAATATATCACGATGGCTTGAAGGCGTGGGTAAAGGGGATGAATTGTTACACATAAACTCTATTACGTCGCCTGGCTCTTCATTCTAGGAAGTGACGCGTAAAGCCGTAAACCAAAGGGAAGTATTTATGTAGTCTTCTTCTTCTTCTTCTTCTTCTTCTTCTTCTTCGATTGTATATATTTGAACAACGATTTGATACGTACGAGGGTGCAAAGACTAAAATATTTCCTGGACTAGTTTCTATGGTTTCCCTTTTGTTTTTTTATTCTTTTGTTTATAGTCAGACGCGGGAGAGAAAAAAATGTGTTCGTTGTGTTATGCATTTTTTTTATTATTTTTGTATCGTATTTATCAATTTATTTACATTACGTCGCCTCGCTCTGTTCATTCTGGGAAGTGACGCGTCAACCCAAGGGAAGTATTTCTGTAGTCTTCTTCTTCTTCTTGTGACCTATGACGGTTTTAGTATCCCTTCATAGGTCCTCTTCAACTTCGTCTCCTTAGTTAACGATCTTACATAAGAACATAAGACAATAAGGAAGCTACAAGAGGCCGCGAGACCTACACGAGGTAGTTCCTGTTACTTAACACTACCTACATCCACCTTTCATCCCCATCCATAAATTTATCTAGCCTCCCTTTAAAGCTATCTAATGACTCCGCACTAACTAATCTTGTCAACTCTTCCCTTGACTATTTCACTTGTGCCTTGTTACTTATCTTCTTCTTCTTCTTCTTCTTCTTCTTGTGACCTTTGACGCTTTTCGTATCGCTTCACAGATCCTCTTCAACTTCGTCTCCTTAGTTAACAATCTTGTCAACTCTTCCCTTGGCTATTTCCCTTGTGATCTTAATTCCTTGTCTTCTTTGTGTATATCACTTACCAAACCAACGTGTGAACTTGTGAAGAGCCGAGCATGTGGAACGGGAAAAAAAGACGATATGATTGATAACCAAGATATATTGTATTGGAAAAG
>JACEEZ010000105.1:7500-10000 GCA_016584305.1 Chionoecetes opilio | reverse complement strand
TAATACATATAGCCAATTCCTTATCCTATCCATTCCGTGGTCTTGAAGTCTGGTGCGGCTCTTCCTATGTATAGAGAGATTGGAATTATTATCACTTTCTCATATCTTGCAAGGAGCTATTCTGAGGGTTTCCTAATCAATGTAATAACCTGCCTTCCTGCCTGTTTACGTGCCTGCCTGTTTACGTGCCTGCCTGCCTGCCTGTCTGCCTGCCTGTCTGTCTGTCTGTCTGCCTGTCTGCCTGCCTGCCTGCCTGTCTGCCTGCCTGCCTGCCTGCCTGCCTGCCTGCCTTCCTTCCTGCCTTTCTTTGCCTGATTACGTGCTTTCCTTCCTTCCAGGGCTCCTTTATTCCTTCGTCTTTCCTTCCTTCCTTCCATTCTTGCTTTCTTTCTCCCTGCCTTCCTTCCTTTCCTTTCCTTCCCTTTCCTTTCTTTGCCTGCTTGCGTGCTTTCATTCATTCCCTCCTTTCTTCCTTCGTCTTTCCTTCCTTCTATTATTGCTTTCTATACCTGCATGCCTTCCTTCATACCTTTCTTTCTTTCTTCCTGCCTTCCTTTCTTCCATTCTTGATTTTGTTCTGCCTGCATGCCTTTCTTTCTTCCTACTTTTCTTTCTTTCTGCCTTCCTTCCTTCCTTTCTTTCTTTTTTTCTGCGTGTTTTCTTTCTTTCTTTCTGCCTTTGTGCCTTCCTGCCTTCCTCCCTTTCTTTCTTTCTTTCTTTCTTTCTTTCTTTTTCTACGTGTTTTCTTTCTTTCTTTCTGCCTTTGTGCCTTCCTGCCTTCCTTCCTTTCTTTCTTTTTCTCCGTGTTTTCTTTCTTTCTTTCTTTCTTTTTCTACGTGTTTTCTTTCCTTCTTTCTTTCTGCCTGCCTTTGTGCCTTCATGCCTTCCTGCCTTCCTCCCTTTCTTTCTTTCTTTCTTTCTTTCTTTTTCTGCGTGTTTTCTTTCCTTCTTTCTTCCTGCCTTTGTGCCTTCCTTCCTGCCTGCCTTCCTTCCTTCCTTCCTTTCTGCGTGTTTTCTTTCTTTCCTTCCTTCTTTCCTTCCATCAGCTGGGAATTGTAACTTTCATCTCTCGAAGTTTGGTATGGTATGGTTTAAAGTTTTTGGTCTTGTTTTTCTTGTTTGTTGTTTTTGTTTGTTGTTATTGTTATTCTTGTTGTTGTTGTTATTGTTGTTGTTGTTCGTCTATTGCGTTATCATGATCATTTTCCTGTTTCTTCTTCTTCCTCTTCTTCGTCTTTTTCTATTTCTTCTTCCCCTGCCGTAGATAACAGTCAAGTCGCCAGTTCTACGTTTCTTTGTTATTTACAGACGTGTGGTGGCGTTAATACTTACATTTGTACATCCATGATTTCAGGAAAGTTAGAAGGGTCTATCTGGAAAGTCTGTGTCATTTTGTGTCTTCATCTGTGTCATATTAGGGCTATAAATGAACAAATGGACAAAAATGAAACCGAGTGGCGACCTCACTATACCTACTACAGTAAAGTCGCCAGCTACTATTTTAACCCAACAGTTGAGTCGCCACTCTGGGGAATTCAGGGAAATTAGAGGTAAAGTAAAACAAGTCTCTATATATTAGCTGCGGAAGATGCTTGGATATATAAAAATTCCTCTGCCAACGTGAAAATAAATTCTATTCAAGTTTGAAAGATCTGGCAAGCCTGTGTCCTGCCGCCCGAAAGGCTACTGTTTACTGTCTGTCATCGCGCGAAGAAAAACGTGAGAAGCAAAATGCGCAACAGTTATACTTGCATTACAAAGCTAACCACAACGCTGATAACAGGGTAGATTATCAGTCTGATATAAACTACTGTGTAACATTTCAGTGGACATAAAACTCAGTAGTGATGCTATAATTCGTATTTTGGTCGCCTGGCGACTTCACTGTAGGTGCAAGACAATTAAAACCTGTTTACTACAGTAAAGGCGCTAGCCTAAAAGCAAACAGTAGAGAGGAGAGAGGAGAATAGAGAGAGAGAGAGAGAGAGAATGAAAGAAAATATACAAAGAATAAAAGAATAGGAAGGTATGAGTGAAATGTCCATAAAATAAATAAATTGAAGACAGTAGGGAAAAAAAGGTAAATTTCCAGATGAACACCGAACTTCTTATGGTGGACGAAACTGTTTTTTCTGGTGAGTTTTGATGTCTTTTGAATTAATCTGCTAACTGTTTCTGTCGCAAATAACTTTTTTCAACAAAAATGGAAAAAAAAAATTGAAACTAACCGACCTATACTCAGCCTACCTAACCTCATACCTATACATAACCTACCTAACCTATGCATAACCTAACCTACCTAACTAACCTACCTTACTACCTAACTAACCTAATACTACCTAACCTAACCTAACATAACCTAACATAACCTAACCTAACCTATACATAACCTAACCTATACATAACCTATACATAACCTAACCTAACCTAACCTAACCTATACATAACCTAACCTAACCTATACATAACCTAACCTAACCTATACATAACCTATACATAA
>JACEEZ010000105.1:0-2500 GCA_016584305.1 Chionoecetes opilio | reverse complement strand
CCTTTTATTCTCCCTCTCTTCTCTTCCACCTCTTCCCTTTATTTTCCCCCTTATATTCCTCCCCCTTCTTTTCCCCTCCCTTCCCCCTCCCCTTTATTTTCCCTCTTTTCTCCCCCCTCCCCTTCCCCATCCATTTTTCCCCTTTTATTTCTTCTTCTCTTTCCCTTCCCCTTTCCTATATTTTCCCCTTTTATTTTCCCCTCTTCTTTTCCTCTCTCTCCCTTCCTCTTTTATTTCCCCTCTCTCTTTCTTTCCCCTTTTTCCCCCTTGTATTCTCCCTCTCCCCCCCTTCCCCAATTTCCCCTTTTATTTTCCCTCTCTTTTTCCCCTTCCGTCCCCATTTTCCCCCTTTTATTTTTCCCCTTTTTCCCCCTTTCATCTTTCCCCATTTTTTTCCCCTTTTATTCTTCCCTCTCTATCTTTTCCCCCTCATTCTCTATTATTCCCCTCCCTTTCCCCCCTCCCCTTGTATTCTCCACTCTCCCCCCCCCCTTCCCCAATATTTTACCCCTTTTTTTTCCTCCCCTCTCTTTCCCCCTCCCTTCCCTTTATTTTTTCCCTTTTATTTTCCCCTCTTTCCTTCGTCTGTCCTAGTCACGTCATTGGCTAGCCTGATAGACCACGCCCCCTTTCCCCTTGTACCGATCTCTCTGATTGGCTGGCTGGTATGGTAAGCCACGCCCCCCTCCTCACGTGTTAATTGGCGGGCATTTAACCCCTTGAGACTCATAACGTAATTTCTATTGTTATTTGGGTACCATTAGACGCTTTTTAGTGAATATAAGCAATATTTTATAGATATGACCTGTTTAGTATCCTTGTTCACTGGCTAATTTGGTATATTCAGTGACTTTTCGTAATTTTATGGCTCCACAACAGACAATTGTATATAGCAAAGGAAAGATCTGGGTGTGAAGGGGTTAATAGAAGACTGTCAATGGTTGGTGTGAAAAAGGAAAAAGTTCAATTTATTTTAAGACGTCTCGTGATATTTTTTCTTCAACTCATTCAGACAGATAAATGAATGAATGAATTATTGGATAAACGTAATGAAAGAAATTACCTTGGACTTGTATAAAATGAACTTGAATAAAAGGAACTTGTATAAAATGAACTTGAATAAAAGGAACTTGTATAAAATGAACTTGAATAAAAGGAACTTGAATAAAAGGGACTTGTATAAAATGAACTTGAATAAAAGGAACTTGTATAAAATGAACTTGAATAAAAGGAACTTGAATAAAAGGAACTTGAATAAAATGAACTTGAATAAAAATGAACTTGAATAAAAGGAACTTGAATAAAAGGAACTTGAATAAAAGGAACTTGAATAAAAGGAACTTGAATAAAAGGAACTTGAATAAAATGAACTTGAATAAAAGGAACTTGAATAAAAGGAACTTGAATAAAAGGAACTTGAATAAAAGGAACTTGAATAAAAATGAACTTGAATAAAAGGAGCTTGAATAAAAGGAACTTGAATAAAAGGAACTTGAATAAAAGGAACTTGAATAAAAGGAACTTGAATAAAAGGAACTTGAATAAAAGGAACTTGAATAAAAGGAACTTGAATTAAAATGAACTTGAATAAAAGGAACTTGGATAAAAGGAACTTGAATAAAAGGAACTTGAATTAAAGGAACTTGAATTAAAGGAACTTGAATTAAAAGGAACTTGAATTAAAAGGAACTTGAATAAAAGGAACTTGAATAAAAGGAACTTGAATAAAAGGAACTTGAATAAAAGGAACTTGAATTAAAAGGAACTTGAATAAAAGGAACTTGAATAAAAAGAACTTGAATTAAAGAACTTGATAAAGGAACTTGAATAAAAGGAACTTGAATAAAAGAACTTGATAAAAGGAACTTGATAAAAGGAACTTGACATAAAAGGAACTTGAATAAAAGGAACTTGAATAAAAGGACTTGATAAAAGAACTTGAATAAAAGAACTTGAATAAAAGGAACTTGATAAAAGGACTTGAATAAAAGGACTTGAATAAAAGGAACTTGATAAAAGGAACTTGATAAGGAACTTGAATTAAAGACTTGAATAAAGAACTTGAATAAAGGAACTTGAATAAAAGGAACTTGAATAAAGGACTGAATAAAAGGAACTTGAATAAAAGGAACTTGAATAAAAGGAACTTGAATAAAAGGAACTTGAATAAAAGGAACTTGAATAAAAGGAACTTGATAAAAGGAACTTGAATAAAAGGAACTTGAATAAAAGGAACTTGAATTAAAAGGAACTTGAATAAAGGAACTTGAATAAAATGAACTTGAATAAAAGAACTTTGACTAAAAAGGAACTTGAATAAAAGGAACTTATTAAAAGACTTAATAAAGAACTTGAATTAAAAGGAACTTGAATAAAAGGAACTTGAATAAAAGGAACTTAATTAAAATAAATTGAATAAAAGGAACTTGATAAAGAAGTAAAAACTTGAAAAAAAGGAAAATAAAACACAAAAAAAAAAGAAAAAAATTCCAAAAAAAAA
>JACEEZ010000104.1:0-21927 GCA_016584305.1 Chionoecetes opilio | reverse complement strand
ATATTGCCGTGCCCACTTTCAGCGGAAAAATCAGCTAGAATCATGCTACCTTTGCTTCCCTGTCGTCCTGCCCCTCGCTCTCAACAGTGACGACGACCTTGATTGCAGGACTTGCCGACACAATTAAGGGGCATAAAGTGTGGCCGCAGGGGGGACCATTTTCATTCCCTTCCCCTAATAGTCTCATGTCCCTGCTGTGTCCTGTTATGCTGACGTGTACTAGCTTCTATTATATTTATATTTATATTTATCCTTCACGCCCAGATATTTCCTTAGCTATAAAAAACTGTATGTTGTCGAGCCATAAAATAAAAAAGTCACTTAATATACCAAAATAGTTAGTCGACAAGGATACTAAACAGGTCATATCTATAAAATATTACTTATATTCACTAAAAATCGTCTAATGTTTGCCAAATTACAATGAAAATTACGTTATGGGCCTCAAAGGGTTAATATTTCATTTGAGGCTGATAATATTCAATTTCTCTAATATTTCTAGTCCTTTTTCAGCACATACAGTCATTTTCGCGAAGTAATTAGAGTAATAAAATCGATTTATGAACTGGTGCAACATGATTCGGATTAGTGGGAACGTATTTCCGGCCGGCTTATTGGACGATACAGGAAATACTCAACAGCGCGGGTGATAAATCGTAGTTTCTCTGATCCCCTTTCACAATTCTTCACTCTTTACCTTCATTCCGTGCGTTAGTTTCTCCTATTCCTCAAGCTTATTCCTCTCCATCTCATTCTTTCCACTCGTTCTCATTTTTCTACCACCCATCTTGCTATCCCTTTTCATTCCATCATATTTATCTGCGTTCTATACTCTCTATTCTCCCTCACTAACACTTATCTTAAACTTCTACCTCTCTAGTTTTCAGCCAAATTAGGGACGCCAGACTGTTCAAACTACTATTTTTTTTCCACGATATAAGAAAGCAGGGATCCAACGACCTTCTTTCATGCGGGTTTCTTCTTCTGGAGACTTTTTGTTGTTTTTTCTTCTTCTTTTTCGTATTTTTTCTCTTCTTCTTCCCTCCAAAGTTGAGCGTGATGAACAGCACGTGTAATATACGGAATGACGCTGCTCGCAAAATAACATGACCGCGGACCACGGTTTAAGCACGGTCATTTTTAACCCTAAGAAAGATAGATATAGTAATAGGCGTAGACAATTAACCAAAATAGATAAAAATAATAATAGTGCAGAACATTTGATAACAAGTGTGTATACTATGTTTTAGGAGCCTGAAACACAATATGTATGTATATTTTTTTAAGCACGAGGACAGTTTTAACCCTGAGATAGATAGATATAGAAATAGGAGTAGACAATTAACCTAAATAAATAAATATAAATAAAAGTGTAGAACATTTAATAACAAGTGTGTGTGCAATACTATGTTTTAGGAATTTGAAACACTATTATATATGTATACTATTTTTTCATGAACACACATATGAGTGAAGATCATACATTGCCCTCACAACCCTTTACCGCCTCCTAAATCACCAAACCTTGAAATAAAAACCCTGCTGCACCAAACTAAATCATACCACACACACCACGCCACACCAGACCACACTACATCACACCACACCACGCCACACAAAGCTACGCCACACCACACTACATCATACCACACCACACCACTCGACACCAATGCCACCTGCCCACGCCTGCGAGAGCCGATAAAGAGCTCCACTGTTGCACTAACGCCACAACTTCGCTAACTTCCTAAACTGCCTCACCATGACTCACTGAGCTTAAGTTGCAGCAATTTCAAGTATTTTCAGATCAAGAAACAGAAGTAAAACATTTATGATACAAAGGTATAAGAACAAGGTTACAGAAGGAGGAGGAGGAGGAGAAAAATGAGGAGAAAATAGGGAGGAGAAAAATAGGGAGGAGAAAATGGGGAGGAGAAAAATAGGGAGGAGAAAATGGGGAGGAGAAAAATAAAGAAGAGGTGGTGAAAAACTAGGATGAAGGATGAAGGGTGATGCACAAGAACAAGGAAGAGGTGGAAAGGGAGAGAAGAAGAAAAAGAAGAACAAGAACAAGAACAAAAACAAGAAAAACAAGAACAAGGAGAACAAAAACAAGAAGAACAAGAAGAAGAAATGAAAACAAGAAACAAAGGAACACGAGGGACAAATATAAAAATAACACCAACAACAACAATAACAAAACGATGATGAAGAAATAAGAATAAGATGGCAAAGAAGAACACGAAGACAAGACTATTCCAAATATTTATTATGTAGCGAAAGAAGAAAAAAAAAGTTTCATTAGAGTTCAACCATGAGCGGACACTCTTTTTATGTTATTCCTGGAAGTAAGAATATGAGGAGGAGGAATACATAGGAATACAAAGGAAGAACAAATACCAGGAAACTCTTTGGTCTATAACGAAGGTATCTGCTGAACTACATACTACTAACTAACTATATGTAAGAGATCAGAAAATAGTTGGTAAAGGATACAATGCACCTAAAGAGGATAGGAACATGGAAATTTCCTAGTGAAGAATGAGAGGAATAGCGTATGCTAACTGAAACTTTCACTAACATTAATCAATCCGGGTGATGTTAAAAACATTACTCGCGGGACAATACCAAATCCCATTTACTTTGAAATACGCGTCTATTCTGTTTTGAATTGTATGTAGTATTGTGTGGGCTTCGACAACATCGCTTGGTATTTTGCTCCAGTAATTGACTACTCTGACATTGAATTAATTATTTCGAAAAATCTGAGATGCACGCTATCCATTCAGTTTTAAACTGTTGTTTTTTGTTGTCACGTGAGGGGGAAAACTCGAATAGGTTCTCTTGATTGAGGGTTTAACAATTCCTTTAAGGATCTTAAAGTTACTATCAAATCCCCACCGATTCTATGATTCTGTGTAAGGAAACATCAAGTTGCGCAACCTTCTTCATGGGGTGAATTTCGCAAAGATAGAATCAGTTGGTCGCTCTTCTTAAAGGGAAAGGGATGAGGACAAAAGAAAAAGGGCGACGAGGAGAATAAGTGGAAGCATATATTGATCTTTCTATAGCTATATTTGAAATCTAAGGCTTAACGAAGATGAGAGAGAGAAAGAAACGAATTGGGAGAGAGTGAGAGAGAGAAGAGAGAGAGAGAAGGAAGAGAGGAGAGGGAGAGAAGAAGATATGGGATTTCATAGAAGTATAGAGCTGGCAGGAAGGTGAAGGGCGGGTAAAGAAGAGAGGAGGAAAGGTGCATCACAAGAGGGACTAACAAGAGATACCTAATTGAGATGAGTGTCCTCCTGCCCACTAACAAGGCCGTGAAGGAGGATTACATAGGATTACATAGGAATAACAGACACCAGGAGACCTATTGGTCTATAACGAGGGTATCTGCTGCACTACATACTACTAACTATCAACTACTTGTAAGAAAACAGTTGGAAAATGATACCATGTCCCTAAAGAGGATAGGAACATGGAAGTTTCATAGTGCAGAATGATAGGATATGAAAAATACTAACTACAACTACCACTACCACTACAACTAATCGATACGGGGGACTAGATATGAATTCGCACTATCAATACCCATTTACTTTACAGTGCGCGTTAAGTCTGTTTTTAAATGTAGTTATTGTGCTGGCTCCGATAACATTTGCTGGTAACTTGTTCCATCGATCAACGACTCTAACATTGAAATAATTGTTACGGAGATCGGTGATGCAACGTTGACCGTTTAGTTTTAAACCATTATTTCTTGTTGTCACTTGAGTTGAAAGCTCGAATAGGTTCTCTTGATTAATGACATCAAATACTTTTAGGATCTTAAAGGTTTCTATCAAGTACCCACGAATTCTTCGATCCTTTAAGGAAAACATATTAAGTTTCCGCAGTCTCTCTTCATAAGATGAGTTTCGCAGAGATGGAATTTGTTTGGTTGCTCTTCTTTGCACTGATTCCAATTTGGCTTGATCTTTTACGAAACAGGGCGACCAGAATTGAACGGCATATTCCAAGTGCGGCCTAACCAAGGACGTGTATAATTGTGTCATTACTTTCGGAGTTTTATGTTCAAAGTTGCGTTTAATAAAGCCCAACATCATATTTGCCTTTTTACTGGCAGCTAGGCAATGCGGACTGGTTTTCAGATCATTACTGATGATGACACCTAAATCCTTTTCCTGCTGTACTTCAGTTAACGATTTATTTTGCATTTGATAGTTATATTTGAGGTTATCGTTGCCTATATGCATTACTTTACATTTATCGGAATTGAATTTTAATAGCCATTTATCACTCCAATCTGATAGTTTGTCGAGATCACTTTGTATGGAGGAGAAGGAGGAGGAATACATAGGAATTCATAGGAATAACAGACACCATGAGACCTATTGGTCCATAACTAGGGTATATGTTGAACTACATACTACTAACTATCAACTACATGTAAGAGGACAGTTGGAAAATGATACCATGTCCCGAAAGAAGATAGGAACATGGAAGTTTCGTAGTGAAGAATGATAGGATATGAAATATGCTAACTACAACTACCACTAACATTGATCGATCCGGGGGACTATAATATGAATTCGCAGGACAATATCAATACCCATTTACTTTACAGTGCGCGTCAAGTCTGTTTTTAAATGAAGTTATTGTGCTGGCTTCGACAACATTTGCTGGTAATTTGTTCCATCGATCTAACATTGAAATAATATTTACGGAGATCTGTGATGCAACGTTGACCGTTCAGTTTTAAACCGTTATTTCTTGTTGTCACTTGAGGAGAAAGCTCGAATAGGTTCTCTTGATTAATGACATCAAATCCTTTTAGGATCTTAGAGGTTTCTATCAAGTCCCCACGGATTCTACGATCCTTTAAGGAAAACATATTAAGTTTCCGCAGTCTCTCTTCATAAGATGAATTTCGCAGAGATGGTATTAGTTTAGTTGCTCTTCTTTGAACTGATTCCAATTTGGCTTGATCTTTTACGAAGCAAGGCGACCAGAATTGAACGGCATAATCTAAGTGCGGCCTAACCAAAGACGTGTATAATCGTGTCATTACTTTCGGAGTTTTATGTTCAAAATTGCGTTTAATGAAGCCCAACATCATATTCCCCTTTTTACTGGCAGCTAGGCAATGCGTACTGGTTTTAAGATCATTACTAATCAATCAATCAATCATTGGGGGCATACGCCGGGGGGCGCGTCGCCTCGCCCACCCTACGACGCCACTCCCGGGGGTCACCACGCGCGAGTCCCCATGCAGGTTCCTTTCCCATACCAAGCAACTCTCGACAAGAACCATCAACTTGCCCCAGCTACGAGCCTTGTGGGCGTCCCCTTGGCCTCCTCCACGCTGGATTGTCTCTTACAGATACAACCCGACGGGAAGGATCGGTTTCAGGGTAGCGTGCCACATGCCCATATAGCCGAAAATGGTGCTGACGGACTATGCAGGTAATAGGCCTCGATTCAGTCTCACGGTGCAATCGCTGATTTGACACGTAATCATCCCAGCGATACCCCATGATTCTTCGAAGACACTTATTACCAAAGGCATCTATTCGTCTCTTCAAGTCGCTATTTAGTGTCCATGTCTCACAACCATAGAGTAAGACAGGGATCACAAGCGACTGGAAGATCCGGATCTTTGTCCTCCTGCACAGGTACCGACAACGCCAAATACTCCTGCTGAGCGAGTCCATAGCACCGTGGGCTATGCCAATCCGCCGTAAGACTTCTTGACGTGACCCGCCGTCATTATGGACTGCGCTACCAAGGTATGTAAAACTTTCCAAGATCTCAATGTCCTCGCCGCACGCATGAACAGACTGTACTGTTTCATCTAGTAAGCCTCCAAACACCTGGCCGGTATTTATAATAAGGACTATGGGATTCCCATAAGGTTCGACATAACATAAAGTTGCCCATAAGATCTCCATAGCTATGGAGCAAATTTCCGCCATAGCTATGGGTCTAGCAGTTCCTGCTGACACAACTTCGCGCTAAACGTAGCATTTACATTACCCTAAAATGTCTCTTAGATCATGAAATAACGCTTGAAATCAGTAAAATATGAGCAGTAAATTATGTGAGAACCTTACGAACTGAAAATAAAGCAATATTAAAGGATTAATTCATATATACGTGTAAATAAGATCCCGTAGAAAAGTTTTACGCGGGGAACGATGTAAACACTTGTCTCTCTCCTCCCTATAAATAATATGTTATATCTCCACAAGTAATGGTAGAAGGGTGACGGAAGGAAACACAACAGGTAAACCACGTAGTACAGAAGGGGAAAGGGGCAAAAGCCAGGGAGGGAGTGATGACCAGGCAGATACGGCAGTATACATATAGCTTGGTAGATATACTGCAGTATCTGTAGCTACGTATACTGCCGTATCTCTGCCTGATCATCACTTCCTCCCTGGCTATTGTTTCTTTCTCCTCCTTTACTACATGGTTTAACTTGTGTGTATCCTTCCGTCACCCTTCCGCCATTACATTTGGAAATATGATGTTATTTGGTAAATTTCTAGCGTTTGCCCATACTCTCCCCCTTGCCCCAAACAAGCTTGGGGACCTGTGGGAATGCGGGGTTTGAGGGTGGGGACTAAATAATGCGTCGAAAACACGTATTTTTAGAGTTGTGTAGGAGTCAAAATTACCTATATCTAGGGTAATTTTCCCTAGATATTGGAAATTTACCTAACCTTCAAGCTCCGAGATTACAAGGCCCCCCTCGTAATCTAACCTAACCTAAGCAAATTAAACCTAACCTCCTAGCGAGGGGCTCTGCCCCCTTTGACCCCCGATAATCTATCCTAACAGCGATAATCACCCGATAATCTATCCTAACTTAGCGATAATCACCCAATAATCTAACTTAACCTAATAAGAACATAAGAAAATAAGGAAGCTACAAGAGGCCGCGAGGCCTACACGTGGTAGTTCCTGTCCTAATGGGCCCTAATGGGGCCCCTCGACACCCTCGGTAACCAAATTTTGCTTTATCTTACTTCTTAATGGGAGGGGTGGGGGAGGGTGGGGTGGACTCGATACTCCGGTCATTCTGTTTGTGAGGATCGTCAGCAGGGCCACACGTTTCTTGACTGAAGAAATTCAGTCAATTTTCCCTAGATCTAGGGAATTTTTACGCCACTACCTAACTCAATAACTGTGTGGTTGCAACGCACATTTTGTACCCCAGCCAAATATCCCGCATATCCCCCAAGGTGCCCAAACTTGTTTTGGGGGAGAGGGGGGAGTATGGGCAAACACTACAACAATACCTGTTATTTATAGGGAGGAGAAAGACTAAGTGTTTACGTGCATCTCACTCTTCTTCCTCTTGTGACCTGCATCGCCTCTGCTTTTCTTCCCTTGCCGCGGACACTTTCCAATGATTACTTTAGTTAGAAGGTTAAAATGTGGAGTTAGGTTAGGTTAGTGAATCTAAAGGTGGAGTTAGGTTAGTGAATCTGAAGGTGGGGTTACGTTACATTAGGTTAGGTTAGTGAATCTAAAGGTGGGTTTGGGTTACTTAATTTCATGTCATATACGCTTCTTACTAAAAACATTTCATATCTCCATAAGTAATCGATTTGCGACAGAAACTCATTGAGAGTTTCTTAGAATCCATTAAGGTAACCAGAAAGCACACTTCCAATTGTGTAGGTAATTCTGGTCCTAGTGTAAAAAATTAACCTTGTTTCCAAGTATTACATTTTTGTTTTTCCGGAAGTAGTATCTCCACTACGTGCTGAAGCTGAAATGATAGCCCTCCAGAAGGGCTATGCGTAGGGATGCGATATGACTGCGTAGGTAAAACAAATCTTTACCTTCATTTCTGCCAAAAACAAGAGCTAAATTTATTATAAACATCAATACTAAATAGAAAATAATAATGCCTTCGAAAAATATTGTCAAATAAACAATGAAAACCCTTTATTCATCCTTTTCATCTATTAGTAGAAGTGGAACTGTCGTCGAAAATTTCCGTTGGCGAGAATTCTCGATTGTTGTCTCGCACAGAATTTGGGTACAAGAGAGTACTACCATGGACGGCCTTGAGCAAGCATTTTCCCTGTCCACTCCAGCTGCTCCATGGTCATCACTGCAGCAGCTGCACTGCTCAGTGCCTGCTGCATCTTGCCAGTGGCGAGGAAACAATCAATGTTATTATAATTTTCATTCCCGCTGTCAGTGTATGGTTCCTTTTTTATTTACTCTGGAGGAATGCATTTACGAGAGTGACATACATAATTCCCTCATGGTTCAGCCGATACCTCTTGACAAGTTCTTCGTCATTCAATTAGCCGAGAACGTCTCTTCTGGCACGAAAATGCCTGAGTTGGCGCTGGCGGAAGAGTTGTTTTGCTGCCATGTTGACGGCTTATGTCAACATAAGGATCCTTATGGGACCTCCGGACATCCCCTAGCGCTTATGGGCAACTTTATGGGAAAACACGAGCACTTATGGAATTTTCGGTGACTTATGGCGAACTTCGCCATTTTGTCTGCTTATGGGAAACCCATAAGCTATTATAAATACGGGCCCAGGACCTTGGTCTTAAGCCAGGAGATCTCAAGTCCCAAAGGCTTTGCCTCCTCGTGCAGCGCCTCGAGAGCCATCACCAGTAGTCTAGTAGTCCAGTGGACCCCACGTGCACCCCCTGGACAATCTAATGAGACCTACTTTTTTAGATGCATAAATATGTCTGGAAAACAAAAATCAATGTTAACACTGTCAACTAATGTCCCATGGGGTTCGTATGGCGGCCATCGTCGATCGCGAAATATTTGACTTTCTCGCAATTACCAAAATGTCCGTAAAATCACAAATAATGTAGTTACAAATTTAATTTTGGTGCTCACGTGACAAGAATAACATGGCCTATTGTAATAAGAACAATTAATGCAGTAATTGGTACAAGTTTAGTCATGGAACGGCAAAAACCTAAAAAAAGGCGGAAAAATTACTTCGGTTTCGCCGACAACTTTCAACATAAATGACAATAACTTCACTAATATAGAAACATACTGGTCAGTTTAACATATCAAAATCATCGTATATTATTCCCCCATCTAATACAGTCAAACAATTGACATACATATATATGACTTTCATACATCAATTGTTACCTCCGCCAACGAAGTTGGAGGGGTTATGCTTTCACCCCGATCTGTCTGTCTGTCTGTCTGTTTGTTAGTGTACAGGATTTCTCGAAAAGTTACGAATAGAGTTGGACCAAACTCGGTATACCAAGTCTATTTGGTATAAAGAAGAACTGATTTAATTTTGGATGAAACCTATTGACAACTGTTGCCATGGCAACCAATTAATGAAATATTCGGCCGGAGGTATGCGCTCATACTGAGTTCCTATATATATATATATATATATATATCATGCAACCAATTGATGAAATATTCGGGCGGAGGTATGCGCTCTACTGAGTGCCCCCCTCCCCCCTAGTTACCAATGTTACTCACCCCCCTAGTGAAACTTTATGTTGTCAAATACAAACATTCGAGAAAGGTCAGAAAACAATGTTTCCTTTCTATTAAACTTTAACAAGTGATGTAGGGAAGCTAGGTACGCTGTTAGTAGAAGTGAGTAATTGACATTTGGTATAATTACAAATAACAAAGAGTCAAATCCTGACCTCAAGTTGAAGGCTGCGTTATGGGCAGCAGCCCTATTGGCCTGATCAGTGTCTACGTTACGGTTCTCCTCTCGCTCCTGTGCCCGAATGTGATTTCGATATTCCGTGGTGAAGGACATTCTGCATTCGGAATGGAACTGTGCTTCAACGGCAAATAAGTCCTTTCCTTTCACCTGTCGGTATAGACGAGTCTTTCCCAGTTCAAGGGCCTGGGACTCGATGCTTTTCCAAGCAGGCTCTTTGTGTTTCCATGATAGGAATTTGATGGGTCTCTCGGTTTTTCCAGAAACCTTTATTTCAAACTTCTCACAGAACATACATTCAGGTGGGATTAATTGGGAACTCTCAGCAGATGACAGTTTGCGCGGAGAGTGATGCTTCGTGGACATACATGCTACGATCGAATCATTCAAGCGATGTAAGTTTGCTGTGAAGCGCTGGTAACTTGGTATGTGGTATCCTATCATCTCCATGCCAACGCCTTTGAGAGTCTCTGGTATCTGAGCACACACTGCTTCCATACGGCGAAGTGAATTGAGAGGTTCAGCCATTCGATTTTCACGGATTTCATGTAGATATGCTAATTTTTCATCTGGGTTTCCTCTCACATTTCTGAAAGATGTCAAGGGACCATAGTCTCGGATGTCTATTGCGTGTACGATACATGATGGGCATTTAAGGTTTTCAGATTTGGCTGATATTTTGTCGCTTTTTTGTTTCCTCGTGCTAGCCATGATTTAGTTCAGTTATATTCCACAACCAGAAAGAACTACGGATGTACCACACAGAATGTTAGGTCACTGACATACCATCTACACTATCACTATCACCGATGCATCTAAGGAGAAGGAAAGTAGTGTTAATTGACATCGTATACAGGTTAGCGATACACATGAGCAATACAGTATTGTATGAGAAACAAACATATATGTATATAGAATATCTATAATAATATAAGCGAAAGTGTGTCTGTCTGTCTGTGTGTGTGTGTGTGTGTGTGGTATAGGTTCCGCCCCCCGTGGCGAAATCCCATCATATGGCAAATTTTTGGAACCGGGTCAAGCAGGGGAAGGTTTTAAGCTCACTTATGAGATGATCCGATCACGTTTTTTTTTTTTTTTTAACAGCCTATTAGCGAGAATTGTGAAAAAAAAAAGTGGGTTGCGAGAATTGAGGAAACCTTGATGTAGGGTGAT
The DNA here is from genome assembly GCA_016584305.1 of Chionoecetes opilio. Lineage (NCBI taxonomy): Eukaryota > Metazoa > Arthropoda > Malacostraca > Decapoda > Majidae > Chionoecetes > Chionoecetes opilio. The sequence goes on along the minus strand of JACEEZ010000104.1, from coordinate 11,051 downwards.
GGGTAATGGGTGAGTGAATGGGTGGGGTGATGGGTAATGGGTGTGGGGTGATGGGTGAGTGAATGGGGGGGGGTGATGGGTTGGGGGTGATGGGTGATGGGTGAGGGAATAGGTTGAGGGGTGATGGGTAATGGGTGAGTGAATGGGTGTGTGGTGATGGGTAATGGGTGAGTGAATGGGTGTGTGATGATGGGTAATGGGTGAGTGAATGGGTGTGTGGTGATGGGTAATGGGTGAGTGAATGGGTGAGGGGTGATGGGTAATGGGTGAGTGAATGGGTGTGTGATGATGGGTAATGGGTGAGTGAATTGGTGGGGGGTGATGGGTAATGGGTGAGTGAATGGGTGTGTGGTGATGGGTAATTGGTGAGTGAATGGGTGGGGGGTGATGGGTAATGGGTGAGTGAATGGTGTGTGGTGATGGGTAATTGGTGAGTGAATGGGGGTGTGGTGATGGGTAAGGCGTAAATACATACATTTCTACATCCATGATTTCAGGAAAGTTAGAAGGGGCTATCTGGAGAGTCTGTGTTTGGTGGGCCGAAGGCCCACCAATAGCCCTCCGCAGGAGCTAGCCAAAAAGTCCGCCCGGAGGGCGGCTTTGCGGCTAGTATATACATATATGACATGACATATGGAGCAAAACAGTGTTTACAAATGGCAACTGAACAATACTAAGTTGTATTATCTAGTTGCCCATGATTAACTGGTAAAATTTAATATAAAACTAAGTTTTATCGAATGTATGTATTTGATGTAAGTAAAGTTTCACTAGGGGGTGGGTTACATTGGTAACAATTAGTGTATGATAGTCATATATGTATGTCAATTGTTTGACTGCATTAGATGGGGGAATAATATACGATGATTTTGATATGTTAAACTGACCAGTATGTTGTATATTAGTGAAGTTATTGTCATTTATGTTGAAAGTTGTCGGCGAAACCGAAGTAATTTTTCCGCCTTTTTTTAGGTTTTTGCCGTTCCATGACTACACTTGTACCAATTACTGCATTAATTGTTCTTATTACAATAGGCCATGTTATTCTTGTCACGTGGGCACCAAAATTAAATTTGTAACTACATTATTTGTGATTTTATGGACATTTTGGTAATTTCGAAAAAGTCAAATATTTCGCGATCGTCGATGGCCGCCAAACGAACCCCATGGGACATTAGTTGACAGTGTTAACATTGATTTTTGTTTTTAGACATATTTGTGCATCTAAAAAAATAGGTCTCATTAGATTGTCCAGGGGGTGCACGTGGGGTCCACTGGACTACTAGACTACAGGACCTCCAGCGACTCAGCAAAGATTACTGCATCATCGGCAAAAACAAGATCAGTGATCTTGGTGTTGCCGAGAGATGCTCCACAATCACTTTGATCTACAACTTTGCCCAATACCCAGTCCATACAAGTGTTGAAAAGTGATGGGGCAAGGACACACCCTTGCCTCACTCCTGTATTAACAGGAAAGAAGCTGGATACACCTCCCCCACACTTCACAGCACTCTCAGTCCCAGAATACAGACCAGTCATCAAACCAATAGTCCTTGCAGGAATCCCGCGAAGTCGCAGAAGATCCCAGAGTGACTCACGATGCACTGAGTCAAACGACTTCTTGAGATCAACATAGGCTGCAAGCATCCCCTGTCGAAACTCACGTCGGCGTTCCACCAGGACACGAAGCGCTAGGATACGGTCCGTTGTTGACTTACCAGGCGTGAACCCAGACTGCCGAGGTCTCTGATGCTTCAGCAGATGACTGCGGATCCGTGTCAGCAATAGATGGGCAAGCACCTTGCCTGGCACGCTGACCAGTGTAATACCGTGGTAATTGTTGCAGTCCTGACGATCCCCTTTCCCTTTCCAGATAGGGACGACCAGCCCCCTTTTCCAGTCAGAAGGAATGGTACCTGATTGCCACACGGCAGTCAGGACAGCATGCAACCCGCGGATCATGGCCTCACCCCCAGCTTTGAGGAGCTCCGCACTGATATTACACACACCAGCTGCCTTTCCACCCCTCAACTTTGCTACAGCCTCTCTAACTTCGTTAAGAGAGGGTGCGGTTTCGTCAATGGGAGGATCGGCATCTACTGCCTGTAACCCAGTGGTGTGAAGCTGCTCAGTTGGAGGGTCCACCGTGAACAATTGCCCAAAGTACTCAGCCCAACGAGTCATCTGCCCATCCATGTCCGACCACTAGGTGACTACTAGGCTATTTAGGTGTCCTCATTACTAATGATGACACCTAAATCCTTTTCCTGCTGTACTTCAGTTAACGATTTATTTTGCATTTGATAGTTATATTTGAGGTTATCGTTGTCTATATGCATTACATTACATTTATCAGAATTGAATTTTAATAGCCATTTATCACTCCAATCTGAAAGTTTGTCGAGATCACGTTGTATGAGTTCGCAGTTTTCTCTAGTATATGCTTTACCGCCTAATTTGGTGTCATCAGCAAATTTCGATATTTTAGATACAAGTCCGCAGTCCAGATCATTGATATATATCAGAAAAAGAGTAGGACCCAAGACCGAGCCCTGAGGCACCCCACTAGTAACATCTAACCAATCAGATGCCTCGCCATTTATTACTACCCGTTGTTTACGATTTGAAAGCCAATCGCCAATCCATAAACATAACTGCTCTCCTAAGCCATGTGCCGTTACCTTGGTCAAAAGTCGCTTATGGGGAACTGTATCGAAGGCTTTCTGAAAATTAAGGTATATTATAACCAAGGGAATTTTAGCGTCCCAGTTTGAATAAATGACATTGAAAAAATCGAGTAGGTTTGTTAAGCAGGATCTCTTTTTTCGAAATCCATGCTGGGAGTTTAATGTTGAGTTATTTTCATTGAGAAAAGACACTATTTTATCCCGCAATATTTTCTCAAATAGTTTAACAATAACAGACGTTAGACTAATTGGGCGATAATTACTTGCGAGGCTCTTACTCCCTTTCTTGAATATCTGTGTCACATTAGCTAATTTCCACATACAGGAACATTTTTGTCCATTAGCGATTTATTGAAAATAATCTTTAATGGAAGCGAAAGTTGCCTGTGACATTCGCGACAGAGCAGGAGGAGAAGGAGCATGGTAAGAAAACAGGAAAGAAAAGCAATCGTATGCGGTATTAAGCTGAAGTAAATACCTTTGCTTCAACAGGTCTTAGTCTTAACCGAACAATAACAAGGCACAGGTTGAAAGCAGATACATCATCCTCACCCACACTACATCAAAAAAAAAATAATAACCCCACAGCATCTGTGACGAGCATCAAACCACACACAAATCATAAACTTCAGAGACATAATCAGAGGAAACTTCTACACTATACAACTGCCACGTGTACTTGACTCAGAATTCATATTAAGAAACAAAAGTAGCACAGGAAAGTAAAACAACACATGTTTTTAACCCGAATCTCAACTAGTCTTGATAAGAGGTGCAGAACATTATCTAGTATCATATACAGATAATGTTAAAAAATAAGAAATGTTTTAAATTCACATAGCTGAACTTTGTAGAAGGAAGGAAGCGTCCACACACACACATTAACACACACACAAACTCACCCCACACACACACACACCACACACACACACACACACACACACACACACACACACACACACCACACACACCACACACAAAACCACACACACACACACACACCACACACCCCACACACACACACACAACACCACACACACACACACACACACACACACACACACACACACACCACACACTCTAAAGGCGCTTTTCTGCGGGGATCCTGATTGCAACCGAAACATTTTCGGTTGCTCAAATTTGATCCCTGTTCAACCATCCAGGGAAGATGATTGGCCCGACCCGCAAACATTGGTTGTTGTTGTTGTGACCGTTTGCAACCGAAAAAAATTTCGGTTGCAAACAAAAATCCCCCGCAGAAAATGCCTTAAGACACAAACAAACACACACACATACACACACACACACTCCAACATACATAGAAAACCACACACACAAAACACCACACCACAACACACACACACACAAACACACACACACACACACACACACAACACACACACACACACACACACAACACACACACACACACCACACACACACACACACACACACACACACAGAATATTGATTAGATTATTCTGGGACCATGTATTACAATGTCCTTCTTACTCGTATGAACACTCGCCGGGGACTCGCCTCTGAATGTTGCACCGCCTCATTAATGACAGGTAGGCGCCAAAAAAGGTGTGATAGCCCGGCACAAAGTGGCTGCGTGTCCTATCTTCGTGACCGCCGCCCTAACAATGCCATGAATACAGTGCTATTAGGTTCACTCTCTCATTATGACAGATCCAAAAATACACACAATTGATTCCACGTATTAGTAAATGATACAGTTTCGTTTTTACACAATATTATAAGTTTGCGAGTATTGCTAATAAAAAAAAAAAATGTACTATTGATTTGGTTTTCTAGATAATTTTCAAGATATTCCCATCACATTTTCTAAGACAGATCCAAAAACACACAAAATTGATTCCACATATTAGTAAATGATACAGTTTCGTTTTTACACAATATCATAAACTTACGAGTATTGGTGATTTTTTTACAAGTTTACTGTTGAATTAGTTTTTTATAAGATTTCCAATATATTCCCATAATATGATTTAGCTTTTTACTGATGAATCGCCTGTCAGTACGAACACTGTCACAAAGTCTTTAAATAGCATCCCTTGAACGTCGCTTGCCTCAGCATGTATGAAGGAGGGGGCTGAGGAGGAGCGGAAGGACGAGTAAGAGGAGGATGGTGATTGGAGGATAATGATGAGGAGGGGGGGAGCGAGGAAAAGGCATGATTAGGAAGGAGGAGGAGGATGGGGAGAAGGAGGAAAAAGAAAAAGAAAAAGAAGAGAAAGATGATGTTGATGATGGTGATGAAAAAGCAGAGAAAGAAGCTGATGATGATGAAAATGAAGAAGACAAAGAAGAATAGGAAGAAGAAGAAAAAGAAGACGAAGAAAGATGATGATTATGACGATGAAGAAAAAATTGAAAAGAAAAGAAGAATGACAAGTAGGACGAGGAGAAAGATAAGTATGAGGAAGAGTGAAGGGAGGACAGAATGTAAGACGAGAACGAGGACATGGATATACTGATAAAGAGGAATAAGGTACGGGAGCAAAGAGGCATTGCAACAACACTACATGTATTACTACAACAAAAACTGTATTGGCTACAACGAATATTTTGCTGCAGATGTCTTTGCTGCAGATGATTTTGATGCAAATTTGTTACCGCAATGTCCTTAAGATCTAACTGTTACCGAGACACAGAATTTGAGGTGGCTTTGGTCGACCAAACTCACCCTTCGGCACACTGGCTTCAGGAGGTAAAAGTAAGACTACTACCGTACCCTTGGAAGTATACCAAGTATGGAAATTTTATTAGTAGAGAAGAGAAAAGTTTCCTGCACGGCACACTTCTATAGCTTCGTTGAAATATTAAAATTCCAGGAGAATGTGAGGCAACTAGGAATGTAATAAAAAGAGAAGAGCCTCGTGAAGTGTTCCAAAGATGCTGCTTGTTGTTAATGATATCATGTTTGTTGTACTTAAAATACTGATCTTTCCTGTTCGTAAAATAGATGTTTTCTTATTATCACTTATTTCTTCCTGGAGTTGACTGTTCCATCAAGACACAACACGGTTTGACCAAATGTAAAATGATGATGATGATGCGGAGGAGGAGGAGGAGGAGGAGGAGGAGGAGGAAGATAAGGAGTACAAAGGAATACAAAGAAATAACAGACAGCAACAGCCTTACAGGATTAAACTGGACTGCCCGTGTGACTACTTTCTACTACTATAGTTTCTACGTGTTAAGAGACAAAAGAATAGCAAAGTTGAAGGCTAATCCCCAGGAGGCGGAGGAAGAAGAGAAAGAAAAAGGTGGAAAAGAAAGGGAAAGAAAAACATAGGAAAGGGGAGAAAGAGAGGGCAAAAAGATATCTTAGAAAGGCAAATTCTTTATCCCTTCATCCCGCCAGTCATCCTCGTTACCTCGGCAACCATCACCTACTCTCTCTCTCTCTCTCTCTCTCTCTCTCTCTCTCTCTCCTCTCTCTCTCTCTCTCTCTCTCTCTCTCTCTCTCTCTCTCTCCTATCAAACGAACAACACACACACACACACACACACGTCCTTGTGGCTCAGTTGGTTAGGGCGCCAGCATCATTCTGTGGTCCGGTGTTCGATCCCCGACCCTGCTCATTCCCGAGGATTTTTCCACTGTGAAATTCAGGCGGTACTGTCCCCTTTGAGCAAGGGGATGGGGGTGTGTGGTGTGTGAGGTCCCAGCATTGCCCAAAGATCGGTAATAATGAGCTCCAAGTCCGAACTGAGAGGGTGAAACTGGCGATCGCGAGCCAGCTCGCGTGGACAAGACTATGGGTGAATAACACACACACACACACACACACACACACACACATATATGATATTTTCTTTCATTTTGTTCAGGTATATTCCGCCTAACTTTTGGCTGCGTCACCACCACAACTCTTCATTTAATTTTTTCTTCTCTTCCTTCCTTTACCTTCTCTCCTCCATTTCCTCCTCTAACACCTCCTCACCCCCTTTTTTTTATCCTCCTTTCCCTCCAATCCTTCATCTGTTTACCTCATCTTCGTAAATAAAAGAGAGAGATAGAGAGAATAAAGAACATGGCAGTCTTAATCTGATCCAATTACAAAAGGATTCAAAAGTGCCTCGCGGGACGGGCCATCTTTAAAGGGAAAATGGACAGGAGGGGATAGCATTCGCCTCTCACCTTTAGGGCGTGATGAAGCTAGTTTAGTTTAGGTTAACTTAGGGGGAGGACGAAGGCAAACGAGAGGAGGAGAATATCTAGTGTTGGGGAGGGGAGTGGACTATGGGAGTGGGGAGTTGTTGGCAGGATATATGTGACAGTGTTGTAGTGGACACTGGACAGGTTAGGAAAGGGGAGGCTTGAATAGGGATACAACGGAAATGCTGGTCCTTCAAACAAGACTAAGATTAAAGTGGTAGGAATATGATGTGGGTTTGTTGCAGGGTGAGTAAAATATTATTCCATTTCAGAGACTCAAAAATAGAATTGTGAGTAAATATAAAAGTATACAAACTTTATCCGTGCAAAAACAAACAAGAAACTCTGTCTTAATCTATTTTTCGACAACTTAAGAGTCTCTCACAAAAGAAATATCAGAAAAGCAGCGAAGTTTTGAAAGTTGAGACAGCATTTCTTTTACAGTTTCTTTTCTCTCGTTTCTTCTTAACGCTCCCCAACCTCCCTTTGAGTGATGCATAATTACAAATACAACACAAATTATATACAAATAATGAACAACGCACCCAAACATAAGCATCAATCGAACACCAAAGCCATTCTATCCACTCAAACAGAAAACAAAACTACGTATGCCAGGAAAATAATCCGTTTGTCAGCCTGTCTGTCTGTCGTTCACACCAGGGACACGAGGTCAATTATGTTCATACAAAAAGTTCAAAGGCAGCCTGTCAGTAATTATCACGCAAGGGCCATAAAAGCAGCCTGCAATGCAGCCTTTCATGGAACTGGGGCACCGGGTAAAATGTTTCCCTTGTTTTATGTATACGGGGGGCGTGAGAAGAGGGGAAAGAGAGAAGAGAGAGAGAGAAGAGAGAGAGAGAGAGGGGGAAGAGAAGAGAGAGAGAGAAGGAAAGAGAGGGGAAGAGAGAAGAGGAGAAAAGAGAGAGAAAGAGGAGAGAAGAGAGAGAAGGAAGAGAGAGAAGAAGGAGAAAAGGAAAAGGAGAAGAAGAGAAGAGAAGAAGAGGAGAGAGAGAGAAGAGAGAGAAGAGAGAGAGAAGAGAGAGAGAGAGAGGAGAGGAGAGAGAAGAATTATTATTATTGTATTTTTTATTGATAAAAGTTTACAAACATTTTACCTTATTACATGTCCCCTTATTTTGTCCAAATTTTACCCCTACATATTTCATATTAACCTAAAACAAACAAAAAAAACACATCTACTAGGGGTGACCCTCCCTTTTTACGTTAAAATTTCAATACACATATATAACTCACAGATAGCCTACTTTACCCCCTTGTACCCACAATTTTCCCATACTGGACAATCTAGCTGTCATAGTTTGCTTCTACATTGGTTTTGAGAGGGGGCACTGCAAAAAAACACTGGGACTCATCCTCCCCTGCATTTTCTCCCCTAACAAGTCGTAGTTTTTTTTTTCGGTATTCCATTTCGCTCCCTTTTCTTTCAAAGATTAGGGGACTCGTACGTACCTCGTAAATTTTTGGCGGTTAAACCCGGATAAAATCCCTTTTTTACATCACTGAATGTAAGGAGTCCGGCGTTTTTTTGTTCTGTATTGACATATTTGGAGGCAGTCTGGGTTTCTCCTGATCCGTCTAGCCACTCTTCAGGGGGTTTTACCTACTCTCATCCCTTTAGTGCCTGTGTCGGGAATTTGTACCCTGAGTTTTGGGCCCCGCCTCACACAACCTGAACGCTAAATATAGGGTTCCCCTTCATCGGTGCCCTCAACCGTACTCAGAAAATTTTCGCCTCCTCCTAGCAATTACATCTTGTGCTGGTTGTTGCCTGATTCATATACGGGAATCCGGGACGGGTAATTTTCCTGACTCCTAAAAACATTTTTTACGGCTCTGTTGTATTGTGAAATTATTTTCCTTCGGTACTTTACTAGCCAGGTTTCTGACTGTACAAAAAGATGATGCCCTTGCAGCATCGAACCCTTGCCCCTTATAAATTTGGAAATTAGAATTCGCAGCACAAAATATAGAAAAATTTTATTGGCGTGCTTCTCCTGCGTTTCGTAAACCCCGCCGAATTTTTTTTTTGCATCATCGTAAACCCCAAGCCCCTAAATACAGGTATTTCAAAGCGTACTCAATCTTATGCATGCTTATAAACGGAATCTGTCTTCAGCCTGCCGCGAAAACCATAACCTTTGTTTTTCTTTTTCATTTAACACCATCCAATTTCACGACAAAAAACCTACTTCACTCATTTTTCCTCAAACACAAAACCCCTTGACGTGGCCATTATTACCAAATCATCCAAAATTTAGCATAGTAAGTCTACAGAAACCACCGGGCCCCACTACCCTCACATCCTAACAACTGGTCCGTATATGGTAAAACTAAACACTGGTTTGGGCCCCTTGGCGCACCCCCGCCGTGGCGTCTATGCCCGCGGACCGCTCGCTCCGGTGCACGCGTACATGGCCTTATCGCTCGCAGCATTACCCCGCCACACCCCCCGCGCTGCGCACTTGAATTAAATTTCCCCCCCCAGGCACTCTATCTATCCTTCTAAATCAAAAAACAAAACATAAATTTGCTTTTTCTTAAAATTAGCAAAGGGGCGCAAAGAATCTCAAGGCCATTTTTGCTCAAAGCATCCTCCCCCTCTGACCCCCCCCTGCATTTGCTATGTTTGCCCCCAATTAAAACCCCTTTTAACGTAACATGTCATATAAAATTTTCCCAATGTTTCATATTGTTATCCCCTATAAAATTTTCCCCCCAATCAATTTTCCCTGCCACCTTTTTAACAGAACAAAAAATTTGCTATGACACATGAACGGGCACAATTCAAAAAAATCACATTAAAAAAATGCAACAAAAAAGGAACCACGTCACTGGCAGTGCCCTTAAAAAGACTGGGCATATGCCTACATAGCTTTTGTTAAATTTACCCATTCAAAACATATCCAGCTCTTTCACCGTAAACGGTCATCCAAATTGGTATCGTGGAAATAGGTTCAATAAAGTCTGATTCACCTTCCCTTGGTGCCCGGATTCGTAAACTTTCAAAATGAATCCGGACTGGGTTTTTGTCCCCCAGGGTTTCACCTGGTCCCCCCTCCACGGGACCCCACCAGTAATGGCCTTCCAGATTAGTTTTGAGTCGTTCGTATTAAATAATCTTTTCCCACGCGCTGGTTCGTCCCTGTTCTCTCAATCGGGCTTGTGTCTTTTACATCGCCCGGGCCCCATGTCTATCACCCGAGCCAACGATAACCATCCATAACGTTTTGCTTCCTGGAGTCAAGCTCCCCCGGGGGGTTGAATTTTCCAAAAGCTTTTTTAAAGTCATGGGTTTACCGCCCCTACCCTGGGCTTGTTCGTATCACACCCTCTCACAAAAACATCTGTAAAATTTACCTAAACTCCGAGATCGTTGAGCAGCACCCTGGGATCCCTAGGCCCCTTTTCCCCCAGTGGCAAGGCCTTACACACAGCGGAGCGTGGTCGGAACCTTTGATGTCTGCTTCACCTCTACTTTTTTTTACCTATTTACACGCTTGACTTCCAAAGCACTAAATTTCCGATACCATGTTAACCCTCGCCTGAATGATAGGTTTTCCTCCCGCGTACGCCGTTTTTTTTTCAAATGGGTTTGGGGCCCCTACCTATTGGGGGCCATTTTCACTTTAAACATCATTCGCCCCTGGGTATTCATCGTCTTATTACACCCTCGTACGCATAGACCTTTTCATCTCCCTTTTTTTTTCTGGGCCCAAAAAGAGGAGAGAGAGAGGAGAGAGAGGAGAGAGGAGAGAGAGAGAGAGAGAGAGAGAGAGAGAGAGAAGAGAGGGAAGGAGAGAGAGAGAGAAGAGAGAGAGAGAGAGAGAAAAAGGAGAGAGAGAGAGAGGAGAGAAGAGAGAAAGAGAGGAGAGAGAGAGAGGGGGAGAGAGAAGAGAGAGAGAGAAGAAGAGAGGAAGAGAGGGGGGGGGAAAGAGGAAAAGAAGGGAGAGAGAGAGAAAGAGGAAGGGAGAGGGGGGAGGGGGGGAAATTTTGGTTAAAAGGAAAAAGAAAGGGGTATTTGGGGAAGGATGAGGAAAAAAAAAAAAGGGAAAAAAGGGAAAAAGGCCCGAGGAAGGAAAAGGAATTTCATAGGAAAATAGGAATTAAAAAAAAACCAAACAATCCCCAATAAACGAAGGGGGATTGTT
>JACEEZ010000102.1:0-17858 GCA_016584305.1 Chionoecetes opilio | reverse complement strand
TTTTTTCCTTTTTTCTTTTTAATTCCTTTTTTTTTTTTTTAAAATCTTTGGGCTTTTAAATTTCCCATCGTGTTTAATAAAATTTTATTATATATAATATTAATATTTTATATATTATAAAATTTTATGGGGAAGAAGAGAGAGAGAGAGAGGGAGAAAGGAGAGAGAGAGAGAGAAAAAGAGAGAGAGAGAGAGAATAGACGGGGCCGGTTTTAGCCGTGGGGCCCCCTGGGCACCCCTCGTGTGGAACCCCCGGGCCCTTTATTAAAAAATTTTACAAAGTAAAATTGGGTGCTGAGCAGCTGGGGGCCGGGTGATTTATTTTTTTATTTTTGCCTTTTAAGCGCTTTTTGAAGCAATAAGCAAAGCAAAATTTTGAGAAAGTAATTAGCTATAGTATTTGTGACAAAAGGGGGTATCATATCAAATTGGGTAAAGATTTTTTTTTTAAAAGTGGACACGCTCAATGAAGTTTCAGATGAAAAAGAACACATTGAGTTGCGAATGATTTGGGGTCACCCCTTGTTAACAGGGGGGAGTATAGGAGAACCTAAGCCCCTTTTTTCTGATATCGAGCTCATGCATAGAAATTTGGTCAAAATGAAATTTACTGACGGGAGTTCTTAAAAGGTAATTTAATTTAAATGAGTGTTTTTTTTATTATATGAAGTATATGAAAATGCCCTAAACCCGGGCTTTAGCCTAGCTACGTGATCCATGCCTCCCAAAAAAGAGGTGTTGGTTTCCGATTAAAGCATCAAGGCAATCAAGCAACACTAGCTGGGCATTTGGATAAAAGATAATGATTTTTTTGTTTAAAAATTAAGGCTTTTGATAAAATTTATTATTATATAAATATAAAAAGAAGTAGGGTAAATTTTCTGGTTTGGTCATCGCTTCCCTTCCCCAAAAAAAGCTTGGGAACTGTGGGAATGGGGGGTTTTTCGGGAGGGGAGCAAAAAATGGTTGGGAAACACGATTTTTGGAGATATTTTAAAGACCCAAAATCCCCTAGATCTTGATCTTGTTTTTATCTTATTTGGGAGGCACCCAGCAGATGCGTCAGTGAAGCCCTTTGGCCGGGGTTCTCCCACACACGTAACTGTTGGGGGGAGAACAAAAGGGGGAAGCAAAAAATAGGGGTTTCTTTTTCCCCCCCTCCTCTTCTGCATCACATTTAACGGGGTCCCCATCACGGGGGCCCCCTGCCTTTCATGCTCTCTCCTACGTGCTCTCCACGAATTCTCCAAGAATTCTTTTACACTCTCAATCACACGACTGTCACTCCTCCACTCAGCACACAACCCCAGCAGGTACTCCATCTCCACTCTCCTGTCTCTCATCTCTCGCATTCTTCCACTCCGACCTCTCCTTCCACTACCTCCAACATCTTTGTTCTAGCATACTCATACCGTTCACATTCCAGCATCAAGTGCTCCACGGTTTCATCCACTCCTGTCACACACATCACACACACCTTGCTGCCATCATTCTTCATCTGTACATACGACTATTTACCTCCACCGACTTTGTCCTGGCTCTGAGAGTAGTCCCCTCCATAGCCACCATCATAGAACCTTTCATACCGTGGCTGGTCCTTTCTCCTGTACCATTCCAGTGTTGATTTCTCACTCATTGCCTCAGCCATTCTTCTTTCCTTTTTCTTCCACTCTCCTATTTATTTCCTTTTTGCATACAGCCATACTCCCATGTCTCAACCCTGTCACAAACATTCCAGTTCACCTGTCCATCTTTCCACTTTTACCGAGTCTTCATCCACTTCCCATACATATTCCAGTCCCAAACCTTGCTTGCCCATTTGCTGTCATCCATTCGTTGCAGTCTAGCTCTGTACCTCAGTCCTGCCTTTGCTATCCTCTCTCTGAACGTGCTCCATCCCATGTCTCCTCTAATTGCTTCCACTGCCACATACCTATTGGCTCCTAATGCTATTCTGCCTGCTTTGTTCTGTGTTACTTCCAATCTGTCCAACTCCTTCCTAGACCACACCATTGTTTCCAGGCCATACATAATGCTAGGGACTGCCACACCCTTCCATAGTCCTCTCACCACTTCATATTTGTTGGCCCGACATCTTGCCACACTGCCTAGCCTTCCAACCCACTGGTTGGCTCTAGCTATCCTCCTACCCTAGCTATCTAGAGTAACTTTATTAGATCTTGAAAAATTTTACCTAACCTGTTTGCGAGGGGGCTCCGTTCTCCTTGACCTCCCAGTAATCTAACCTAACCTAGCGGGGGGCTCTGCCCCCCTCGACCCCCGTTAATCTAACCTAACCTCTTAGCAATAATCATAACGGGGGGCTCCGCCCCTCTAGACTCCCCGGTAACCTATCAAAATTTTACCTTACCCTAAGTGGGAGGGGTGGGAGGATGGGGATCGGCACTCCGGTTATCATTCTGTTTGTAAGGATCGTCAGGTTCACACATCTCTGGACTTAGAAAAAAATGCAATCTATTTTCCATAGATCTAGGGAATTTTGACCACTTATACATACTACAGTCCTAACTCAAAAACTATGTGGTTGCCACGCATCTTTTGTACCCCAGCCAAATATCCAGCATTCCCCCAGGTCCTCAAGCTTGTTTTGGGGGAGAGGGGGGAGTATGGGGAAACAGTAGAATAATACCAGTAAATAAATAAATAAGAACAAAAACTGATATATGTGGAAGCCCCAGGCCCCAGTTAGGCATTTTTCCCCATTTTGTGGAGGCCCTTGATTGTGGAGGCCCCAGGCCCCAGCTAGGCATTTTTCCCTATTTTGTGGAGGCCCCCTGATTGTGGAGGCCCCTGATTGTGGAGGCCTCCTGATTGTGGAGGCCCTCTGATTGTGGAGGCCTCCTGATTGTGGAGGCCCCCTGATTGTGGAGGCCCCCTGATTGTGGAGGCCCCCCGATTGTGGAGGCCCCCCGATTGTGGAGGCCCCTGATTGTGGAGGTCCCCTGATTGTGGAGGCCCCCTGATTGTGGAGGCCCTTGATTGTGGAGGTCCCCTGATTGTGGAGGCGCCCTGATTGTGGAGGCCCCCTGATTGTGGAGGCCCCCTGATTGTGGAGGCCCCCTGATTGTGGAGGCCCCCTTATTGTGGAGGCCCCTGATTGTGGAGGCCCCCTGATTGTGGAGGCCCCTGATTGTGGAGGGCCCTGATTGTGGAGGCCCCTGATTGTGGAGGCCCCCTGATTGTGGAGGCCCCCTGATTGTGGAGGCCCCCTGATTGTGGAGGTCCCTGATTGTGGAGGCCCCCTGATTGTGGAGGCCCCTCATTGTGGAGGCCCCCTGATTGTGGAGGCCCCTGATTGTGGAGGCCCCTGATTGTGGAGGCCCCCTGATTGTGGAGGCCCCTGATTGTGGAGGCCCCTGATTGTGGAGGCCCCCTGATTGTGGAAGCCCCCTGATTGTGGAGGCCCCCTGATGTGGAGGCCCCCTGATTGTGGAGGCCCCTGGGCAGCTGCCCACTTTGCCCACTCCTAAATCCGGCCCTGTATATAAAGAGGGTAAAGGAAAAGAGAGAAAGAGAGAGAGAGAGAGAGAGAGAGAGAGAGCGGCCGCCGCCGCGATATATTTAGTTAACGCTAATTTATACATGCTACTACTGCATTTATCAGACAACGAAATATAGCAATGGAAAGCTAATATAATTCTGCTTCTATCGATATAGTCCATGCTATAAGTTGTCCCATAAAGTTTTACATGACGACGAGTTTTAAGTGAATGTTAAGTTCATGCAGATTTCTTCAGTCTCATAATGACCTTTATTTAATGTGTTTTACTATGTTTTATGTGATAATATTATAGAACAAACATTTCCGAAGATAACAGTCTATCCTTTATACATGTATAACATGATATACTGCGGGGTCATGCCTTGAGAACTTCCCCGGGTCTTGGGTGAACGAAGAGGCCTTGGCACCAATATGGCGCCCACAAATCGAGTTGTCGCTACTCTATATAATACAGGTACTCTACTAAAGACTTGCATGTGCCACTACTCCCAACTCACGCTCAAGTTCTCAGAAGAGGAAGAAGAAGAAGAGAGCAAAGTTAACGAGACACGAGCGTACAGTGGGTACTGCAACACCAACCCGAGGATGAAGACCCGGACCTCCACGACGACTCCTCTCCTCCTTTCATCGCACCCCGTCCCCAGAGGCCCAGGCCCCCTCGAAAAGCGCCCAGCAAGCCGGCTGCGCCCGTGACATCGGATAGAGGCTCTGCCTCTCCAGCCCCACATGCTGACCTCATCCACTCCACGATTGATGTGGACATTCACCACCCGCCGTCCTCCCTCTCTCGGGAAAATGCCCCACCTGCCTCCTCTACCCACCGCGGCGCCTCTCGGACGCAACGCCTCCCTGAACCACCGCCAACCACCCTTTCTTTCCAGCCCCCTCCACTTCCCGGCCCATCCACGCAACCGAGACATAATGTCTTGTCCCAACTATTTACCCTCCTCATGGAAGCCTTCAACCTCCACCAACAGGGTGAGTCAATCCCTGCCATACTAGCCCGTCTTTGGCCAGCTCTCTCCTCCGTTCTCTCTGTCTTCCTCCAGTAATGCCCCTCCTTCCTCCAATGGAATGCCAGATCCCTCCCAAGAAAGACACACGAGCTTAAGACCTACCTGGGAGACACATTCCCTTCAGTGGTAGGGCTGTGTGAGACGTGGCTCTCCCCCCACCTCTCTCTCAACCTGCCCGGATATACCATCTTCAGAAATGACAGACCCCAAGGGCGCGGGGGGGGTGTCCTCCTGGCTTTCCACGACACTCTTAACCCTCATTCCCTTGCTCTCCCAAACTGGCAGCGAGGACGTCTAGAAGTGGTCGCGGCCAGGATTGCCACAGAGCAGGGCTGGCTCTCCGTGGCAGTCTGCTACAACGCTGACGGGGCCACCTATCAAGAACTTGAGTACTACTTTTCACTACTTCCTCCGCCTGTTGTCCTCATGGGTGACTTCAATGCCCACCACAGATGTTGGGAACCTGACCTCCCTCTCCACCTCACCAACACCTCCGGAAGGGCATTATTCCAAGTCATCCTTGACTCGCCTCGCCTGTCCCTTCTATCACCCCCGGGTCTGCCCACCCGTTACCATCCTCACACTGGAGCCGGCACTGTCCTGGATCTATTTCTTGGGGACCCAGCCTTCAGTGCAGTGACCGTCACCACTGCCCTTACATGGGGAGTGACCACCTTCCCCTCCTTGCCTCCTTCCCTGCCGTCACTGCCAGGCCTCACCCCGGATGCTTGCCTCGTTGGAGATTCACGCCTTCCGGCTGGCATCTCTTCGAGGAGGCACTTCAAGACCCGCCGAATATCTCCTCTCTTCCCCTGGATGAAGCTGCCGTCTCCTTCTCCACTTTCCTGGAAGACGCTGGAATGGCTGCCTTCCGTCGCTCCACACGTCGCGCCCCTCGCCGTCCGGGCAAGTCCTGGTGGAGCGAGGAATGCGCCCAGGCAGTTACGGCCCGTAGGAGGGCGTGGAACCAGTGGCGTCGTAGGCCTACATTGCAGCTTGGGGCTGAATACCACCGGCTTGATGCCATATGTGCCAGGACCATCCTCCTTGCCCAGAGGAAGGCATGGGGCACCCACATATCATCAGCCGGGCCAGCACTCAGATCCAGGCACAAACACACCTACAGGAAGCAGCCTCTGCATTGGCTAACTGGGTAAAGGCTTGGGGTCTTTCTGTCAATGCATCTAAGAGCACCCTCATGTGCTTCACACTCAAACCTGTCCACTCTCCACCAACAGTCAGCATTAGTGGCTCCCCAGTTCCCTACTCCAGGACACATACATTCCTTGGTATGCGGTTAGACGGGCCTCGGCTTACCTGGTCTCCACACATTGAACACCTCCGCGCTACTTGTAACAGGCGCCTCGACATTATGAAGAGGGTGGCTGGTGTCCGCTGGGGGGCCAGTCGTGACCTCCTATTAATGTACTACCAGGCGGCAATCAGGTCTAAATTATCATACGGTAGCAGCATCTATGGCTCGGCAGCGCCTTCTACCATCAGAAAGCTGGACATTCTGCAAAATGCAGCCCTGAGGATATCCATGGGGGCAATGAGATCCTCCCCAGTCATCGCCCTTCACGCGGAGAGCGGCATCCCCCCACTGCAGGTGCACAGGAGAACGGTCCTGTGCCAACACTACCACCACATCATGTCCCTGCCACCAACCCACCCCCTCGCCGCACTCTATGCCACCTCTGGTGTAGATCATCACACCCCAGTCTGGCTTCCTGGAGCACGTCAGCCTCTAATAATCCGTGCACTGCTGGCCCACTCAGTGCTGCACCTACCTCCACCCCCTCTACAACCCACCAGCCCACACTCCCCAGTCCCACCCTGGCACGACATTTTTCATATGGTTGCCCTGCATATCCCTGACCTTCCTCCCAAACACTCAGCTGGCATCGTGGCAGCAACACTCTTCAGAGAACTGGACCTGTCCCTCTACCACCATCACCTCAAGGTCTACACTGACGGCTTACACTCCCCCACCCTTCCTTCTACTGGCGCTGCCATCTACGATCCCCGCTCTAACCTCTGTAAGCATGGAGGCTGCCTCCTGAGGCGGACGTCCTGACGGCGGAGCTTTTCGCCATCCGCCAGGCCCTGGCTTACTCAACACCACCTACACCGAACCCGGCTGTTGATCTACACGGACTCTCTCGCCTCCCTCCATCTCCTCCTCTCCCGTCGCCGGCATCCTCTACTGTCCTCGCACACACCCTGCAACGGCTACTCCTCTCCCTCACGTCAGTGGCTGGAAGATCCACCCTGCAGTGGGTGGCCATTCCCACTGCAACTCCGGGTCAAGAGGTTGCTGATGCTGCCGCCAAATGGCACCCTCCTAGAGGCGATTTTGGTGAAGAGCCGTAAGAGCCGGCTTCTTGCAGCTTGCGTTTTTTTCGTTTATGGCGTGGCAACTTTTAAGAAGCCGGGCTTCTTACGGATTTGGCCCCAGCTGGTCAAAGCCGGAAGAAGCTGGAAGAAGCGAGAGCCAGGGCTCCTTACCCCGCGCTTCTTCCCGCTTGTTGCCGTGCGTCAGAGATAACAACAAATATGGGCGGGGAGGGCAGAGATTTTCAGACAGTGAGTATCGTCGTAGAAATACTCTAATTAACAGATAACAGGACAAAAGTAAAACACATAGATGTACTTCAAGAAATCAATGGACCTACCTTAAACCACGAACAAGAATATACAAGGTTAATGAACACGACAGGACAACTTTAAAACGGTGCACGAATGGATTGTCGTATCAGGCTGACGATAGTCCCTAGCAGCGACTTTTGTAGTTTTTGCTGAATTTTTCGCTGATAATATGGCACAAATTAGCCTCATTTGTACATTTAGTAGCACGGGGCTTTAATATCGGAACCACACTAATAGAGCTAAAATGGAATGACATGGTGTAGGAAACGTCTTCTGGTGAATAATTTTCTCGAGTCTTTTAACATTACAACAAGACGTTGTTTTTCTAATTTTACTAATTATGCATCAAAAGCAGACCGGAAAACATTTTCGCTGATTCTTAATGCTCCAATTTTTGGTTTCTTAGATATTTTCTCACACCTGTTGAGAACGTGAAAATGTTGGAACTCTCGCCGACGGGGACGAGAGTACCATAAAACCTTCACCATCTCCGAATTCCACCACAAACATTGCAAGATATCTTAAGTATGCATACATTACTGTTTGACGGACATGAACGAATATTAAATGTGTAGGTAGAGGTGCTGATAGGTATTGTGGAAATGACTAGCATTGCGTGAGGGAAAATCTTAAGAATAAGGGGTGTCCACGGTAAGCTGACCCAAATGTTGGCTCTATGTGTTATACTTACTGTCCTTAACACTCAATGTTTAGAGATTTTAATGAGTCCTTGCTCATTACTCCTTACTTTGCTTACATGCCGAATACATTTTCGGTTCTTGAGAAAAACTAAGTCCGTAGGGTTAGTTAGGTCCCAGGTCAGGTCCTGGTCAGGGTTAGGTTTAGGTTAGTGCACAGCCCGATGGCTCGAGGGGGGCTGCTAGTTAGGTCTTTGAGTTTTGTCTCTTTATATAAAGGACCAACCTCCTATCCTTCTTCTTATAGCCAACAAGCTTGTGGACAAGGTGGAAACCGGATTTTTTGGGTGGGGGAGCACCTATAAGGGAATATGGCCCCGATAAAGTCTATGAACTAGGGAAATTTCCCTATTTTTATGGATTTTTTTTGTAGGGGCCATTTTTCCCTTTGTGGTGTGCTCCCCCACCCAAAAACCCCGATATCCACCATGTCCCCCAAGCTTGTTGGCTATAAGAAGAAAGAAGATAGGGGGTGGAGCCTTGTTCTTAAGATTTACCATAATAATATATATAATATAATATATATATAATATGTTATTATGTTGTATTTCTGTATATTTTGGTTTAAATTAGTATGTTCTCTAAAGAAGGATAATGGGTTATTTTTGGTGTACCTGATTTCCTTATGTTTGACATACTATAAGTAATGGTGTAAATAGGTACAGTAAACCCTCGCTTTGACGAACAATTATGGGAAAGGATGCGAGATTATAATTATTCCGAAGTGATTCCGAACTTTACCCATATAACAAATTGTGGGCGTTTATATGAGGTGAAGTTCCCTCATTTTCCGATAATTCCGTGTATCGTGACTTTGTCCTTTAACATCTGGACGAAGTTCAGTATACTTACATCATGCAGCCATCACAAATCTACAACGAATACAGGGCAATTAAAAACCCGCAGAACCGTACAACGCATATACTGAACGTATTTCGGTAAAAGCAACGCATAAACCGGAACTGGTCCAGAAAAAGTGTTGAAGCCGATATTTTGTTATCTAAATTAAGGTCCGTAAAGCGAGGGTTTTCCGGTATACACTAAAAACTTTGAGAAAGTACTACAGGAAGCATCAGTGTATATACCTAATAGTTCGGTTGGTGACATTAAGTAGGATTAGGTTATGGGGTCAAGAGTGTTTTCTGCATATAGGAAATACAAAATTATGAAACATAGTTATGAGAAATTGGATTTGTTTGAATAGAATGTTAATCGTATTTACTGGCTACTTGGTTGCAATTATCTGACCAATCAGTATTACACTGGCCCTTTGTGCATTAAATTCTGAAGGTTTAATAAAAAAATTATTTTAGTGTATAGTTTGGTTATTTGCTTCTGTTATTATTTTTTAACCTTGGGTCCTTATAAACTTCTATAAGGTACAACATCAATCAATACTTTTTATATTATTTGCATTTACTGTATATTAGCCTGTTTATCTATAAGGTGGCAAAATATCGTTAAAATTTTAGGATGAAACTATGAACAGTGACTATTGTCATGTATGAACAAACACTCATATGCTGTTGTCTCTATTTCCTTTCATGCAAGGTTTAAATCTGCAATAGTAACACAGTCCTATGTTTCAGGTATTTATGTGCCGGTTGCATGAAGTGTTATCCGACCGAAGATGAATGGAGAAAGACTCTGAGAGAAGAGTGAGAGGGGGAGTAAATAAATAATAAATATCCTTATTTCCGAAACATGTTTTACTATCAACTTACAATCACAGATGTTCTATGAATTATATACTAAAAATGAAACTTCTTCTGAAGTCACCGCAAAATAAAAAAAAATACATAAAAGAAAGTCAAACGAAACATTAAAAGGAAATTAATTAATAACATTAAACACTAAGAAACTAAAAGTCACTTCAAATATCTTTAAAATACTACTAACATATGCAACTGCTATTTGATATGGGGGAAACAAATTAATAGTTCACTTGGGGTCAATTAAAAGAAATTTATAAGGCAAGACTTAAAAGTGTAGATTCTCCATATAATGATGCTGAAGTCAAATTGTTTCATAGTTAAGGCTTTGTATACAGTGATGGGTCCTGGCACCAGTCTGTTCTGGCTCTTGGCACATAAAGGTTCTTTTAGCTGCCTTGTTTGTACTGTCTGTATTTTCCTGACAATGGAAAACTAGATACCACTCCGGATACAACCCATTTGGGGGGGACAGCCTTATAAACAGCGAAACATTTTTTCATTAAATATATGTCTTAAATTGTTTAACCACTTTAACTCTTTTATGATCAGGAGTAACGTGATCCTTCTTTCTCAGCTTCCTCCAATAGCTTTTAGCTGCAAATATTTTGCAGTTTTTTAAAAACGCTAAAAAGGTAAAGTTTGAGAAAGTATTTGTTGAGTCCCCATAATACCCATACAGTAATTCATTAAGCTGAGAGGAGAGGAGAGAGAGAGATTAATTTAATGCCAAAAAATTTGCAAGAATGAAAAACAGCCCCCTATCTTCCAAGCAAATATAAAAATCAGCCAACCACTAAGGGCGGAAAATCCAGGGCAACTGGCAGGCAGATGATGAACCAGTATAATGAATCCCTCATTATACCTGACCTCTTTGTGCCATCAGGTGCAACAGTTAATAAAAAAATAATCACTAATGTGGAACTCGACCCCTCCAGCCCCCATATGATGTCCGCAGGTGCCGCGCCTCTTTACCTTGCCTAAGTAATAGTCCCTTGGGTTTATGGAGCAAAAAAACATTACTGTGAAGGATTATGTGTTGTGATCCATTCACAATATCGTCAGCAGTATCGTAACTTATTAATGGCTTTCATTCGACGGTACACTTTCGTCAGTGTGGTTGTTTTGTTTTACAGTTATCATCTGTTAGCGCCGGAGCGGGCGAGCTCGAACACCACTGTCAGCCAGTTCTGCGAGCACGAAAACGAGAGGAAGCCGCAAGAACACGTAAGAAGCCGCTCTTACGACTTCTCTCACCAAAATGTCGCCTTAGGTAAACATCACCTCCCCTCCCGCTGCCGCTACTCCCCGCCCAAGCGTCTAATCTCCAGAAAATGCCGCCTCCGCTGGGATAGGTCCGCTCGGCGACGCCCTCCGTGCCACCTCCATGGGTCATATCCGCACGACTCCTCCCCGCACGCCATGGATAGACCAAAACTTCCCGCGTCTTGGAGTCGCCCTCACCCGCCTCAGGCTCGGCCACCACAACACTCCACTGCACGGCACCTGCACCGCCTGCACCTCCTTCCGACCCAGGGAAATGGAGGACGAAGCACTGACCCAGAGGGTGCAATGGGTTGGCCATCGGTACAGGCCACCACCACACAGTCAGAAGTAGGGATAAGTGAAGACCATTACCTACTAATAGACAAGAACCGACACACAGCAAAGACTTAGAGAACATGACTGTGGTGGACGAAGGTGGGGAAAGGCTGAGGAAGCTGGGGCAACAAGGAAGTGAGGTTGGGAGAAAGGAGGAGGAGCCACGAGGGAGCAAGAGCCCGCAGCCACAGAGGGAGGACACAACACCCCTGGGGGTGAACAGGGATCCAGGCCCAAGGAACAGAGGCCCAGACAGAAAGCCCACGAGGGGGACGAGTCCCCAGCCGCAGAAGGTGGTAAACAACACTGTATGGTATAGGGGACAAGAGGCACTGACGTCATTGGGGATAGGAGGCCAGAACAGTTAGACAGATGAGCAAGAGCCCCCAGCCGCCGGAGGAGGGACGACATAGCACGGCCATTAGAGAAAGAGGACCCACACAAGGAGCCAGGACCAGCCTGCATAGAGCAGAGTCCTCAACCGCTGAGGAGGACGACTACGAGGGCCACCGGGGACCGAGGTCCACACTAACAAGAAGGCCTAACAGGAATCAGTCTGCAAGGGATCAGAGTCCTCAACCGCTGAGGGACGACTACGGCCGCGCACCGGGGACCGAGGTCCCTACAAGACGGCCATATCAGTCTGCAAGGGAGCAGAGTCCCCCACCACTACGGCGACGAACTACGGCGGCCCCCGGCCACCGGAACCAAGGAGCCAGAGCAAGGGAGAGGAGACAGACCTGCAAGCCCAGGCGGCAACCGACACCCTGGTTGGGAGTCGGCCGTGGGCATGGAAGATGGTCACCGAAGGCAACGAACTAGCGTCCTGAAGAGATCCGGTAAGTGGGAAAAGAGGATATGGTTGTTTGGGGACAGTATCCTAAGAGGGCTCAGTAAAGAGATACAGGTCCTGACAGGCGAGTTCTATAGGATAGAGTATAAATGGTTTTCAGAGCTAACATCAGTACCATACGCGTAAAAGGTAGACAACACCTAAAGGCGGATGGAGCCGAGGACCTGGTAGTCATAGAGGGAGGTGGTCAACGGTTTGTTATAGGTAGGAGGAGAAAGCAGTGAAGCTTTTCGAGGCAATGGTAGAGATGGTGAAGAGAAAGGTACGGCAGAGCCCCCTGGTGGTGTGTAATCCCCATGAGGCCAAGGGAAGGAGGCCTCACTGTATGGTGCAAAGAGAGGTGGGTGATAAGAAGTTGTGTGAGCAGCTGGAGAATTGGGCGTGTATGGTTTACCAGCTGTGGGAAAGGATGAGTTGGAACCAGGTGTGGTCACGAGATGGCATACCATGTCTAACGTGGGGAAGGTGTGGATGGCGTGGGATGTAGCAGAGTGGCTCAACAGAAGAGAGGGACTCAGCATAGGGAAGGGAGAGTAGAGGAGATGCTGCTTTGCCTTCCTGAAAACCAAGGGGATGGAGTGAAGAAAAATGGGCCTATAGAAGAGGGACGAAGGAGTATGATGTAATAGGAGTATGTGAACAGGATGCATGACAAAGCATTGAGTGGGACGAAGGAGGTTGGTAGATACGGCCGAGGAAGGAAGGTAAGGAGAAAACAAGGAGGCAGATGCAGGAATACTTTATGAAAGAGAAGGCAGGAAAAACTCTTGAAGAAATAAACCCAACCAGTGATATGAAACCACTATGTTATATCAAGGGAATATAGTACGGTAAAAGTTAGGGAAAGAAAGAAGTCTGGTGGGTGACAGTAGTGTATCATGGGAGTAGAAGGTCGAGAAATCAGAAGACAATAGAAAGCTGTTTGAGGCGATCTTAAGATCAAAGAAAGGTTCGGGAGGGACAAGTGGGTGATAATGGGCACATGCATGGTCATCGGCTGAGGCGGAAAGAGTCAACAGGAACGAGAGATGTTATTAAGAATTTTGCTGAATGTCGGTCTGTAAGAATCAAGAATTGGGGAGTTAGAAAACCCAGCAACAATGGAGAGACAGAAACAAACGAGTCGGCGATAGATTACATAACTTTTGTCAATGCGTCCTGTAGATAGCAAGATGCAGGATTTGGAAAAATGAGGACGTAGATAATATCAGATCATTAGCATGATATGGATCACGTGTGGAAAACACCAGGAAGAAATAAAGCAGAAGGTAATATGGAAAGAAAAATGGGATGTGAAAAACGCTAACGGATAGAGTATTGTTCGAGGAATGGAGAATACCATGCCAGGAGATACAGAAAGGGATTGGGAGCACTGTTATGAGTGAACAAGGTATCAAGAACGTCATAGACAGGAAGCCAAGAAAGCGATAGGAACAAGATTCAAATAGGAAAAACGAGGCTCAAAGGTTGGTTGGATAAGGAGGGTCGACAGGCAATACGAGATAGGAAAACAAGAGACCGTACACAGAGAAGTTTGGCCAAATTAGCAAGACCTTCAAGGGGGGAGGTATCGAGGAAGAATGGAGGGAGGCTTGGATAGATACCAAGAGGCTAAGAAAAGAACCCAGTCCTTAATTAGAAAGAAGATAGAATGTGGGAAGAAGAACAGGCACAGGTACTTTTGTAATATGCCTAGAAAAGAAAGAGAAAAGGAAGGATGGAGAAGACTGAAGAAACCTAGGTGGGGCCAGTGGGCACCAAGAATTTAGGCTGAGGATGGGGAAGACAGAGGAGGTAACAAGAGAGGGGTGGAAGAGATTATACCTATAGTGGAAGAATACTGTAGGAAAGTCATATGGAATGAGGAAGAAGGGAAGAGGATTAGGGCAACTTGGTTATCTACAGTGACAAGAAGAGAAATGGAAAGAATAGTTACTGAGAGTAGCAGGATGTAGCCTCTGCTATAAAAGCAATTAACATAGGGAAAGCAGGAGGGAACGGATGGAATCATAGGGATTCATAAAGTATTGAGGAGAAAGGGTTAAACTAGCTCTAGTTAATCTGTTTAGAGAGATTGTTTGAGGAAAGGTGAGGTGCCCCCAAGACTGGAAAAGGATAGGGTTGATACTTATACATAAAGTAGGAGGAAGCCAAAAAGGAATAGTAAATTACACAGACCCATTAGCAGTGATGAACGTACTGGGCCCAAGGTATTTGGGTGGGTGATAAACACAAGCTAATGTCGCATGGCTGGAGGGAGATAAGGTGCTGGGAGAATAGCGAAAGGGTTCAGAATATAGAGGAGGTTTAGAAAACTTTTTGGTGATAAAGGAAATCATAGAAGGAGCCGGAGGGGAGATGAGGAACTGTACTTAGTATTTATAGATATTGAGAAAGCAACGAACTCGGTTGATAGAGGAAAATTAATGAGACTATTGGCACACCTAGGATAGCTGCTAAGTGGGTTCAGGTAATTAGGAGTTATAAATAAGCAATGAGGTAAAAGTTCACCTAGGAGATATCAGCACAGGATGGATGAAGAATACATAGGAGTCGCGGCAAGGGAATGTGTTTCTCTTCACACACTCTTCAACATCGTACTTGGAGGAACTGATAGTGAGGATCAGAAAGTCCAGAGAATTAGTCAGAGTAGGGACTAGACAACTAGGATGTTTTAGCCTATGCAGACGATGTAGTTCTCATGGCAAGAGGAAGGAGACATGGAGGAGTTGCCCTTGGAATAGTCCACAGTTATGGAAGGGAATGGAACATTGGTCAAGTGTCATGAAGTGTAAGGTTATGGAGTTCAACAGCAGAAGAGGAAGGTCCAATGGGTTCTAGGAACAACATTCTAGAGGTGATTAGATAGGTATAACATACTTAGGAACTGGAAGAAGTAAGGAAGAGTTGGAGGGAGAAAGACAAAGGAAACCTAATGAGGGAAAGGCTGGAGGATGACAGGCATGATCATTAACGGAGTAAGTAAGGAACACTAACAAATATGATAGGTAGGAGTCTTTGGAAAGGAATGGCAGTGCCATATTGCCTTGTTTATGGGTCTGAGATACATATTATCGGGATGGAGATATTACTAAGCTAGAGAGGACACAGAAACATATGGGTAGATGGGGATTGGGAGCCCCAATCCAGCACAGCTGTGGAGCCATTCGAGGAGATATGGGGTGGAAGCACCTTCGGGAAAGGATTTTAAAAGGGAACTTAATATGCTGAAGAACATAGAGGGAACTTAGTGGAGGATAGATGGGTGAGCAGATTCTGAGGAGGTTGGGACAAGCTCAACATGGGATAAAGGAATTAGAGAGGTGGAAAAGGGAGGGAAAATTTTAGTAGAAACCTGGGACAGGATAAGAACCAAGGAGGTGAAGATAAGAATAGAAGAAAATTGGACTAGCGAGGTGGAGAGCGGTTATGGAGGGTAAAATCCACGTTAAAGTGGTACCGCAAGAAAGAAAGCCTGAGGCACTTCACTGGCATGTAGTGTTTGGGGAAGCAGGCTGTGGGGGAAGGCCAAGAACAGGAACGCTAGAGGTGAAGGGCGAGGAGTAGAGATGTGTGTTGCTGGAAATTTGGGGGTTTTAAGTATGGGGGTTTTATGACTCGTCAACGTTACTTGAATGATATTATTTGGGGATGATTGATAAAAAGATTACAACTTGAATGAAGGATTTGACTTAGTCTTCTGACTTCACTATATGATTATAGTTTGACCACTTCTCACTACGGAGAGTACTGAACAAGGGGGTATACTTAAGGGGAAGGATAATAAGGTTTAGGTTAGGGATTAGTTTGCCCACCAGCCCCGCGAGTAGTTCACTGGGACTACCCCCCTGGGCACGTTTTGATTATATTAATATTAGATTGATCTGGTAGTCGTGATTGGTAGAGGGGTTTCTAACGAACAAGGCTTGGACTCTCTTGGAAGTGTGGGGAATTATTTTCCTAATACAGAATGATCACCTGGGTTTTTATAATAACACAAGAACTATATTTGAAACATTATCCATTTTTTCGCCCATGAAACATTATTGCTGTTGGAGACCGTAGACACATACATAAACTCTAATCTGGAAGGGCAAGCTACATGAGAGCATAATTTTCCTTACAGCATCATTCTTAGAGTTACCACTTATATACCCATCGACTGAGCACTATAGGTATACCTTGAATATATATATATAGGAAAGAGAATGTGAGAATAAGGAGTTGGATGTGTGGGGACACAATGACCCTGTGTTCTTGAGAGGAAGCGTGGGACGCTCCCGCTGAAGCCTCTCCCTAGGTGGAGGACGGATGGAGACTCTGTTAATAATACTTATAAGGATGGGTGCACCTCCTGTACGTTAACGTACACTAAACATAGATACCCATATTTGAAAATATAGATAACAATAATGATAACAAGGAAAGGGGGGGGGAACAAAAGCGGAATTTGTTACATCTTACCTAGGTGGAGGAGGGATGGAGACTGAGCGTCTCACGAAGTTAGGGCTGTCTCGCCCAAAAGGGAATTGTTTGAATGGCCCCACCGTGACCACAAATGAAAAGTAATAATCCCGAAATAACTATTTAAGTAATAAAACCTTGCGTATATAAGAACATGTGGCTTATAATATAAACCTGTTTTACTTTGATACTGGAGAATTTAATATGCCTAGTCTAATAACCAAGACCGGGTATTATTTGTGGGCCCGATACTATCCGAACACATTTTTGGAGTGAGAGGGTGAAATATGAAGCCTAGAAATTTGGTAGGTTTTCATTTTAGCGTGTATCTTTACTACCACGTCCATATATGACCATAACCGATAACGATAGGGATTATTTGAAAGACTTTAAAGACTCTGGGAGAGTTTCTTGGTCTAACCAGATGGCTGGCAAAAGATAAAAGGACTGACATCATTAGTTATTACTGATCGCAGAATAATTATCCTACGGATTGTGTCTCGCATACGGCATATCGGGGGGGGGAATGGAAGACCGAGGAAGAAATGGCGGGTGATAGAACGAAAGAAGATAAAAAAAATGGCGTCTAGGATGGCCAAAATGAGACGAAAAGATGGCGGAAAGAAAGAAATACATGAGTCATGTGAAAATGAGAAAAGAATTACTTACAAGACTTTAATCGGGAAATTTATAATAATAATACTCATACTATCATCTCCCGAATAATGGGCATTACAGATGGACAAGACCAGGCCTGTAGCTTTTGTAGAGGAGCAGTAAGAGAAACTACAGAACACCTAATAATGAGTGTGGGAGGTATGAGCAGGAGAGGAGGAGGCTGGGACAATCCATAGTAGGAGTGATAGGGGAAGGAGAATGGGGGAGAAGGATGCACGAGGTGGATGGGGAAACCTTACTGTGCTAGGACTGTATGGCAGTAAGGAAGGAGAAAGCAAATTGTAGAGATAACTAAGGTGTTTTTTTTTTAAGAAGGCTTGGGAGAAAGATTGCGTGGGGAAAGTAGAAGATTCTAGGAGGGTAGGTGATAGGAGGGACTTATATTATGTATATACTGCCCCGTTGTGCCCCTTTTCTCCCCCCAGGTGGCAGAGAAAGAAAGGCAGCAGAGAGGCAAGAAGGAAGATGTTGTTTTTAAATTTTGACCTCGAGCTTGACAGAGGACCTACAAAGCGTAATAAGCAAAAAGGTCACTAGAAGAAGAAGAAGTGAGGAGGAACCCCGGGCCATTGCCCCTGCTGGGCCGGAAAACGTCCCGGAGTCCCCTTTTACCCTCCCCTGCTGGGGAGGTCCCCCCCCCCGCTCATCCCCCACTTCTCTGGG
>JACEEZ010000101.1:0-11745 GCA_016584305.1 Chionoecetes opilio | reverse complement strand
ATATATATATAATATATAACATATTTCGCGCACATTATCAATGTACTCATCTGGAGGCAGGCACTCAACCAATTATGGATTTCGGCTCACCTACTGACTTAGGATGGAACATCATATCCAGAAGGAGATTACATCCCAACACTCAGCAGAATTCCTTTAGCTCCGGATTCTATCCTGCAGTTGGTTAGATGTGGATGCACAAAAGCCAATGCAGTGGTCGTTTGTTCCTGCAGAGAACAGTGATATGCCATGTACGGAGCTTTGCAAGTGTGATCCGATGCTTGCAGAAACATACGTAGATGTCCACAGGGTCTGATGATGAGATGATTCTGACTCGGACTGAAAACTTGATGCAAGCACATCCTGCTCAACTAGGGTCTCTTCTCTAGAACTACATATATATGTTTTATCCTTATGTATGAGAATATTTTGATATTGACATACTTTTAAAAGCTATTATATATTTGATTTAAAACAATTTTAATGTAATTTCACCCTGAAAATGTCCATGCAATTATTAACAAATGAAAATAATGTATTTGCAAGGCTTCATATTATCGAACATAAGAAATATACAATGGTAAATACGCGAATATCGCACATCGGGTATCGCTGATGTGGATTTTATTGGAATACTATTTATTTGGTGAAGGTGAGGTACAGCGGAAGCGTGTCGGTCTTTGGGCCCAGGGTCAGTAGGTCGGGCGTCTTAGCGTTACCATATATGCATTGGGTGTTGTGAAGCTGTCTGTGGCTGAATACACCTAACCCCAGTTTCAAAAACCGTTGATAATCGCAATATAGTCTAATAAAGTGCTGACGCGACGTTAAACTTCATATAACTCACTATTTAGTTGGTTTAGTAACTTTAGTTGCTATTTAGTTGGCATTGTTGTGCATAATGTTGATGAATATCACGTATTGGAGGGATAATAATTACTTTAACAACACCAATCACACATATTTTAGGGTCAAAACTGACTTCGAAATGCTACTACCCCACCTCCGTTCCCCATGCTTAAAAATATCAAGAGGACATTACAAAAAAAGCCAACATCACTTTTCATGCTCCCCATACCCCATGTTAGCTAAAAAAATCATGTTGGAAGAATCTATATGAAAATTTCACGAGCCTCAAATAAATGACATAAGACCGTGTACTAATGTGCTATGGCCCAATGATGCTACCTATGACAAGTGTGTGATACATATGTAACCTATGTAATGCATCATTATGGTAAGGAATCAGTTGTGGTGTTTGACGGATACAGTGACTGCCTGATAACCAAAGCTGCAGAGCAGCAGCGCCGCGCCCTGCAATGTACATCAGCTGACATACTGTTTGAAAGGTCCATGAAAGTCACTACTACTCAGAAAGCTTTCCTACATAATAAGAAAAACAAGTCTCGACTAATCAACTTCCTTACACTGGACCTTCAAAACAGTGGGATTGTAGTGAAACATAAGGCTGATGCTGATCCTCTGATAGTCTCAACGGCACTCAGTGTGAAGTGAACAGACTGAGAGGCCAGTTATTGTAATTGGAACAGACACAGACCTTTTGGTGATGCTGGTGGCACAAGCCTCCTCAACTACTAACATCTGCCATCTATATGAAAGGGAAATTAAAAGCTCTATATTTTATCAGCTCTAGCGAAGAATGGAATGTACTGGAAACCTTTAGTCACCAAACAGTACCCATGAAAAAAAAAAAAAAAAATGGGGAAGCTTTTATCCTGCGGTTATATGGATCAGGGAGAGCAAGGTCACTGGATGAACAGCGCCACGTCATGTCACTCGATCAGTCAGTAAAGCATCTTTGTCCTCTGTGTTTAAGATAGAATCACTGCCTCCTACAAGTGCTGCAGCCAAATTTCATTCTTACCGCACCTATCACACTGTGCAACAGTGGATGGCAATGAATGTCTCCCTTGGAATGGGGTTGGAAAGTGACAGCAATTGGTACAATTGGCAGCCATAGAGACAGAGATAAGATAAGATTTTCATCCTATCTAGACACTTTGCAAGTACCAACTACAAGGTTATTGACTATACAAAGCGCCGCCACGTCAGCACGAACTAGGCGGACTCGAACCGCTGACCGAATGCACAGGGACCTGCACATTGCGAACTCACGTCTCTACCAACCTTGCCACACTGACGGGCAGCCATAGAGACAGATAAGCCAATTGCCCCACCAAGAGTGCTGCGTATGATCTCCCTGTGGCTGCAAAACTGGATGTGGTAGGGCTTGTAGCTGCCGAAAAGGGGGTTTAACTGTCTCAATTATGTGCAGTCAGTGTTACGGACTTTCATGTTTTCAACATCCAAGTTGATTCAGATGTACCTGGATACTTGGAAATTACTAAACGTTATGTAACCTATGTAGACATATGGAATTGCACAAACATTAAGCACTTGACAGCTATTTTCAGCTACAAGTCCACTGAATGAGATACAGCAATCATGTAATGATGAAGTTATTGAAAGCATTTGTCTTATGACTTAACCTGTTTTTACAATGCGTTGTGAATACATTTCCACATTCTATAAATAAATATGATTAGTAAACTTTTTCAACCGTTGTACATTAAGTGTTATTCTTTTTTTTTCTTAACATGAACAATTTATCAGTTGTTTTACTTAAATTTACTGAAAAAAATATTCTGACATTTTATATATTTTTTTAAACCAAATAATGTCATGTCACACATTTGCCCACTTAAAATGTCTGTAGGGATTTTTTAGTGTTTATAAATAAATTTTCCATGCCAAAAGATCTATATATACAGGTATTACACACCACTTTGACCACTTGATGCAGAGTTCTGATTTTCCAATGTTATTGATATGAATAATCATTATGGCCGCAATCCTGAATTTCAAAGTTTTCCTGTCTTCTTCAATTCCACGGGACTTTTAGTATGTTATTTAGAACCCAATTCTGAGTGAATCCTGAATAAATCAGCTTGTTAGGAATTTTTTCTAGCTTTTAGTTATATTTGACCTAATGCTCTTGGACTAGGTGTTAGGTTACAAGACTCAGGAGAGTTATTTCACCAAGACTTGACGTTCTCCAATTATGCCATACCACTGTAGCTCTATTATTGTGGTCCTAAAGTTAACCCGTGCTTCTAAAAGTACAACTAATGCTAAGTTGTGCCCTATTATCAACAAAATTATGCAGAACT
Source organism: Chionoecetes opilio (assembly GCA_016584305.1). Classification (NCBI taxonomy): domain Eukaryota; kingdom Metazoa; phylum Arthropoda; class Malacostraca; order Decapoda; family Majidae; genus Chionoecetes; species Chionoecetes opilio. The sequence continues at coordinate 8,554 of JACEEZ010000101.1, read as the reverse complement.
ACTACAAGTCACAGGGACTAGCGTCAGTTGATAAGACAGGAAAATTCTTTCATCAGTTTTTAAAGTTCTCCTCTCATTTCACTAACACTGTATATTCTTTTTCGTGGTCTTAAGGTAAGTCCGTGCCCTTTTTAATTTTTATTTTTGGGGGTTTCTTTTTTGGGAAAGCGATATTTTTGGGGTTTTATCGGGGTCTGGGCCCCTTAGTATTTTGCTTTTTGAAGTGTCGTGGGCCCAAATTTTTTAGCTCATTTTCCCTTTTGGGTTTAGGGGTCGCGCCCTTTCGCCCCTATATCGGGCTGCAGTCAATTCCGTGAAAACCCTTTTTTTTAAATAATTTTTTTTCCCTTTTTTTCTTAGGGAAAATTGGGGGCTACTAAAAAAGGGCTTCGGGAATTTTGGTTGCTCGCCCAAAACCCCGAAACCCGACACCTTGGTGCTCCCTTTTTCCTTTTTCCCGGGGAGCAAGGTTCCTTTTCCCGCATGTTCCCCGCACCCGTATTCAAGAAAACTGTCCCTGATTCCGTGTCGGCAACGAGTTAGAAAACTGAAGGCTCTGGGGGGAAGGCAAGCTGACAAAGAAAAAACCGGGGGGGCGCGAAAATTAGGAAGAACGTCAAAAAACTGTTGGGAGTACCCCAACCCTGGGAAAAAGGATCGGGAAAGGGAAAATGGCGGGCCGAGCTGAAGCAGAGATTTTTAAGGGGGAAACCCCGGAAGATCTTTTCGAAAAATCTCCGCGCCGACGTTCTTAAGGAAGGGGTATCTTTGATGAGGGGCAAAAGCTTCCCCCCAAAATTTTTGGGGGAGAGAAATCGTTCCCGTTTTGTCCAGGGGGCCCGGGGTCCCATTGGGCGGGCCCAAGTGGGGAAGAAAGAAGAAAAAGGGAAACCCCTAAGAAGTTTGGGAAAACCGCAAGCGGAAGCCAAAGGCTGAAACGGAAAGGGCTACTGGGGAAGGTCCCCTAAACCGCGATCTGGCCTTTTCCTCATCGTCTAAATACAATCGCGGAAAAATGAGGGGCGGCGACTTCAAGGCACCGGCAAAAAAAATTACCCCGGCGAGCACCAACAAACAAACTGTCCCTTTTTAAATTTGACTAACGTCGGCCCGGGGCCGAGAAGGGCTTCCCCTGGGGGGTTTACCTCGGGCGCCCTTTCATCGGGGAACCCGCGGGGGGGGGAAAACTTTTTCCACGATGTCCCTCAAATTGTCCCTTTCCCCCGAGCCTTCCATTTTTTCAAAGGACCCTTTTTTTTTAGGGGGGAAAGGGGCACTTGCCATTCAAATGGAAAGGGGGGCCCCTTTAAAGGGTCCTCCTCCGTTTTGGGGTTTTCCCCCCTGGGGACGCAAAACTACCCACCGAAAGCACATCGAAAGGGCTTCAAGGACCGCAATTTTTGTAGTTTTTCCCACCGGGGAGAACTTCGAGGAGGTCCGGGGGTCCCCGTCGCACAAGAAAAGGAAACGGGACAAAAAGTCGCCAAAGGGCGATTTTCCCCGGAGGTCGAAACGAGTCCGGTGCCAGGGAGGGAGATCATTGGGGGCCCTTTTCCTTTTGATCGCCGGGCCCCGAACGCGGGATGCTTTGAGGCGCCTGTTTACACCTGGAAAATTTTTCCTCGGGCGCTCCCTGCTCTGGCTGGCAAAGCCGGCCCACGTCTGGGGGGTTGGGCCTGAAAACACGTCTTCGAAAAGTGCTGCGGTCCTTCCCCGGTCCCCCAGATCCCAAACCCTTCAAACGCTTCCAGTCCCGAATGGGAAACTCCCTTTATCGTGGATCGTACCGCACAAATTTAAATTTATGTCCATCACGATCACTGGAGAACGGGCCCTTGGGGCGCCCCGCGTAAGATTTGGTTTCCCTTCCTGCAAACAGTTCTCCCCTTACGGAACACCCCCCAAAAGGGGCTACGATGAACCCCCTCCGACTGTGCCCCTTGTTCTCGGAGGAAGCAGGGACAGATCCGATTCCGAGCTCCCGGGGCCTACCACCAAACCCCGGGGGGTGCCAAAGGGCCATATACCCCGTCAAGTTTAAACGCTTTTTCCCGCCGCCCAGGGGGGGGGGCTGCCATTTTCGCTTTAAAACAAACCCTCCGCCCCAATTTGGCGCTGTTCGTCAGCGCCCTTGTACATCAAAACAGCACGAGGAAAATGTTTTCCGGAGTAGCTCCAAAGACGATCTGGAGCTCCTGCGGTCCTCAACGAGTACCCCTGAAAAGGAATCGGCCCCAGAGGGTCCCAAAGGGCTTTTTTCTCCCCAAACCTCGGGTTATTTTTCCCGAAGGATTCGATGGCTTTTTTCGACACAGAGTCAAAGGAGGGGGGAAAAAAAAGCGGATCCCTGGAGAACCTGGTAAGGCCTCCCGTCCAAAAAGGGAAATTTGAAGGGGCCCTCGGGGGGACAGGGTTGAGAGGGGAACCAAACACCAAGACCCTGAGGGGCCCTTTCGCCCACCACCCGCAGCAAGGGGCTTTCAGCTGCTGACGGATCGGAAAGAACCCCCCCTAGAACCAATCGCGGAAACGAAGCATGAAGAACCGCGTCGGGGTTAAAGGGGGGAAATGACAGTGCTGAGCGGGGCAAATCGGGCCCTCATAAAGCAGTTCGCCGGCGCGGGAAAAGGGGAACGAGGGCCACGCCATTACCTCCTGCACTCGTCAAGCCCACCGAAAGCGGGGGGTTCCCAAGGGGCCAAAGGCCGCCTGTTTTGCCTTCTCCCTCTGATTTGCGATCGGGAGGACGTCAGTGAAAACCCAAAGGCCCCGATAAATGTGTCGACCCGACGAGGAAACTGAAGAACCGGCCCGGCTCTAAAGGGGGTCAATGACGGCCCCTAAAAAGGGGATGGGGGCCCCAGCTCCAGTACCTCCTGCGCGTCAAGCCTAAACCGCCCGCGAGGTTCCCCAAACGGACCAAAGGGCCCCCTGCTCGGCCACCCCCCTCTGGGGCTACGGCAAATCATGTTTCGCGACCTTACATTTTATGTTATTTTGTTTTAAAGGAGTTTCAAACGCTCCATTTTGGAATAATAAAAAACAAAGGGGGAAATCCCCATTTTGGGAAATTAAACTGACTTTTATTTTTCCCTAGTAAGTTTTGGAAAACCCTAATGGGACATATTGTGTTTTACTTGTTTCCCCGTTTTCTGTAATTACTAAGTTATTTCTACGACATACTAAACCCAAGTATCTGTCTTTTAAATTTTATTTTTTCTGACGTCACGCTTCCCAAACCGTGGTAAGCGACCCCGGACCCTCGCTTGCCACGGCCTTCGCTAGCTTCGCCAAACTGGATAAGCAGGGTAAGGGGAAAAGTTTTTTCGCGTAAACAAAATTGGGAGGGTTTCCGCAGGCCCTTTCTTACGGGTCGCTTTTCCCCCCCAAAAAATTTGCTTTAAATATTCTACTTGCTACTACTTTTTTTTTTACATCATAAAGGAATGGCCAAGGCCCCCCAAAAGAAGTAAAAAAAAGCCCGCTTAATTGCCCAAACCCCATAAAAAAAAAATGTAAGAAAATATTAAAGGGAGGGGGAGCAAATTTAGTTCGGAAGGTGTTTTTTTTTCTCTAAATATTTTTTTGTCGTAAATTGGTGGAAAAAAGAAAACAGAAAAAAGAGTTCCAAGTTTACCCCGTGAAGGGGTGAAAAAAACTGGTTTTAATCTTGCATTAGAGAGATGAACAGAAATTGGGTTTTTTTAATGACAGGGGTCTTGTGCCCGCGGGCCCGGGAGTGGGAAGGCTTGCGTTATGAAGTTCAAAGAGCAGTGACAACTATTTTTGGGTGTAATATTTTTACTTTTACATACTACACTTTTATGCTTCTCCATCTCTACTCTACTATTATTCTAACATCCAGACTACTACAATTTCTATATCATTTCTGACGAGGAACAAAAAAAAAAAAAATATATGAATTAGATCAAAGGAGGGAAAGGGGGAAATGAGGAGGTCAATATGAGGGGGGGGGAAAGAAAAATGTAGGGGGAAGGAAGAGTGAGAAAGCGTTATCTTCATCTCATCCATTCCTCGTTATGGGGGAAATTTCTTATTTGCGCCATCTTCTCCTTATCGGTATTTTTTTTTTAGACAATCATTTACATGACCAAAAAAGCCAAACAAGTTATTATGCTTAAAGTTATGCATAACGAAATGCCGTCCGCTTTCCCCGCCCGGGGACACTAGTACATGAGGGAGCGGGGATAGGTGTGGGGGGGGGAGGGCGGCAAGCCTACCGCCAAGGGGAAGGGCCCTTGTGCGCAGCTAGATGGGGCAGGCGGGGCAGCGTGCGCAAAGGGGGGCAGAAAAGGGTGTCCGCCGACTGGCCTTTCCCTTCCCCGGGCATGTTCCTTCCTCTATCTTCGGGAAAGTGGGGTCCAGTCCTGCGGTACCTGTGGATGAAAGGGAATAAATTTAAACGCCACCGATGGGGCTGACGGGCCGCGACTATATGGCACTACGGATGGCAGTTCGGGTCACCCGCCAGGGGCGGGGCTGCTTTCCCGTACTAAATCCTGGTGCCACAATTTTTGGGATATAAAAGTTACTTATTAATGATTGCTCACCCAGGCAGCTGTTTGTCTTATATTTCAGTTTTTTAACCAAAAAATTTACTTAACCTGAGAAAGTCCTTGCCTCTATGGGTGTGGGGAGCCAGGCAGGGGTTTTTAGAACGATTTTTTTTTTTCAGGTTTAAAGGGGCTTACCTTGCCCTATTTTTACTTCTTTATTATTCAATAACTGATCAAGGGGCGGACAAAACGTTTTTTTTAAAAATTTTACTTTAAACGAAGTAAGAAAAATAGGTTCCCCTCAACATTGGTTTTGGGGATCCACAATTTTTTTGAAAATATCGAATGAGGGAAAAAAGGCAGGCGTGGGGTTGGGGGCCCGGGGGGGGCGGAGGTTAAACAAAAACAAATTACTACCTTACTCCCTTTTGTGGGGTTTTGGGCAGGGGGTGGAAGGGGCGCATAAAGCAATAAAAGCAAATTTTTCTCGCTGATAAAGAAGTTTTTTAAAAGTAGTAGTATTCTGCAAACAAAATGACGTGAGTTCGATCCATTCTGGGGCTTGACAATGAAAGGAAAATTAAAGAAAAAAAACTCCCAACTGCAAATTGACATAAGAGTGAAGGGAAATTAGAGTCACCGAAGATAGAAAAAAAAATGGAAAAAGCTGGAGTGCTTGAAGCTGAAGGTAGCTTGGGAAGCGGCACACAGTAATTTTTTTGAGTCATGTCTCAAGAAATTATAAAATCCCCGGGTTTATCGATCTTTTTGAAAAAGCAAACTTTTGTTAATTTTCTTTTGGTATTATTGATGTCCGTTTAAAATAAAAACACCTTGAGCGAGAGAGAGAGAGAGAGGGGAGAGAGAGGGAGAGAGAGAGAGAGAGAGAGGAGAGAGAGAAGAGAGAGAAAGAGAGAGAGGGAGAGAGAGAGGAGAGAGGGGAGAGAGAGAGAGAGGAGAGAGAGAGAGAGAGAGAGAGAGAGAGAGAGAGAGGAGAGAGGGGAGAGAGAGGAAGAGAGAAGGAGAGAGAGAGAGAAGAGAAGAGGAGAAAAGAGAGGGAAAAGAGGAAATTTTCTCCATCTAGACACTTTTTAAATACCACTACAAGTTTTTTGACTATACAAAGCGCCGCCACGTCCGCAAAAAACGGCGGGACTCAAAGAGAGAGAGAGAGAGAGGGGAAGAGGGAAGAGAAAGAGAGAGAGGAGAAAGAGAGGGGGGGGGTTGTGGGGACATGACGCACATTGTGAGAGGCTGGGGAAGTAACCTTGGGAAGGGCGTGAGTCGTGGTCGGGGTTGGACCCTGGGACGTCATGCGACTTTTGTGTCCCTATGCTTCCTCTCTCCCTGCTCCTTCTCGTATCAAACCCCCCCTCCTTCATGATGTCCGTGGCACCTACTCGCAAATTTTATTTGCAGTCTCTCTCTCTCGCTCTCCCCTCTCTCTCTCTCTCTCCCCTCACCCCCTTTAATTAACCTCCCTTACTCGCTGACATCCCCATAAATTTCCCTTTTTTTCCCCTTTCCTCCCTTTTTATCGCCCCTCTTCTTATGTCTTCCTTCTCTGTCTTCGAATGTTATTTGTTTTGTTTATTTGAGATTTTTTCTCTAGCAGTACAAATTCCCATATGACACAATTTTTCCCTGTTGTATTACTAAGCATCATCGGATGGCAGTCCTCCCGATGGTTATGTGTGTTAAATAAAATTACTCATATTTTCTGTCCCGAAAATCAAATTTTTTTTGTTCTCTCTCTCTCTCCTCTCCTCTCTCTCTCCTCTCTCTCTCTCTTCCCCCATCTCTCTCTCTCTCCTCCCCCCCCTCCCCCCCTCTTCCTCTCTCTCCTTCTCTCTCTCTCTTCTCTCTCCCATCTCTCTCTCTTCTCTCTCTCCTCTCGTCTTTTCCCCCCCTCCTCCCCTCCTCCCCCCTCTCTTCTCTCTCTCTTCTCTCTCCCGTCGGGGCTTGCGGCCCCTATATTTCCCATAAGATGAAAGCATCTCTCCCTTTAATTTTTCCCGAGCTTTTTTAAGGTGTGTGTGTGTGGTGTTGTGTGTGTGGGTTTTTCATCTAGTTGATTGACATTGTTTTTACAGGGGGAGCCGCTCGTTTGGGGGCCCCTCCCCCATTTCAAATTTATTTATTTTTCATTCACTTTAGTGTTGGCCGAAGCCATCACCCCGGGAGGGGGGGTCACAAACCCCGGGTAAAAACCCGGGACCCCTTCACTGCTGGGGGGCAGGGGGTCGGGTTTTAAGAAACCCCCGGGCTGTCTTCGCTCCGCCCGGGATCGAAAACCGGACTTCCGGTTGTGGCCGAGCGTGTAAAACCCCTTACACTATTTGGGTTCCCTTTTTTGTGTTTTGTGTTGTGTGTGTGGGGGTGTGTTTTTGGTTGTGTTTTTGTGTGTTTTTTTGTGTTGTGTGGTGTGTGTGTGTGAGTTCAATACAATCAAACCCTCCAATCCCTTGCTGCCGTTTTGTATTAACTGCTGCATGGCTTCTAATTGTCTGCTGATTGAACAATAACTTCTAGTTGCTGATTACTGGAGTAACTGATTGGTTTGTTAAAAGGATTTTGATAATAAAAACTCAGAAAAAAGGAAATAATAAAAATAATAAAAAAATAAAAAATTTTTTAAAAAAAGAAATGATAAAATGATAATAAAAATTTAAAATAACAAAAAAAACAATAATATTTATTCGATAAAAAGATAAAGAGAGGAAGAAGAAGGCAGGACAAACTCGGGAGAAGTGAAGAAAGGAAATAACGCGATAAAAAAGCAGGTGCTTGAGGCAGACTAAAGAGTAGAAAGAAAAAGAGGTGGTGGTAGAAGATATGTTGAGACCGCAGATATAGAACATTTACCTGCTTGGTAGTTCAAAGTTATGGAGTATCCCGCTGAGCTTAGCCGAGCAGTCCCCCCAACCGCCCACGCCACCACCGCCACAAATACCCACATTTCCTGGCTGACGTGGGGAAGGAGGGGAAGACGCGGGGCCGCTACACCTGGCGTGTTTTTCTAAAATGAGAGAAAAATAAAGACCGATATTCAATTTGTATTTTTTCTTTTCTTTGATTTTTATATTAATAATTATAATATATATATATTATTTATATATATATATATATAATATATATATAATATATATATATATATATATATAGTATATATTTTATATATATATATATTATTATAATATATATATATTATATTATATATATATATATTTTATTTTATATATATTTTATATATATATTTTATATATATATTATATAATATATATTATATATATATAATATTAGGTACGCCCGTAGTTCCAATGAAAAGTGAAATATAGATTATTTTCCAATTTGGCAGGGTGTTTTCTTATGTAAATTGAATTTTAAAGGGTGTTGGTTTTGCGCTCTTCAACATTTTGGTTTTGGAGCACTTCTTGCTATGCAAAACAGGATTTTTTATTCTATATGCAGACATAGCTTAAAGTGCGATTTTGCATAGTAAGAATTGCTCAAATGCAAAAGGAACTAGAAAAAAAATCGTCTTAGAAAATTTCCCGTTTACATAGGAAATTTGCATGCCAAAGTTGAGAAAAAGAATTTTTTTTTTATAACGGCGTACCCTAACCAGGGTACCAAAATAGTTTTGGGTTGGTTTACGATGGGAGGAAGGACAAGACCAGGGCGATGGTTGGGCCCGACACCTATGTGAAACTGCACCCAAGGTTTATCAGGGAGGAGCATGTGTCAGTGACAGAGGAGCCATCTGGAAGGTAACCTTTGGCACTTTGTACCAGAGGACCCGGTGCCACCTGAGAAGCCTGCGTTCAAGGTGGCTCAGGCTCTCTAGATCTGCTGGTGACATACGACTCCACCGCCTCACTGTCGTACTGCAAGGTGACTCAACTAGGGCCAAAACGGGTGGAAGGGTGGTACTCACGCCCATTTGGAGAAGATGCTGGGACGCAAACTCTTCTGGAGTATATGCGTGTTGCACACAAACGAGTTGCCCCTGCGCCACCTTATCACCAGCATCGGCG
>JACEEZ010000100.1:19146-29259 GCA_016584305.1 Chionoecetes opilio | reverse complement strand
GACCCCTTTTTACGGCCGCCACCCGGGGAGGTTATCTGACTCCAGACCCCGCCTTTTTCCCAAAATCCGGGTTTGCCTTTTTTAAAGGACCGCCTGACGATTTCAATAATGAGACTTTTTCAAAAACCCCCAGCCCCCCCACTAGGGGGGGTAGGTTAGATGAGGGTGGGTTTAGTTTGGTTAGGTTAGGGTAGGTTACATTTGAGTAGGTTAGGTTATTTAAAATTTACTTAGGTTAGGTTATGGTGGGTCAAGCCCCCCGCTAGGTTAGGTTATTTTGGTTAGGAAAATTCTCTAGTATAAGCAAAAACCCTAGTCTAGGGAATTTTTACCCCCCTACACAACTTTTAAATTTACTGTTTCCGAGATAATTTGTTCCCCCCCGAAAACCCCCGTTCCCCCGGGGGAAAGTTTGGGGGAAGGGGGGAATATCAAAAAAAAAACTAGAACACCAAAAAAAATTCATCGAAAAAAAAAAAATCATAAAAAGTAAATTAAATTTTAAATATAAAAACCCCACAAAACCACAAAACCCCACAAAAAAAAAGAAAATTCCCCCACAGAAACCCCGAAGTACCCTGAAATAGGGGGGGCTAAAAAAACCTTTTTACAAACCCTTAAATTTAAGGTGACACAAGGTTAACTACGCGCTATAAAGAGTTGGAGTGTATGATAGTACTCACCGTTAGGTTTTGTGGTGCTTCGAGATAAACGCGTCATCGTCCGAATTGTAACATTGTCCAGTGCATTTTTTGTGGGTTCGGCCATTTTTTGGCTGTGGAAAGGCGCGAGCACGAGCCGATTGTGACTTTTTTATCTCTGTCTGTCTTTTTCCTCTCTGTCTGTTGTCTCTCTCTCTGTCTCTCGTCTCCTGTCTATCTGTCTTTCTTCGTCTGTTGTCTGTCACTCCTGTCTGTTTTGTCGTCTGTCTCTCTCTATTGTCGCGATCCATCGTCGTCTCCTCTCGATCGGTTGTCGTCTAACAGCCGGCCAACACACAACCGGCGGGGCCTGTCCGGCCGAAAAAAAGGGGGGGGCACGTTCGCCGGACAAAACCCACACAAAACCCCGGGCCGCCTCATAAAAAAATATACAGAAAACCCGTGGCCCACCGGGGTGACAACTGAACCCCGCTGTCCAAAAAATGACTTTTTGGTGATGGCTGCATGTGCGCCAAAAAAAAACCCTATATATAATACGTAAACTATTATAAATACGCCCTATATAATTAACCTATTTTATCATAAATAAAAATTAAAGGGTTTACAATTAGCATTTTCTGGCCGAGCGAGGGGCCGGCCGCCCCGGAAAGGCACCCAAACACACGAGGGGCGGCCGCGCCGGGACGAAATTTCAAGCCCGATGATTTTCACCGGGCCGCTGCGACGGGCCCCGGGGGATAAAAACACCCCCACAAAAACACACCGGCCGCCTCTACCCCCAGGGCCCCTTTTCGTCGGCCGGAAAGGGCCCGCGCCGGTGTGTGTGTGGCCGGTTTACCAAGGTCGGCAACCCAAAATTTCGAGAAGAGCCATTTTCTTCAAACTTGGAAAAAAGAAAGTTTGTGGACCGCAGTATAAATTCTGAATGAAAATTACGAAACAAAGAAAGTTCCCCATCAAAAGGTAAATTGGTACTTTAAACCCAGAAAAAGGCGTATTTGTGCGCCCCTTTTTGGAAGAAAAAATTATATTATTTAAGCTCCCTCCTGCTTGCCATCAAAAAATCGATTGAGGCCCCAGACGCTTCTCAGACGGGGGCGAAGGAAAAGTATCGTAAATCCTGGGAGAGCCAGACAGACCTCGCTCTCACAACCTTAAAAAAATTACCAACGTAATTAAGACGAAAACGGAATCATGGTACATCATGTTGCCATCAGGAAAGACAGAAACAATTTATCATTTAATTTATATTTTTCCCTTCCTTTTTCTCTTTTCTTCCTTCCCTCCCTTTCCTTTTTTTTTTCCATTTCTTTTTCTTTCCTTCCCTTTTTTTTTCTCTTCCCCCTTTTTCTTTTTTTCTGCTCCTCCCTCAAATTCCGGCGTTCCCCCTTTTTCGGCAGACCGCTATAGGTTAGGTTAGGTTAAAAAACGTTTTTTTAGGTAAGTTAGGTTAGGAAAGGGATTCGTTGACCACGTTACGGGAAAAACTTTTTGTGGAATCACAAGAGGTTTTTTCAAAAAAATCCTGTGGTTATTTTCCGGGCTACACCCATGGTAGGGGGCCGCCGCTGCCAAACAGGAAAACGCATGGGGAAACCCCTTTGAAGAGACCTCAGAGACCTCCCCTCGCCTCTTGGAGGACTGGGGGAGGTGTTGTATATCCATTATGTCTTTTTTCGGGTAAATTTCCCTGTGAAAAGTTATGACAAATGTACCAGTTACATTTGCTTTTTAAAGTAATTAAACTATTACAAAAGAGACTGTTTTTATTTTAGTGTATTATGGCAAATTAAAAGTTTTATCGTGCTAGCCACAAGCCCTTAACAAGGGTTTGGAAAACGCTTTGAAAGATTGGAGGGATGAAAAAATTGTTCCCAGAGTCGCTGGAGAATATTAATTTGTGACATCTTTAATGTTGAGTTGTTGTATATATCCGAAAAAGTTTTTGAACCTATCCTAATTAAAATAAGATTTTGCAGTCGTGCCGCAGTAAGAATGTTGAATTGGATGAGAATTAAAGGGAAAAGAGAAACATTTACGGAGGAGTTTTGATAAGATTTTCTCATGCGGCGATTGATTGGCCAGGTCTTGAAACCCCCCACCCAACCCACGACTGTATAAATTTTCAGGAAGAGTAAATTCCGTGCCGGGAGGACTGCTCGTTTTTTCGTACCGAAGTCGATGAAGTGGGGGGGTAAACACCTTGGTATCGGTGATTTTTTTCTGTTTCTTGAAGGTTGTGGGTGTTTTTTGTTTGTCACCCCGTTTTGTGCTTATACTTGTAAATTTTTATTTAAAAAGTTTGGTTTTCTGCTAATCAAGTTCTTGTGTTTCCTTGTTTTCCACATCAGTAAGAAAGTTTTTTCTTCAATCTGCATCCTGTTCATCTGTAGGAAAAAATGTTGCAATTTTTAATATTTGTAATGTGTTGCCCCTTGAGAAATTTTTAGTTTTCCCGATGTCTTTATATTCCTCCAGTGTATAGGAAGTTTTCAAAAAGTTTCTTTCCAGTGTTACATGTCGTGCAGCTGTGTTCCCGGGGGGTTTCCCTGTTCCGTAGTTTAGTTCAGGTGTTTTGCTTCTGCAATTTTAAAAGTTGTAGTGGATTCATTGTCTAAAAGTCTTTTTCTTTGATGTGGTTTTGTATGTTTGTAAAGTTAAGTGTCTCTTTTCAAAAAGTTTGCTTTCCCATTTCTGGATCATGTTCTTTAATTTGTCATTTATTTCTTGTTTGTGTTTTGATACTAATTTTGGAAAATTTTTGGTATTAAGCTTTTAAAAAAAGTTACGTTTTGGTCCAGTAATTTTTCCCATTTTTAGTTTTGTGCAAGCATGTTTCAGTAGATCTTTTGGGAGTGGGCCAAAGTATTTTATGTTGAAGTTTAGTTTTTGCATTTTTTTGGTTTTTCACAAAAATGCCAATTTCCCCTTGGAAAAACGTTTGGTGTGTATTTGGGGGGCTCTTTATATTGTTCTAAAAGCTTTTTTCTTGTTTTTTGGAGTTTTTTAGATTTTTTACTTTTGTATGGTATGAGGGGCCCTTGACAGTAAGAAGCTTGGGTAAACCACTTGTTTCCCATATTTTTTTCCCAATGAGGGCCCCTTTTTGGGTGCTTTTTCCCACTACGTCTGTGACATTGCTCAACCCTTTTGTTTCCCTTTAGGGTTTTTTCTGAATTGATAAAAGCATTTCTTTTGGGGGTGATATTTATCCCCAAGTATTTTATTTCCTTTTTGTTATTTTATATACAGAGTTTATCAAGAGCTGTTTATGGTTGAAAATCAGTATAGGCTTTTTGTGTTTATTCACCCCGGGCCACTTGCTCTTCCCGCTTCGATGAGTGTAAATGTCAGTTTAGGGCATCGATTCACTGTGCTAAAAAAGGCCCATCATCGCATAAAACAATGCAGGGATAAAGCATATCTCATCTTTTAATCCAATTTTTTTTGGTTCGGGGTAGGGATGATGATATATGTTTTTCATTAAAAAAAGTTGTTTAACCCTTGAGCCTTGCCTTATTCCGCTGGGGACATCCATGTTTGTTTTGACTATTGTTTAGATACAGGATGGGTCATTGAGGTATATGTCACTTATGACGTCAATTATGTGTGGATGTATCAGAACTTTTTTTTGGGTTTTATTAGGGGCTTTCTTTTCACATGTCAAAGGCTTTTTTGAAACTATAGCGATGGTTATTAATGGTCTCTTCATTTGAAGACTGTTCGATGCAGTAGTTTTTAAAAAAAGGTTTTCTTCGATGCGTTTTTTTTTGTAAACCAGTTGGGGTTTTTTCTTTTTGATTTTTGTGCGTGATTGTCTATTTGCTTCCAGTATGGCCATCAACAATTTGTAGGGAAAAGTTAGAGGGATGGGTGGGAATCACTTACTGTAGCTTTGTTCTGTTTGTCTATCATTATAGTTTTTGATAATTTCCATTTTTGAGGTAGGGTACAGTTCCACTTGTTTAAAATGTTTTCAAAACATTTTTTTTGGCGTAAAGATTTTTCTGTCTGCCAGGGTTTTTAAAAAGTTCTCCTTCATAGCATCTGGTCTGTAGTTTGTTGTTTTTTTATTGCCTTGAAGATGTTGGTATCTATTTTCTTTAAAGTTTGGTTCCAGTTCCCCGTTGTGATCATTTTCAGTGGTTGGGTAATATTGTATCATAATGTTCTAGAAGGTGTGTTGGCGACTTTTTGTCGTTTATTTATGAGAGCTGTACGTAACCGTGTCTGTTTGGTAAAACTCTTTGTAGTTTGTCGTTTATTTAGGTTTCCCCGTTTTGTCTATTTTTTTGGGTGCTTTTTGGGACCTCCTTCCCCGAATGGTGGGGCTTGGGCTTTATCTCTCCCCTTTGGAATCTTATTGTATTTTTATAAAGAGTCACAGATTTTTTTTTTATTTTCAATCCTTTAAGCATTTTTTTGCTTTCCACAGTTTTTTTATTTGAATGTTTTGTCTTGTTTTTCTTTCAGTAATTATCTTTCGTTTTTCTATTTCAATTTTTAAATTTCCTCTTTTAACTTGTAGTTTGTGTTTTTTTTAAAAAATTTGCTTTACCCTTTTTGTTCTTTGTTTACCTCCGCCGTCATTCAACCCTTTCCTTTTTTTTATTCCTTGCATTTTTTGTTTTCCAGATGGGCTCGGCCTGGCTGGTTTTTAGCCTTTAAGATGTCTTTTTTTAGGGGTTTTGCGCTGACTGGTCATGATTTCTTCAAAGCTTTTTATTAGTTTTTGGGTTTTTCAGATAGTTTGTGTGTTTAACTTCTTTAAATATATTCCGCGTGTTCCCTTTTAAGTTGGACTTAATTTTTTTTGAAATTTTTTATTTGAAAATTTTTTGTTTTCCACTGTTTACTTTGAATTAATTTTAGAGGTTGTGGTCGGAAAGGTCTAAAGTTCTTTTTTTTCGATTTTCATGTTTTTGAATTGGGCCTGTACTTATGATTTACTAAAGCTAGATCTATTCATTTGTAAACCTTTTGAAAATCTTGTCTCACTCCTGAAATTCCCTTTTTCCCTTTTAGTATGCAAGTTCTCTCCCCTCTCTATTTGATTTCTCCATTTTTATTCAGCGGGGTTTTTGGGTCCTAAGATCCAAAATGACTGTTAAAATCCCCAGGATTTTACTGTTTTTTAAGGATTCTGTTTTTTATCTTAATTTCCTTCTTGAATTCACATTTCTCGGGCTTTGTGCTAAAAATATACTATTGAGGCACACGTCCCTTTTCCTATCTTAAATCCGCAGTAAACATTTTTGTCCTTTCTCATCTTTTTTATCTTGACGACTTTTTTAATACTAATTCGACCTCCTCCTTTTTTTTTAATTATCTCTCTATAGGAGCTTTTGGGTTTAAATTTTTCTGAAAACCCATTTGCTGTAATTTTCTTTAGTTTCTGTAAAAGGGATAAAAAAATCGTATTTGTGTTTAATAAATTTTTTTAATTCAAACTTTTAAAGTTTTTTAACCCTTTTACATTTATATAGTAGTAAATTTTTTCACTTGTCAATTTTCCTGGCGAAATTTGGGGTTTTTCCCCTTTTTTTGAAACATTCCTTCCCGTAATCAAATAATGTTATGCGGGTTTCGTTATGCGTATTTGTTGGGTAAGGGGGGAAGCGAGGGGTGGGGGTGAGTGTGTGTTGAGTGCGCGGGTGACCGGTTCCATGGTAACGGGCAGAGAGAGGCCCCCTGTAGGGTAACTTCCCGTCCCAAAAAAAGGGACAGGGAGCGGAGGGGAGAGCAGAGTGAGAGACTCTCTTTCACTTTTCTCTCTCCTCTTTCACGGAGAGGACAGGAGAGAGAGAGAGAGAGCGGGAGAGGCATTTATTTAGTAACCCCAAGTTTCATGGTTTATTGTTGTATCAGAAAAAAGAAAAATTGTCAAAGGAAAGCTAAATTAAATTCTGCTTGTATTGAATCGCCATCTTTTAAACGTCCCCCAAAGTTATACTGACGACGAGTTTTTAAGTGAATGTTAAGTCATCATATTTCTTCAAGTCTCAAAGACCCTTTTTTTAAGTTTTTTACTATGTTTTATGTGATAACTTTTAGAACAAAAATTTCCGAAGTAAAGTCTATACTTTTTTCATGTAACATGATATACTGCGGGTAAGCCTTGAGAATTTTCCCGGGGCTTGGGTGAAGGAGGAGGCCTTGGCACCAAGTGGCGCCCACAAAATCGAGTTGTCGCTACATATATAAACAGGTACTCTAGTCTACCGGACTCTTGTAAGTAGGGAAGTAAAGGGGTTACGTGACCGCGCCTTTTTGTGGGGTAAAGTAAGACAGGTAAGTCTTGTGGTGTGAGGTTATGAGGGCGGTGCACAACATTGGTCAGTCAGAAAGGGAAGTTACGGACACCAGCGTAACACTACCAAGTAAAGTCTCCTTGGTCTCGCTTGTCTTTCAATTCCATTCTAAGCTGGTAAGCCTTTTCTCTCTGTGACTTTGTCATGTCACTTGATATAGATATGGATTTTATGTCGCAAACGCAAACACGCAAACGCAAACACGCAAACGCAAACACGCAAACACGCAAACGCAAACACGCAAACACGCAAACACGCAAACACGCAAACGCAAACACGCAAACGCGCAAACGCGCAAACGCAAACACGCAAACATGCAAACGCAAACACGCAAAAGAGTAAAAAATAAGTGGGCGGAGCTTAAATAAGTAAAATTTTACTTGCAAGGGCATGTACAAAATACGCCTAATGTGATGAAAATACAACAACAGGCACTAGTCAGCTTAGAAATATAATTGATAGTGATATATAGACAGGGAGAGAGACAGACAGACAGACAGAGAGAGAGAGACAGACAGAAAGAAATAGACAGACAGACAGATCGAAACAGAGAGACAGACAGACAGAGAGAGAGACAGACAGACAGAAAGAAAATGAGAAATAGACAGACAGACAGACAGAGACAGACAGACAGACAGACAGAGAGAGAAAGTCGTAACTCGTGCTCGTGCTCGCACCTTCCCACAGCCACCAAGATGGCCGACCTACGACAAATGGACGTGGACAATAGTCTCAATTAGAGAGAACTGCAACTCGAGAAATGCCAGTGGTCGCTGGCAGTTTTAACTCAAAGGTTGGTCTACTGTGTTTTGGCTCCGCGACTAATATTTTTCATAAATTAATTTCGCGATAAATATTGATGCACCGCATCTGAATACCAAAAAATATAGTTCTTCTGTTGTTCTACTAATTATATGGATGACATGCATTACGATGGAACGTTCTCTAATAGCAATTTAATGCAAATTACTCGCCTCGAGTAGCAAAGCTTAATATATTTTTTACATGTATATTGTGGCATGTAAAATTTGGGCGATGTTCACACTGTTTTCTAAGACAGTACTGCTGCGTCTGGCAAACGCTTGTCAAAATACAATAAGAAATGCCTTGGAAAAACGAAGAATAAAGAATGCCGAAATCGGCTTGTTGCTGCGACAATGTAGGTTATAATTGTGGAGGCGACGTGCCGCGGCGGGGAGTGGTGGGCGGGGAGATTGTGGCGGGGAGATTGAATCAAAACATTGCCACTTCACGCGTCGACTCATTGCACTTCTAGGCTTTCTATCTGATTGATACACAATAATAACAGGAAAATATGACTGCCTAGGTATAGATAACTTCTAAACATTCGTTTTTGACTATATAATATCATAGAGTAGCATTTACCTCGCCTCCTCAACTATAACCTACTTGGTTATTTGGTTATATACAATGTTTTACAGAATCAGGCTTCTATACAATATACATATAGAAGAAAATCGTTCTTAATATTATACTTGTGTGTTTTAAGTACAGTGGAATAAGCCCGTATTTTTCTTTCAAGTAGACCAACTTTTCACCAAATTGTGAGTTAAAACTACCAGCGACCACTGGCATTTCGGAGTTGCAGTTCTCTCTAATTCGGACGATGACGACGTAGTTATCATCGAAGACACCACAATACCTAACGAGTGAGTACTATCATACACTCCCACACCTTTATAGGGCGTAGTGAACCTTGTGTCACCTTTAATTAAGGGTCTATTAAGGGTTATGTAAAGACGTGTTTGTAGCTCCATATTTCATGGTGTTTTGATGGGTGTCTGTGGGAATTATCGGCTTTTTTGTGGGATTTTGGAGGTTTTGTGGGATTTTGGGGTAACCGGATGTTTCGCCCCATGGACGTTTCGCCCCCTAATCGCGGACGTCTCGCCCCACATTAGCGGACGTTTCGCCCCCATTCGTGGACGTTTCGCCCCACTCGCGGACGTTTCGCCCCACGGAAATTACTATACTGTTTCAAAACTGTTCATCAAATGACTACAAAATCATCAGAAATATTGATCCATTTGTTTACGCACAAAATGATGACGAAATGCTGTTATCGATCGGTCTTAAAGGGACAGTGTACTGAATTCCGTACTATAGTCAAAACAGGATTTGAGTGATAGTCGATTTTTCTACGATAATTTCCATATTTCTTCTTTAAATCTCTCCAAATATAGACGGTTTCAAATTTCACTACTATTTTTTTTTCGGGCGAAGACAACGGCGGGAGGACACTGAGAACATAAACACTAGCTGGTGATCTTAGTGTAGGTCACCACTCGGGTGATATTTTTGTAATGTGTTCATTTATAGCCCTACTATGACACAGATGAAGACACAAAATGACACAGACTCTCCAGATAGCCCCTTCTAATTTTCCTGAAATCATGGATGTAGAAATGTAAGTATTAACGCCACCACACGTCTGTAAACAGAAAAAAAACCTTGTCCTGGCGACTTTAGTGTTATCTACACTAGTAGATTCGTACACCAAAAATTTGTTTCGTAGTCTATAGGAAACCATAGTCGTACACTCAGTTCAGAGTTGAACTTGACAACTAGAGTTACGAAACGACACTAGGTATGTACGAAAAAAAACTCAAAATCAGTGTACGAAACAACTAACAAAACCTGCGTACGAAACAACTTGTGTACGAAACTCCCTGGTAACCATTTTTTTTTTTGGTATTATATTACTCTAGGACCAGAATTCCCGATAAAATTTTAGTATTGGGCGACCACCGATATTGAGGGGCCGTATACAACGTTTTTTATTTGCTGTACAGACGTGTGGTGGCGTTAATACTTACATTTCTACCTCCATGATTTCAGGAAAGTTAAAAGGGGTATCTGGAGAGTCTGTGTCATTTTGTGTTTCAAACTGTGTCATAGCAGGGCTATAAATGAACACATTACAAAATATCACCAGAGTGGCGTTTTCCTGCCTAGTTCTCATGTGTTTTGGATGAATCTGGCACTGCGTCTTGGTACGAAATGGTTTTTCCCCCCTCCTTAACCTTCCTTCCTTCCCCTCCTTCCTTCCTTTCCCTTCCCTTTGGGTTTCCCATCCCTTCCTCCCTTCCAAAAAAATATCCTCCTCCCTCCTTTCCCCT
>JACEEZ010000100.1:0-18988 GCA_016584305.1 Chionoecetes opilio | reverse complement strand
AAAAAAATCCTGTTTTGCCCCCCCCTTTTTTTTCCCCCCAACAGATTCTGTGTAGGGGGGAAAGCCGGACCAAAGGCTTCACGGGACAGCTTTTGCTGGGTGATCCCAAATAAGATCAAGATAAAGATGGCCGAAAACAAAAACCCAAAGGCCCCCCCTTTTCGGGAAAAAATTTACAATTTCGGGTTTTTTTTTTTTTTTTTTTTTTTTAAATTTGTATTTCTCGGCCCCCCAACAGTGAGTACTATCATACACTCCCAACCTTT
The DNA here is from genome assembly GCA_016584305.1 of Chionoecetes opilio. NCBI lineage: Eukaryota > Metazoa > Arthropoda > Malacostraca > Decapoda > Majidae > Chionoecetes > Chionoecetes opilio. Next base: position 18,722 of record JACEEZ010000100.1, on the reverse strand, counting down.
ATAGCGCTAGTTAACCTTGTTTTACCTTTAATTAAGGGTCTTTTAAGGGTTATGAAAAGACGTGTTTGAGCTCCACATTTCGGGGGTTTTTTGGGGTATTTTTTTTTTTGTGGGAATTATCGGTTTTTTTGTGGGTTTTTGGTGATGTGGGGTTTGGGAAGGGGAATTGCCCCAAAATTGCCTTTTTTGTGACGTTATTTTTTTTTTTTGGTTAGAATGGGGGGGAGATTTTTTCAGGGTTCGTTTTCAAGACCCCATTTTTTTTTTCTTGGCCACAATATTGCTTTTCTAATGGGGGTTTGTTTTATTTTGGCAAACCGAACCCCCCCCCCCCAAAAAAAAAAAAAAAAAAAAAGCAGCAGTTTTTATTAGGGTTCAATTTAGGTAAAGGTTTCTTTTAAAAACCGTAAGGTTAGTTAGGTTTCATTAAAACTTTTAAGGTTAGGTTAAGTTTCATTACAAAAAGGGTTTCGGTTAGGTTAAAAAAATTTTTTAGGGGGGGGGCCAAAATAAAAAAAAGCACCTTTTGTAGGCCAAGAAAAAATTTGTGTCTCTGAAAAACGAACGTAAAAACTCGTCCATTTTTACCTTTTTTTTTATTGGAATTATTTAACACCGGGGCCCAAAGGGGGGATGCAGTCAGTTCGTACACAAGTTGTTTCGGTAAATTTTACGGTAGCTTTTGCCCACTTTCTCCCCCTTTTCCCCAAACAACACAGCGCACACCCCCGGGGGAGGGGGAAAAACATTTGGGTTTTTTTCCAAAAAACCCGAGCCCCTGTCCCCCCGCAGTGAAGGGGGGCCGGTACCGGGGTTAGCCGGGGTTTGTGACCCCCTCCGGGGTGGTGGCTTCCCCCAACATAACCACTAAGGATGAAAGATAAAAATTTGATAGGGCGGGGCCACACGAAGTTTTCTCGGCCCTGAAAAAACAACTAATAATACACACCCCCACACCAACACCACCCACACAACACACCACACAACACACAATTGAGATGTGGTTTCTGTTTTCCTTTTTTGGGTTTAGGAAAAAATTCTTCTGGGTTCCCTCACAAATCTTACTTTGAGATAATGACATGTTGTTTGTAGGGAGGGGAGAGGCAAGTGTTTATGTCCGCCACATTTTTCCTCTTGTGACCTGCATCGCCTCTTTTTCCCTTGCGCGGACACTTTTTTTAAAGAGATTTTGGGTTTAGTGGAGGTTAAAGCGTGGGAATAGGTTAGGGGTTTGGGGTTAATTTTGGGGTTAAAGGTGGGGTTTGGTTAGTTTTTAATTTTAAATTTTTCCTATCACTCCTTCCTATTAAAAACATCTTATATCTCCATAAGTAGTGATTTGCGACGGAAGTTCACAGAAAATTCTTAGAATCTATTTAAAGGGGAACGAAACCCCACTCCCAATTGTGCGCCATTATTTCGAATGATACTCATACTGCTGGTCTTGCCACTGAAAGAAAAACAGAGTTTAATCAGACTGTTTTAAAACTACCCAGTTTTAGCGTTGTTTTTTGCTTTTTAGCTGCAAGTAAGGCGGTTTTTCAATTCCAATGATCTGAAATCGAGAAATCCAGTGGTTGCTGGGATTTAAACCAAAGGTTGGTCTCTGTTTTTTGGCTCCGCGACTAAAAATTTTTTATAAATTAATTCGCGTAATTTGATGCACCGCATCGAAAACCAAAAAAAAATAGTTCTTCTGTTTTCCTAATTATATGGATGACATGCATTTGATGGAACTTCTATAATAGCAATTTAATGCAAAAAACTCGCCCCAGTAGCAAACTTAATATATTTTTTTACATGTATATTGTGGGTGTAAAATTTTGGGGAGTTCACACGTTTTTTAAGACAGTACTCGCGTCTGGGAAAAGTTGTCAAAATACAATAAGCAAGCCTTGGAAAAAAAAAAAATAAAGAATGCCGAAATGGCTTGTTGCTGCGAAAATTAGGTTTTAATTGGGAGGCGCACGCCGCGGCGGGGAGTGGGGGGGGGGGGGAGATTGTGGGGGGGAGATTAAATCAAAACATTGCTGTTAATAATCCTGACACTACTGCACTCCCCCCGCCGGGGGATGACTGCCTTTTCCCCTTTTGGGGACCCCGGGGTCAATTTGTCACGTGTCACCGTATGACATCATGAGAGTCTGAGATATGGCGGTTCCCTTTTGGTTCCGCCGCGGCGGGCGCGCATAAACAAGGAACGTGCTAAACACCGTTTTTAAACACACGCTATTTTTTTTTTCTTTTTTTCTTTGCATGTCCCTTTAGTCCATACAACTACTACATTGATTTTCCCCAAATACAAATTTACACCCCCCTCATTTTGCTGATGACATCAACACCTAACCCCGACAATTGCCTCCCCACCCCGCATAGTCGAGCCCCCTTTTTGGAAGGCAGCGCCAGTTGTTTCTTGCTCCCCCACTTACCTCCTTCCCCCCCTTGACCAACATTCGAAGCCGATATATCAACCCGGGGACGCTTTTGCCCACCAATTTATAGGTTTTTGGGTTCCACTCGCTACGGTTGTCCCCCAAAAACATTTGGGATCCCCCACATCGGAGATCCCCTGCAGAATCTGGCCCAACATACCCCGCAGTACTAGCACCATCCGAAGTGCCGGGTTCAGCAGAAAGATTTTGAATTGAAAAACCCTCGAACCTTCCTTGACTGCCAGAAATAGGGCCCCCGACATTTTAGTGCGCACAAAAAAGAAAATTTAAACCCCTTGAGTTTCCTGTCCCTGGGGTTGGGGGGATGCGTCAGGTAGCATCATGTGGCATCATTAAAGGTTAATCCTCGGGATAAAAACCCAACTTTTCCCGTTTTCCACGTTTAAATCCTTGTTAGTCTCAAATGTCAGACACCGTACCTTTGGAATTGAAAACTCAGCTGCACACACGAACGCTATACCCGGGCGAGTGGAGTAGCCACCCAAATTTTAGTTCCCCGACCAACCCACGATATTCTTTTTTTCCCCTTTTTGACAAACATCGTCTTCTCCGACGGCGCTTGCTAAGGGCCCCGAATTCAAACGATGCCCTTTGAAACGGGGTTTATTGTGATACCGCCGTCTCTTGGGGAATACGTTGAGCCCAATATTTAAAGCCCCTTTTGAATCAAAAAGCCCGATTTGGGAAGGCCTACGCAACTGTTTTATGACGTCGCTAAAATTTCATAGTCCCCAGCCCACAAGAAGTCATCCACATATAGCATAAAAAAAAACCCTCTTTCCACCATTTTGGGCTCCACAAAAACAAGCAGGGTCCAGGGACGAAATCTTGGCACCGAGAAATATCAGCTTTTCCCTTCACCCTCAGTACCTTTTCGGCGCGTGCACAAACCATACACGTTTTCCCTCAGCCCACAATAAACCATTGTAAAACTCAGGAGGAGGTATCAGGACACTTCACGCTCATTTTTTTTCCCCTTTGGGGGTACGAGCTTGTTGTCCATGTGTGGCACCCCCAAACCTTTAGCTGGGCGAGTCCCATTGCCAAAAAAAAAAAAGACAGCCCCCTTTGAACATGGGGAGAGTTCTTCGCAGCCCTATGGTGTCCTCCCCAAACCCCCGGGGCTACAAACGTCCCTTCCAAAGTTTTCCCTTCCTTCACTTTTCTGTCACCCCTCATCGTAAAAAACAACACAAGCATTTCTGTCGCCTCGTCCATTTTTCCCCATGACGAAAAATCCTGTCCAGACCCATCCAATTAATGTACATCTTTTTCACTCTTTAAAGTTGTAGCAGTTGGGTATCGACCAGTGCCCTTCCCCGCCCGTAAAAATTTACCAGATTCCCCTCACCACTCGTTTCTCAAGCCCCTTGATCCCTTTTTGACCCTTTTAACTTCCCCTACAGGAATTGCCAAACCCCCCGAGGCACTCGCACCCCTTCCTCTGCCGAAAGTCCCGTTTTGGCACCCCCAAACCCCTGGGCCCCTCCCCCCAACTCAACAATTTCACGAGGATGGTCGTCATCATCCGAGTCCAGTCTGAATCCCCGATCCAATTTTCCCCATCCCCACACACACTGGAGTGCCAGACACGGGGATTGGATGAGCACATCTTCCTCATTTTAACGCAAGGATCAACACTGGGCGGGGGGGCCCTGGCAATTCGAATGTGTCACCCTAACAACTTCCACCCTGCTTCACTAAAAATTTTTTTCCGTTTTCCAATTATGGGAAACCCCCGCGCCAATTATTATGTCAGACGCTTGTAAATAAATCATCTCCGTATGTAGGGCTCCCGGGGTCGCTTTCTACATTATGACGAAATGCTTAGTAGCCTTTCATAGATTCCGCTACGGTAAAGCCTTCCCTGCCGGGAAAGGGTTCAGGTTATCCTTCATAATTGAGGTTGGCCTCGCCGTCTAGCGCCGGGGAGATTATCAAAAAGGCCCAGGAAAACCCCGGGGTTTTGGGAAATACCAGCTGGTTTGGGCGAGAACCCGGAAAAAAGTTGCAGTGCTTCCTGGCAGCCCCAGCCCAAGCCGACAACATCAAATCACAGCCGGACAACCGCCAAAATTTCTTCATTCCTCCCAAAAACAGCTTTAGCCTCTCACAAAACACCATTACTCCAAGGGCTTTAGCTGCCGTCGTTTAATCTTAAAATTGAAGCCTCACCTAGAGACCTCATATCTGAATTATTAAATTTAAGCCATTTTCTGATAAGATTTTTTTTGGGGGACCAAAAAGCACACCCAACCCAGAAATATTCCCCCAATAAAAGTGCCTGCATTCTTTTCTGGAACAAACCACAGAGTACAAAATCTTGTTACAGGTCCACTAAACACCAAGAAAAAATTTTGCCCCGTTTTAAGGTCCATGGCAATCACCCGTTAAACCCGCAGCCCGGGGCACAACACTGGTCTCCGGGCTGGGTTTTTATCCCGTTTTTCACACTCACAGTCAAGTCACTGTATCAATCCTCCTTCCCGGTTCGAGTCCCCATGTCGGCATTCTCACAAGTCTTCAAAAATTTTTTGTGTGGGTGTCCAAAATGACGATGAAGTTTTAAGGGCCCCCTTTTTCGATGCCCGTCCCTTTTAGGTGCCCCGAGTGCTCGCTATACTAAAAAACCCTTTAGTCACCGATAAGGGACAGATAGTGTCCTGCATGAGTACGTAGATGACGACGTTCCCCCTTTTTTCCCCCCACTTTTATTTGATTTTTTCACAGTTTTATTATCATTTCGGGTCTTTTCAAGCGATATCAGCAACAACGGTAAATTACAGTTTACCACACAGAGGTCACATTGCACGATATTTCCCCATACAACAGGGAACGTAACTTTCTTGAAGGAAGTCACAGAAATACCCTTTCCAAATGTGAAGCTGGAATTAAAATTCCTCTTTCCAAATCCCCGTCATTTTCATCAACCCCTTTACATACCTTTGAGCCAAAGTGAACCCACACAGTGTTTTGGGGACAACCCTTTTTAAGGACGGCACACCCCTTTTATTCACTCATAGTTTCAATAAAATTGTCCTCGTATCTTTTTATTTACAAGCCACAATAAGTTCACTGGTTCCTCAACGTACCCCCCATGGCCTCCTTTTTTTTTCTAGGCCAGGGCAATCACGGCCCAGTGAATATCGATTTACAATAGCACTTTTGGATATTGTACCATATGCCCCCATAGGGTTTTCTTCCCCCCATCCCTTCTTGACGTCCACTATTACCCGCCCCCGGGCTAGCCTTGCGGGCCCCCCAACCCCGTTCCCTCGCGGGGTTTCCCCCACTACGGGGTTTCCCCACTTTCACCAAAAAAGTGCCCTCATTTCCCCAAAAAAAAGGTTCTGATTTTTTTCTGTAGTGGCGCCGGCCCTTGCACCCCCGAAAATATTCGTTTTAGCGTGCCTTCATATTTTCGTATTAACCCCTGTGTTTTCTGCAGATAATTGCTTCTCTCTTCCTCTAACAAACTGAAGCCAAAACTGAAGGCCAACCCGAATCATCAAGCTTTAATCCCTTTCTTTTTAACCCATGGTGTATGTTCAAAAATCTGACACAAATCCTTAATCTCTGCTCTCTCTTTTCTCCGTAGGGGATCAAAGCCCAAATGCTGCAAAAATTTTTTTTCCTTCATCGACCAAAAAACACATATCCAGTCTTTCAATAACCTTCCAGCCATCCTCTGCCCCCAACTTTGGGGCTTTTCAATTTCCGCGATGCACTTCGGGGCCCCCCCGGAAAATGACAGATTATTTGGGGCCAGGCACGCTTTTTCTTTTCAAAATTTGGGCAGGGGCTCACCACACACCTACCTCCTCCTTCCCCATCCGATTCTTTATCACGCTCCAATTTCGGAGGCCCCTTCAGGAACACGCCATTAGTGCAGTGTGGAACTACGCTCTGCTACCAAATTTTTAAAAACCCGGGGCACTATGCATCACGGCGCGGGGGACTGTGCCTTTCCCTCTTGTGACTCCCCGTGGTCAAACCCCTTTTCACGTGATCACCAGTGATGACATCATGAGAGTTTTGATGATATGGCGGTCTCCCTTTGGTTCCCGCCCCGGGCGGGCGCGCTAAACATAGGAAGTGCAAAAACACTCGCTATATTAACAATTTTACTTCAGGTCGATCATTGCACTTCCCGGCTTTTTATCGATTGATACCAATAAAAACAGGGAAAAAATACGCCTAGGGTATAGATAACTTCTTTTACATCGTTATTGACTATAAATATCATAGAGTAGCATTTCCTGCCCCTCAACTATAAAACCCCCTTGGTTTTTTGGTATTAAATGTTTTACGAACAGGCTTCTATAAAATATAAAATAGAAGAAAATCGTTCTTAATATTATACTTGTGTTTTTTAGTGCAGTGGAATAAGCCCATATTTTTCTTTCAAGTTGACCAACTTTTCACCAAATTGTGAGTTAAAAACTGCCGGCGACCACTGGCATTTCGGAGTTGCAGTTCTCTCTAATTTCGCTACTCGTTTTTTTTTCGGGCGACGACGACGGCGGGAGGACACTCAGAACATAAACACTAGCTGGCGATCTTAGTGTAGGTCACCACTCGGGTGATATTTTTGTAATTTGTTCATTTATAGCCCTACTATGACACAGATGAAGACACAAAATGACACAGACTCTCCAGATAGCCCCTTCTAACTTTCCTGAAATCATGGATGTAGAAATGTAAGTATTAACGCCACCACACGTCTGTACAGCGAAAAAAACGTTGTCCTGGCGACTTTAGTGTTATCTACAGTAGTAGATTCGTACACCAAAAATTTGTTTCGTAGTCTATATGAAACCATAGTCGTTTCGTACACTCAGCTCAGAGTTGAACTTGACTACTAGAGTTACGAAACGACACCAGGTATGTACGAAAAAACTCAAAATCAGTGTACGAAACAACTAACAAAACCTGCGTACGAAACAACTTGTGTACGAAACTCCCTGTAACCATTTTTTTTTGGTATTATATTACTCTAGGACCAGAATTGCCGATAAAATTTTTGTTATTGGGCGACCACCGATATTGAGGCCGTATACAACGTTTTTATCGCTGTACAGACGTGTGGTGGCGTTAGTACTTACATTTCTACATCTATGATTTCAGGAAAGTTAGAAGGGGCTATCTGGAGAGTCTGTGTCATTTTGTGTCTTCATCTGTGTCATAGTAGGGCTATAAATGAACACATTACAAAAATATCACCAGAGTGGCGTTTTCCTGCATAGTTCTCATGTGTTTTGGATGAATCTGGCACTCGTCTTTGTACGAACTGACTGTTGGTAGTGGTGGTAGTACTGAAGTAGTAATAGTAGTAGTAGTAGTAGTAGTAGTAGTAGTAGTAGTAGTAGTAGTAGTAGTAATAGTAATAATAGTAATAATAATAGTACTTTATAGAATGGTTCTATGAGAGAGGTGTCTAGATAGGATGAAAATCTTATCTTATCTTATCTATGAGAGAGAGAGAGAGAGAGAGAGAGAGAGAGAGAGAGAGAGAGAGAGAGAGAGAGAGAGAGAGAGAGAGAGACAGAAGTGCCATAAGTAACAGAAAGTGGAGAGAGATTTTTTTTTTTTTTTTTATTTTTTATTTAAACAACTGACATCATGGTTGACATGGGGCTACAGATAGCAGAGGTTGGTGAAGGCAATGAGTGGCAGAAGCTAGAGATGTCCCCTGTCCCGGGGACATCTATCCGAAAGCTATGCCTTATAGGATAATAACTAAATATATAATGTATATAATGTTACAGGCTGAGGGTCACTGTCTGTCACAGGCACTTGTCAGGCGCACTATTGACACGTACACTGTATGTCACTGTCAATGTGTGTCACTATGTGTGTGTCACTGTGTGTCACTACTGACTTGACACTGTTGTCACGCCTTACGGTCACTAAGGCGGATGTAAGCGGTACCATCTGTGGGCCGCCACCTTCACCTGCTGGGTGTTCATGGCCACGACATCCACCTCAACCGTGAAGGCGTTCCACAGTGTCGCCGTTGCCCAAGTAAAGGCTCGCTGGCCCATCACGGTGTGGGTCCTCGGGGCCTCGAGGAGGAGATCACCTGACACTACCGTCCTCGTAGCGCGCTCTGACCTCCACGGGACCCGAAGTCCTGCAAGGTGGGAAGGGTGTTGCACCTGGGCCTTGTGCAACACTGTGAGGGCACCGACTCTCCTCCGGTCCCCCAGGCTGTCAAGCTGGGAGCGGGGGTCATGCCGCCTCTGCTCCTGCTGTAGTCGTTGTTGTTGTTGTTGCTGGTGTTGTTGGAGCTGCAGCTGATGTTGTTGTTGTCGTCGCTGCTGCCGCCGCCACTGTTGCCTCGGGCGACGTTCCATGTGATATTGGTCATCGGTGGGTGTATGAGGCGCTCAGCACGTCTCTGCACTTTGTCCAGCAGTGACAGGTGGCACTGGGCACTACTCATCCAGGTGAGAGTACTGTACTCCATGACGGGCCTCACTTGGGCCTTGTACAGCCGCATGAGGCCATCAGCGTCGAGCAGGTGCCTTACTCGGCGCAGGAGAGTCACCCTCAGTGAGGCTCGACGCGCCACTGTCTCCAGGTGGCGGTCAAAGCTGAGCCTGGAGTCAACCTCCACCCCCAGGATGTTGATGGAGTCCTTGATGGCAAGGGTATCGTCCCCAAAATTCAGCTTTCCCTCGAGTAGCCTGGGGTCCTCCCTCGAACGTGATATAACCATGGCCTGGGTCTTCTCGGCAGCAAACTGGACTTGCCACCGTCTTCCCCAGGCCGTGATGTCAGTTTTTATGACATTATTTGTTATTAGTATTTCTTTTTACATTGATTATATATTTTTTTTTCTCTTTTTGATTTTTTTTCATATATTTTTTTTTTGTTATTGGTTCTTCCTTTTTATTGTTTTCCTTCCTTCCTTCCTTTTCACAAAATTTTTCTTTTGCTAGCCCTTTTTTGGGGGGGGGGGGGGGGGGGGCAAGCATCTTTCAGGATATTGAACAGAAAGCCATTTTTTTCTCTTGAAAGAAAATTTTTCTTGCTCCCCCACAAAAAAAACGCCTTTATTATATACTCGAGGGCTTACCCTTTCCCTTTAAAAAGCTATTAAAAAAACTTGTTTTTCCTTAACAGGAACTAGCACGTGTGGGTCTCACGGCCTCTTGTAGCTTCCTTATTTTATTTTTATATTTTCTTACTCATGGAAACTCGAAGCGCATCTGAGTAGCTCTGGACCGGCCCCGCCACTCATAGCATTTTGGCCACTTGAGAGTATCTTGTAGTTTCTTTCTTCTAGACAGGGGTTTATCCAAACCGGGTTCCTTAACTTTTTATTGAAAACAGAATTGTGGGAGTGTACAGGGGTTCGTGGTGTACACTGAACCAAACAGGGGGCCCCGCGGGGTTTTTTGCTCGTCGTGTGGTCACCGACTCGACTAGTAAGATCCCCGTGAGTGGTTTGGAAACCCTATTTATAGTATGAACACTTGATCTCTAATCTCTGGAATCCCCGAAGACCCCAGAGGCACAAGGAAATGGGAGGAAGTGTCGGCGTAGATCAAACGACATGGGGGGGCGGAACGACTTGAAACTTAAGAAGAGAGGCGTGCCGGAAGGTGTTTACGGGTGTCGTACAATCTCAAAAAACATTCTTTGCTACTCAGGCAACTCAAAGTGCTCAGAGTGGGCTAAGATAGCAAAGATTTTTATAAAAACCCCCCCTGATCTAAAACAAACTACACAGACCTTTTGCATCGGTGTTTTTTCATTTTTCAACGGAAATGTTTCAGGAAATATTTTTTTATAATTATATTAGTTATTTTTAAAGTGAAAATGTGATGCCGTGGAAAATGAGCCCTTGGACAGGGGGGCTGGAGGGAAGCGGTCACTTGTCTGTATCCATGGCAGGGATTGCCCTCTCCCCCCCTCCCCCCCCCCCCCCCTCTCTTTCTTTTTTGAGTTTTGTTTAATGGAAAGTTTTGCTGTAAGTTTTGTTTTTACTTATGCCTGTTGTAAAATTCCTGAGCAAATTTAAATTTGAATAGAAGAATTTCATTTTTATTTTTCTGCCCTTTCCTGTTTATTGAGAGAGAGAGAGCCACCCCCACTCTCCACCCCCCCATTTCTGCCCCATTACCCATTTTTGGTTGTCCCTGATTTGCAAGGTTTAGCTACACTTGCCTGATTGAAGGTCCTACCACTCCCCTCACTCCTCCCCCCATGTAGAGTGGTGGCTGGGCTCCTGTGCTGCCTTACCCCATGGCTGAAAACACTGCTAGGTGTTAGCTGGAGGGTGAAGCGGGAAGCCCCCTTTAAAGGGAAAGCCTTGCCTGCTGTGGGGCTGACGGCCACCAATGTTACGGTGCTGAGGTAAGAGCCCAGGTCGGCGCCCACGCCAGGACCCCTCCGGTTTCCCTTTTGTATTGGGGACTGCTTGGTTCACCCCCGGGGCCTCCCCCGGGGGTTCCTGCGGGACCCTGCGCCTCCCACCACGGGGGTGCGGCAGAAGTGTGCTGCAATGGAGGGGGGGGGAGGACCTACACTTGTGTGACTGTGGAAAGGGTGTGCTCCAGCAAGGCTGCTTTAAAATGCACACATCCTCACCCATAAAAGAAAGACAGGCTGAGGTGTGACCACTGTGGAAAAGTTTTCACTCATAAAGGTTCTCTTGGGACCCACATGCCACCCCACGGGTGCAAGAAACTTTGAGTGCCAGGAGTGGGGGAAAACATTTACCAAAGGGCCTCTTAAAACACATGCTCACCCCACGGGAAGAAACTTTGAGTGTCAGGAGTGTAGGAAAACATTTACCCAGAAGGGCAGTCTTAAAAACACTGCTCACCCACCGGGTGAGAGAAATTTTGAGTGTGGAGTGTAGGAAAACATTTCCCCACAAGAGCACTTTTTAACACACAATGCTACCCACACTGGTGAAGAAACCCTTGAGTGTCGGGAGTGTGGGAAAACAATTTCCCAGAAGAGCGATCTTAAATACCATGGTCCCCCCTGGTGAGAGAAATTTTTGAGTGTCAGGAGTGTAGGAAAACATTTACCCACAAGGGCCATCTTAACAGAAAACATGCTCACCCCCTGGGGAAAAACTTTGAGTGTCAGGAGTTAGGAAAACATTTACCCAGAAGGGCATCTTAAACACCACATGGTCACCCACACGGTGAGAAAAAATTTGAGTGTCGGGAGTGTGGGAAAAACATTTGCCCGAAAGAGCCATTTTAAAACACACACATGCTCCCCAAGGGTGAAAAAATTTTGAGTGTCGGGAGTGTAGGAAAAAATTTGCCCGCAAGAGCATCTTAAACACACTGTCACCCCACGGGTTAAAGGGGAAGTACAAGTGTGAATTTGCGGCAAGTTTTTTCCTCAAGGCGTTTTTGCCAAGCATATCCAACCTCTGTGGGAGGGAGTGGCTGAGGGGGTTTTTGCTTGTGGTGGGGGGTTGAGGGCTTCCAGGCATATACAACGTCATTGTGGGGTTTTAAAGAATATCAATAAACCCCTTCATGAATAATTGTGTCAATGTTTTTTCACGGATTACGGGGGGAAAAACTGAGAGAGAGAAGAGAGAGAGGAGAGGGGTTGAAATGGTTCAACATGCATTGTAAATGAAGACGTAGAAGAGAAATCAATATTATTATTATCATTATTACTCCTCCTCCTCCTCCTCCTCTTCTTCTTGGCACTTCCTCCTCTTTTCATCCCCAGAAAGTAATATTGAAATGAAAGAATTAAAAAAACATTTTTCTCATTAGTATGAAATTTATTGTTTATATATTTTTGCCACTAAAGTTTGTTTATTTTTGTTTTTGCTTTAAATGAAAAAAGTAAAGAAGTAAGAGAGAGAAAACAATAATTCAGGCAGATTTAAAACGACCACAAAAGCAAAGTATTACCGGGGCTTTACCGTCGGTTTCCCCGCCGACTGTCCTCGCGTTCCCCTCTCGTTCCACGTGTGCCCTCCCTACCCCTACCTTCAAGAAGCCTTACCCCCCCTCCTTTCCCCTATCCTACCTTACCCTACCCAATAAAAACAAAAAAGACCGTTCCCTCAAATTCAGCTGCCCTTTACTTCTTCGAATAACGGAGTATCGCATATATCGATCCCCCCCCCCCAAATTGTCCTTTATGCGAGGGTTTACTGTGTATTGCTGGAAACGAGACCTGGTTTAAAAATTAAGCTAAAAAAATAAATACATAGAATACAGACCAACTATATGTCACTGGTTGAGAACCCCAGCCGGAAAAACAATGAAGTGCCCCCCATAAAAGGTAGGAGTGGTAAAGTAACATTTTGTGGCGTTTTTGGGGAAACGAAGACCCCAGAGCCTGATGCAAAAAGGCAAAAACATGCTACTATAGGCAAAAAAGTTATAAAAGGCCTAATAAAGGCTTATAAATGCACTGTTACTATAGAAACCCGCGCTCAGTCCATGAACCTCACCTTTGGTGGAAGTCTGGGAGCCCCAAATATCCCTGTAACAAAAACACAAACAAACACAACAATAATGAGCCAATAATAATAGTGGCCCATCATTATGAAGGTTTTAAAATGAAAAAAAGACTACAGTTATTGCATTGAATGAATCTGTACATGTCATTCACCCGGTCTTGCCACGCGAGCTGGCTCGCGATCGTAGTTTCACCCTCTCAGTGCGAGCTGGAGCTCATTATTCGACTTTGGCAATGCGGGGCCTCACATTTCCACACACCCCCATCCCCTTGCTCAAAGGGGGGCAGTAATTGCCCGAATTGTCAAGGAAAAATCCCCGGGAGCGCGAGGATTCGAAAACCGCCTACCCCAATGAGAACCAGAACGTTTTCAACCTGACCATCACGCAGGTGTGTGTGTTGGGAATGGTTTGAAACATTTCGTGTTGTGTGTGTGTGTATAATACTTTTAAAGAATACTGTGTGTGTAATGTTTGAATGAATACATGTGTGTGTATTTTGTATTTGTGTGTGTGTAATACTTTGAATGAATACGTGTTTTGTGTGTGTGTAATCTTGAATGAATACGTGTGTGTGTGTTTTTAAAACTTTGAATGAAAACGTGTGTGTGTGTGGTGTGTGTGTGTAAAAGTTTGAAAGAATACGTGTGTTGGGTTGTGTGTGTGTAATGCTTTTTAATGAATACGGTGTGGTGTGTGTATGATTTTGAATGAATAGTGTGTGTGGTGTGTGAATACTTTGAATGAATACTGTGTGTGTAATGTTGAATGAATACATTGTGTGTACGTGTTTGTGTGTTGTGGTGTAATGCTTTTAAAGAATCTTTTGTGTATGATACTTTGAATGAAAACGTGTGTGTGTAATCTTGGAATGAATAATGGTTGTACTGTTGTGTGTTGTGTGTGAATGCTTTGAAGAATGTGTGGTGTATAAAACTTTGAATAATACGTGTGTGTGTAATGCTTTGAATGAATACGTGTGTGTGTATAATACTTTTAATGAAAAACTTGTGTGTGTATGCTTTGAAAGAATAGTGTGTGTAAATACTTTGAAGAAAACGTTGTGTGTAATCTTTGAATGATACGTGTTGTTATACTTTGAAGAAAACTGTTGTGTAAGCTTTGAAGAATAGTGTGTGTGTATAATACTTTGAATGAAACGTGTGTGTGTTGTGGTGTAATCTTTGAATGAATACATGTTTTGTGTGGTGTTGTGTGTAATGCTTTGAATGAATACATGTGGTGTGTGGGGTGTAATGTTTGAAAAAATACGTTGTGTGTGTGTGTGTTGTATGCTTTTAAGAATTGTGTTGTGTGTGTGTGTGTGAATGCTTTTAAAAAATACATTGTGTGTGTGGTGTAAAGCTTTGAAAGAATAATGTGTGTGTGTGTGTATGCTTTGAATGAAAACATGTGTGTGTGTGTGTGTGTGGTGTGTAAGTTTGAATGAATACATTGTGTGTGTGTGTGTGTGTAATGCTTTAATGGATCATGTTGGTGTGGGTGTGTGTGTGTAAAGCTTTGAATAATACTGTGTGGTGTGTGTGTAATGCTTTTAAAATACATGTGGTGTGGTGTGTGTGTTGTGTGTTGCTTTGAATAAAAGTGTGTGTGGTTTGTAATGCTTTGAATGAAAACAGTGTGTGTGGTGTGTGTGTGTGGTAATGCTTTGAATGAATACTGGTGTGTGTGTGTGTGTGTTAAGCTTTGAAAATGAAACTGGTTGTGTGTTTTGTGTAATGCTTTGAATGAAACATGTGTGTGTGTGTGTTGTGTGTGATGCTTTTAAAAGAATAGTGGTTGTACGGTGTGTGTGTGTGTGTTAAATACTTTGAATGATACGTGTGTTGTAATGCTTTGAATGAAAACATGTGTGTGTAGTGTTGGTGTGTGTGTGTTGTGGAAAAAGGGAAAACTGGAAAAGCGTATGTAATATAAAAAAGAAATAGGGAAAAAAAGGTTCACAAATAGGGGGGTAAATGATTGGAAAAGGACTCGTTTTTTAGGGAGTTTTGTGCGGAGTCTTAGGGAGTTTTAAAAAGGGGGCGGACAGTGTTATGGATGGGGATGAAAGGTAGATGAGGGAGGGTTTAAATAAAAGGACTCCACGTGTAGGTCTCCCACCTCCTGTACTTTCTTATTTTCTTATGTTCTTTTACGGGGGTGTTTTGGGGGGGTGTGTGGGTAATGAAAAGGGAAAAGGAAGGGTTTCCCCTATAAACTGCTTTTTTTAAAACCCATTTTCCTTTCGGTAACTTGGTGGTGGGGATGCTGGGGGGGGGGGGGGGGGGGGGGGGGGGGGGGGGAAAGGGGGGGGGGGGGGGGGGGGGGGGGTTTGAAAAAGGAATTGTGATTCAACAACACAAAAAAAAATCTGGGGGTAAGGGGGAATGACATTTAATAAAATCCCTTTCTCCCCCGTCCAAGGGGCCTTTATTCTCTTTCCGGAAGTTTTAAAGGTCTGGGCGATGTTTGTAGGGGTTTCGTTTGGCCCTCTGGCCCCATTTTTATTTTTTTTATTTGCAATTTTTTTTTCCCTACTAAGGCCATTTTGTTTCCCTAATTTAAATTTTTTATACTTCCTTATTTTTCCACTTTTTTTTTTTAAATTTTCTACAATTTTACTATTTTCTTTTTTCCTTTTTTTCCTCACTATCTTTTTTTTTTTCGGGAAAAAAATTACAAGGTTTCAAATTTTTTATTTTTTTGTTTTTTTTATTTTATTTTTTTTTATTTATTTTTTATATTTAAAAATTTTTTCTTTGCTTTTTTTTCCCTTTTTTTTTATTTTCTTTCACTGTATTTTTAACTTTTTTAATTTTTTATTTTACATTATTTTTTTTCTTTTTTTTCTTTTGGTAAATATTTTTTTTTCTTATTCAGGTGAGGTCCCGTTATGCCATTATTTTTTAATTTTTGAATATTAATTTTTATTATTTTTAAATTTTTATTTTATATTTTAAACCTTTTTTTTTCTCTCTGGGAAAGCCCGAAAAGATTTTTATTTTATTTTTTATTACAAAACAAAAACTTTTTTAAATAAAGCTTTTAAATGTAGAAAAAACAACCAGTATTTTGAGCTTAGAAAATTTAAATTTTAATAGTTATTACAAGGCGAAAAATTTTCGCACTCATAACCCGGTTCCATCGGGAACAGAAAAGTATTTTTGCACCCTACGATTCCAAGTTCAACTAATATAGTTTTTTAAGGCAGGGGGATAAGGCGAAATTTCAACATTGTAATTAAAAGAAATTTTAAAAAATATCGCCCCCCCCCCGAGTAAATTTTAACCCAAAACCCATTGGAAATTCTTATTTCTAAGGGGGGGAAAAAGACCCATAAGCAAAAAAGTTTTTTATTTCAAAGGAAAGGGGGTGGGAAAAAAACAAGGTTGTGGGTGTTCGAGAAAATTCATAAATGGTGGGGGTTTTTCGGGGGTCCCGTCGGGGGGGGGCACGCCCGAACAAAAAAATTATGTCCCCCCGAGGGATTAAAACCCACAAAAAACTAAATTTTTCATAAAAACGTCAAGTATGCCCCCAATTCCCAAATTAAGGCCAAGAAAAAATATTTTTGGAAAAATAAAATTTTAAATTCGTGGGCCCTATAAGGGTTTTTTGGGGCGGGGTGCCCCCCGGTGGGCCCCCCCCGAAACTCCCCCTCCCCCCATTTAATGCCCAAATTTTTAAAATCCACAATCCTGAAAATTTTTCCCCCCCGGTTCCCTCCTTTGGAAAAAAAATCAATAACTTTAATTTTGCCCTCCCTTTGTTGGTTTTTTTGCCCCCATCCCCTTTTTTTGCAAATTGTAAATCCAATTCCTTGTTTTTCCCAAAAAAAACTTTCGCGGGGAAGGGAACAAAAACTTTTTTTTAATGCCCCTTGTTATTTTTGACCCTTGCAAAAATTGAAATTTTCCCCAACGGGCTTTTAAACTGCCCGTGCCTTAAACAAGCTGCCAGGGAAGAATTAATTTTTTTTCCCCCCTTCCCTTTGAAGTCTGGCGCCCAAATCTTTTTTTAATTCCCCCTATGGAAGCGTTTGGGGGTTATGATTTTCGCAACAAAGCTTTTTGGGGTGCTGTTATAGACAGGGGGGAGAGGACGAAACAGACAGACAAAGGAGAAGAGAGGGAAGACGACAGACAGACGAGAGAGAGAGAAGACAAAGAAAACAGACAGAAACAACAGAGAGAGAAACAACAGACAGAGGGGAAGAGAACAGACATAGAGACAGAGAGGGACAGACAACAGACAGGGAAAAGAACAGACAAGAGAGAGAAGAGGACAGACAGACAGGAGAGAGAGAGAACAGACGAGAGAGACAACAGAAAGAAAGATAGAAAGGGGAGAGCAGACAGACAGAGAGAGAAAGACAGACGACCAGAAGGGGACAGACAGACAGACAGACAGAGAGAGAACCCGAAGGGGGGGACAGAAAAAAACAGACAGAGAGAGAGAGAGACAAACAGGGAGACCGCAGACAGACAGGGGAGAGAGAGACAGACAAACCCGAGAGAGAAACAGAAAAAAACCCGAGAGAGAGAGAAGACCCCAAAAAGAGAGAGCGAGAGAGAAGACAGCAGACGACAGCCAGAAGAGACAGACAGACAGACAGAGAGGAAGACAGACAGGGGAGAGAGGAGCCACAAAGCAGACAGGAGAGGAACCGACAGACAGACAAGGGGGAGACGGACAGAAAACAGAGAAAGGAAAAGTCGCAATCGTGCTCGTGCTGGCCCTTCCCACAGCCACCAAGGGACGTCGGGAGGGAACGTCACCTTAAGGGAGGAAAAAAAAGAGGGGAAATGATGGATGAAGAAAAATTAGAATGGTGAGATTTAAAGGGGATGTAAGAAAAAATGAAAAAAAAAAAAGGCCCCTGGAAAAATGGACGGTTAAAACCCCAATGAATTGTATAAGGAGGGAGGTAGGGATAATTGAGGGAAATGAGGTTGTTTTTTGGACATATAGGAGAGAAAAAGGGTGGGGCCCCGGGCCTGGGGAAATTTTACAGTAGAGTACCCCCCTCATAAAAGGGGGGGAAAAGAGTGAAAGGAATTAAAAATTACAGGGCCAAAAAGCGGTATGTGCAGGTATGTAAGATTTTTTTTCTGTGGTTACTGAAAAGAAAGACTAAAATGAAGTTTTGGGAAAAAGAAAAAAGTGAGGGTGAAGAGCAGAAGGATTCGAAAAAAGACAGGAGAGGGGAGGGGACAATGTTTTTTTTTAGTTGAATGAAGTGATAAGAACAAGGGGAAGGAGGGGGGAAGAAAAGTATCTAGCCTTTTTTAAAAATTTGGAAAAGCGTATGCCAGGTGGGGGAAAGGGAATGTTTTTTTAAGGTATTAGAGACGATTTTGGCATGAGTGAAAAGGGTTTTTAAAAAAATTAAACATATGTATGAGAACCACAGGCCAATTTTAGTATGGGGTGACCTCGAGACTGGATGGGTGAAAAGTAAGGAGAGTAAAAACGGGGCGTTGTCCCCTTTCTCCTCTACTTTTTTTGATTATAGTTGAGAAATGGCAAATGAGATGAAGCGTACAGGGCCCGGGTGTGAAAAATTTGGGGATGAAGTGTTTTATGGGATACTATTAAAAAGCAGATTATTTTGGGGATCCTTAGTGAAAAAACCCCCAAATGAGCTACAAGAGATGCGAATGCTGTTATGAGTATGGAAGGGATCAACGTTTTTGGCCATAATTGGAGAAAAAAATCAAGGTGGTTTTTTTTTTGGTTTTTGGGTGGTGGGGGAAAGAAATTGGAAAAAGATCAAAGGGGTTTTGGGTTTGGTTTTTGGGGGGGGGGA